>JACEVL010000773.1:350000-825441 GCA_020284085.1 Aporrectodea caliginosa
GCCATTCACCATGTCTCTGTGCCATTGTAAGACTTTTAAACTTCGCTATATAAGTAACAAGTTACATACGTAAATATGTTCTTAAAGACTTAATAGGTTTTTGTTTTCATATAAAAATCAGATAATGTTATTGACGATTATGGGAATAAATCCTTAGACAATGTGAACTTTCGTCACTGGCTGTCGCTAATGAAGCAATATTATATTAAGGCGCTATAGTTATTACTACTACTACCAACAATAATATTATTAATAACTAACAATGTCTATTATGTGTCTACAATTTTGTCTGTTTCGTTGTCAAAACTATTTCTTTAATGAGTGATATTTTGATTGTGTAGTTGTGATAATTTTGTATAAAAATGTTGTGTAGTGATTTCTTGTTTTGCTAGGTTGGTTGGAACAAATTTTAATTAAAACTATACATGTTGAGTAAAATGACTTATTTGAGTAAAATGATTCACTTGCGTAAAATGACTTCTTTGAGTAAAATGACTTACTTGATTGAAATGACTTACTATGCTTAACATTATGACCAAGTTTTATTTTCTCTGTGTAATTTTAATAATTCTTTGTCAAATCGGATTAAACCGTTTGAATTGTTAGAATATTTTGAAACAACTTCCCGCCCTCGCGGGGATTCGAACCCCCGATCTCTGGGTTGTCTGTCCAGCATGCTAATCACTATCTATCTCGCACACCGTTTCATAATTTAATTACCACTAATTTAGATCTTCAGTGTATGATTGTGGAGAACAGCGTACCAGTAAACTGACGGGGGTTTGTCCGAACAGTCTTTCTGTGGTGACCAGTCTACCCTACCTCACCCGTATACCCTCGTCGCTCCTGTTTCTTCTAAATTGATCATACGCGAATAAGCTGGTACCGACGACTTGGATCTAGGCCATGAAGAAATCCAAATATCATTTTAACTAAGACCACTTTGCATTGAGTGTCTCTATTATCTGTTACCAGTTTCTGACCCTAGAGAATTTCTCTTCCGACGAATGATGGCCTCTGAACTTCGTGAAGCATATCTTTGATAGTGAGACACAGGTCATCGATCGCATACCCACAAACATTGGCTGTGTCGTAAATTGATCAGTTGGTGATGGTGTTGACCCGCTGCTCGGTTGACAGTCCAGCATGCTAATATCACTAGCTATCTCACACCGCGTTTCATAATTTAATTACCTCTAATTTACATCACGTCCTGCGATCATACGGTCTCCCCAGGGCCTTTTTTAATGAATTTATGTAGCTATAAAAGCATGTTTTTGCAGTTAAAAATATTTTAAAATGTTTATAGCGATTCAATTGAGAATAATTTACCATGGCTATAAAAAAGACATTGTGCAGTTGTGCAGTTCTAAAACTTCCTTTCAAAACCTCTGGGTCACTCTCCGGGTCTCTCCCCCATCTGCCATTCAACAGGTCGCAAGAATGACCACAGTTGCAACATTGATGTATGCATCGCCGGCCTGGTGGGGATATACCCAGGTCTCTGACCGGTCTGGGATGGAACAACTTCTGAATAAGCTAAAGCGATATGGGTTCCCGCCCCCCCGCCCCCAACTGTTCCAACTGTGCAGCAAATGGCAGCCGCGGCCGTTGATTCTCTCTTCAGGGCCGTCATTAGGCCCTACAAATGAAAGCCATGTTCTTAGAAGCTTTCTACCAGAGTCCCGGAGTGACAGCTATAATCTACGAACTCGGGTCCACGGATACAATCTGCCTCCAAAAGATGATAGGAATGCCATTCCTCGACTTCTGTATTAGAATTATTCTGACATTATTGTATAGCTCACGGGGAGGTCTGACAATTAGGCAACGCTGGCTATCCATGTAAGCCGCCTCAGAATCTGCCGCATAATGCGCTATTGCTTGTTTAACTCGTCGCTGTGTCAACTTGAGTTTCTTCTAATGAACGAATATTTGATTAGGATCTTCAGTGTAAGCCTATGTTTGTCGATAACAGTGTATATTGTAAACTGATGGGAGTTTGTCCGAACAGTCTTTCTGTGGTGAACAGTGTACCCGACCCCACACGTAGCCTCGTCACTCCTGTTTTTCTTTAAAATTTA
Organism: Aporrectodea caliginosa; assembly: GCA_020284085.1. Taxonomy (NCBI): domain Eukaryota; kingdom Metazoa; phylum Annelida; class Clitellata; order Crassiclitellata; family Lumbricidae; genus Aporrectodea; species Aporrectodea caliginosa. The sequence goes on from JACEVL010000773.1 coordinate 352,085, forward strand.
TCGTCCGCGAATAAGCTGGTACCGGCGACTTGTATCTAGGCCGTGAAGAAATCCATATATAATTAATTGACTTAATGAGATCGACTGAGCCTGTCTGTCGTCTGTTACCAGTTTCTGACCGTAGAGAATTTTCTCTTCCGATGAATGATGACCTCTGAACTTCGTGAAGCATATCCGTGATATTGACACGCATGCAGGTGATCGTAGCCAGAAACATTGGCTGTGTCATAAATTGATCTGCAGTTGGTGTTGGCGTTGACTCATTAGTAGCCCTTGTCCTATATATGTGGCTTTCGATAATCGATTCGATTGAGTGATACTGAACGAACAGCTCAGGGAAGTTCCCTGACGAAGCTTTTGTCCGGCGATGACAAAGCCTATATATATATATCATAATATAGCCTATCATAACATAACAAAACATATAGCATATCATATCATAACATAGCATTGCATAGCATAGCATAACATAAATCACGTAGCATAACACAACATAACATAGCATGACATAGCACAGCATAATATAACATAGCATAGGATAACATAACACAACGTAACATAACATAGCATAACATAAAATAGCATAACATAGCATATCATAACATAACATACCATAAACATAAAATAACATAACATAACATAACATAACATTACATAACATAAACATAACATAACATAACATAACATAACATAACATAGCATAGCATAACATAGCACAGCATAGCATTGCATGGCATAGCATAACATAACATAAACATAAACATAGCATAACATAACCTAACATAACATAGCATAACATAGCACAGCATAGCATTGCATGGCATAACATGACATAACATCGCATAGCATACAATAACATAACATAATCTAACATGGCATAACATTGCAAAACAGCCTGACATTACATCATAACGCCCTACACCTCATCACCTACATCGCATGATATCACAGCACATCACATTACCTCAGATCGCGTTACAGTGGTCAACATTAGAAGCCGTTTATTAACATTCAGCTGATCACAGAGAAACGTCGAGTAAATATCATCAGATTCAGCTATAAACCTCAATAATTAATCATTTCATTAGCTAAAATGAGTCTGTTGATGAAATTGCTGATCAAAGTTCTCGATCCATTTCCAAGTATTTACATTAATGCGTGTTTATGACTGATATATAGGTTCATTTTCCGGCTCAAACTGCACGCTTTTCGGCTTCAAAGAAAATTGCGCTAGTTAATCTAGAAAGGGAATAAAATATCAAGAAATATTCGCTTTGATACAGAAACCTTTAGGACGTATTATTGTTGATAAAGCTGTTGACCATTGCTCTGCATTTTATCGATGTGTTCGACTGAAGCTTAATAATAGTTAATTAATGATGATGATTGTTACTAAGCTACAGTTGGTCAATGGTCACCGCTACAGCTAATTGATAATCCATCATTTGCATACAGGTGCATGGATTTGCATACAAACAAATAATTAATATAGCGCCTTTTCTTTAATTCACAAACGCTGCCTACGCTGGTCTTTGAGTTGTGTAGAGTTAATTAATAAGAGAAATTTCACCAATAAGCTAATTATGTTTAGATACTTTGATGTCACTTCTGGTGAGATCCCGCAAACACGTAGACCCAACTCAGCTATTCTGAGTACACTGACCGTGCACTGTCGGTGGGAAGATCGAGAGACGGCGAGGGAGAGGACTGGCCACTCAGTTATCATGAGTCACTAACCGTAAACAGTCGGCGGGAGGATGAGACGGCGAGGGAGAGGACCGACCACTCGCCCTCCCTCGTATGCCGAGGCTAAGAAATGAAGTCGCTAATACTTCATACCCACGGCTGCCTCAGGACTAGCTTAAGGGACTGCTCTTCTTCTTCTTCCCCTACTTCATTTGCAATTGAGGAAGAGGAACGATGTGAGCACACGGTAACGTCACCGTCCGGCACTGCTTCGTAGATGGTCGACGTAACTGTGAGATGAAGTTACTGGAATTTGTTTATTGCACAAAGACAGGTGCATTATATTATCGTGTATTAACAATTACTGTGCAACAGGAGCCAAGAATAGCTAATAGCCTTTTTTATACTAACCATGGCTCATCTTTCTTGATTATTATTACTAATGCTTGTGTTTGTTCTTAATCACGACCGTCGAAAGCAATTCGACAACCTCGCATTTACATGTGTAGCGATCTAGATACGATGATTACCGTCATTGTCGTCATCATCATGATCAGCATTTTCATCATCATCATCGTCGTCGTCGTCGTCGTCATCATCATCATCATCATCATCGTCATCACCATCATCATCATCGTCATCACCATCATCATCATCATCATCATCATCATCATCGTCATCGTCGTCGTCGTCGTCGTCGTCGTCGTCATCGTCATAATTGTCATTGTCATCGTCGTCATCAACACAATCAATAGCATAGTCATCACTGTGTTCTTTGCTGTTACGATGACAATGATGCAGTTGATGACAAACAGACAACGGGGAGATGAATCAGCGATGATAGGCCTTGGCGGGACATGGCAGTGACTGGCGCAACAGGACAGACAAGCAGAAGCACATACAGACAGACACGCAGAGAGACAGACACACATGCAGACAGAAATACAGAGACAGATAGACAGAGAGACAGACACACAGACAGACACACAAGCATACAGACATATACACAGGCAAACAAAAACACAGACAAACACATACAGAGAGAGACACACATGCAGACACACTGACAGACACACAGACAGACAAACAGACAGACACACAGATTATCTACATGTTTGTGTGTCTCTCTAGACTGACTGTGTGACAGATGGACAGACAGACAGACAGACAGACAGACACACAGACAGACAAGCAGACACACACTCAGACAGACACACAGACAGACACAAACACACTGAGACAGACTTATCGGTCTGCACGAGATAAAGATCAGAATCTAGAACTCTTCAGGTGAAGTGACGCTCCTCGTGTCAGGTCGTGTAAGAAGAAGTGCTAGGCATATTCTATTCATGGCCATGTGTCACTATTGCTGCGGGCTATACAAAGGGGCGACCTATACAACGAACTCTTCGTCTTCTATCGCTCTCTGCGCGGGCGGTGAGCGCCTGTACCAGCCAACCGCCGCCTACGACTCAGAGCCACGCACCTGCAGCCTCTTTGGAGGGGCGACCAGGGCAGGAGGGAGGGCCCCCTAGCGGAGACAAATCGATGGAGGGGCGTTGGTCGGGCCATCACGTATCCGGGGTCAACAAACAATCATGTGTGTTTGACCTTTGCCTTTTTTAGCGAGAAGGTCTTTTGTTATATATAATCAATGCATATATCGCTTGTGTGTACATGTATATTCAATCCTCTGGTCACCCAGGTAAGCAGCCTTTATCGCCAAGTGACTAACACTTTTGGGAATTCATCTTCTGCGGTGAGTATGTGATTCTAGGCATGCGTGACGTATTTTGTGACCTAAGGTTGTTTTGACCCGTTGCCAGTGAAAGGTGTGGCCTATAGTCACGTGGTAGGTCCTATAAAAACTCTGATATTATTGGCGCTCAGCAGTTAGGTCTATATTTAGGACTGGTTGGTAAGTACAGTTTCTTCTCTGAGTATGCCTAGACCTATAATATAATAGAATCTCTTGCCTTTCCGATTGCATTGTTCTTGGCATTTGTTGTTTCTTTTACCGGGAATTTTTAAAGTAAAATTTACAACGTGCCAATCCACATAATCCTTTTTATGAAAATTTAAATTTTAATTAATTTCAATTGAAGTATTGCGCTTTGCCAATACGATTATGGGATAGAAGAAATTAAAATTATTACCCGCGCAAATTCAATATTTATGCGACTCGTGGATGTGTAGGACAGCCTTTTGAGGAATATTAATATAGCCTAGCCTAAATAGTTATGTCTATGCCCTGACCTTCTGGATGATGACCTGACTATGGCTTTCTGGTGCGCCATCGTGTGATGCCCTATGTGTTAGTCACCGGCGCAATAGAAGTTACAAACTACTACCACCACCACCATCACTACTACCACCACCACCACCACCACCACCACCACCACCACCACTAGAACTATTACTACTACTACTACTACTACTACTACAACCACTACTACTACTACTACCACCATAATAATAAGCTTAGCAGGTGGTAATGAACAGTCGGACAACACAGTGTTCAGTTGTATTGTATTATCCGCAGTTGTATTTTTCTCGCACGTGTTATTATTGTTAAGTGGTTTTTGTAATCTGTGGTCGCGAGCGAGCAGTGCCTCGCGCATGGCTTTCAAGTATATCGCTTTAGAAATTTCGAGAATACGATTACGATTACGATCAATATTACGATTACGATTACGATTACGATTGTTGTTTCTTTGGATGATTCATTTTATTGCTAATCGTAATCGTATTCGCAAACTCCAAACAGGGCACCAGCTTATTCACGAGCGCTGCGCGAAGTCAGCGTGCTAACTTGGCGTTATTGATGTTAACCCTTTGTAGCATCAATTGGAGTCTTTGTTTGGCTGTCGTCTTTGGGAGAAGCGGAGAAGGAAGGCCTGGAATCTGAGACAGATGAAGAATGGGATCTTTTGTAGGACACATCGATGAGTCCATCTTTTTCCTTGTTCTTGGCATCTGGTGGATGGTGAACAAGTTTCCACGTCACATCCGGGTAAGACGCTCTGATCCATACGTTCATCTCAAGTATGTAGAACATTTGAATAGATATTAATTAGCAGCTTGATGTCAAATGTCTTTTGAAGATCAACTAATTGCATAAAGTTAATTGCTTTTCTGATGACTAAGGCAACATCCAAGTCGTATGGAAAACAGTTGGATAGAAACGAGTGAGGAGTTCGATGATGTAACGCCTTAGCTGACTGGTTAGAGTGCTCGAATTGCAGTGCGAAGAGTACGGGTTCGTTCCTCCTCCTCTATAACGGTCACTGTGTAGGGACCCTGAGCAAGTCCTTCACTCAGTGACACTCACAATTGCTCAGCGCGATAGACTGATATATGCTTGTCACTAGACAATGGCGCTTAAGAAAGAGTATTAATCGCGCAATCTTAATAGTAGTAAAAATAATAACGATGATAATGAAAATAAAATGATGATGCTGATGCTGCTGCTGCTGATGATAATAATAATAATATAATCATAATTATAAAGTAATAATAATGCTATATACGTGAAGGTGTATAATCGATAACGAGTGTCTTATTCGATGATGTCAAATGCTTTTCAGAGTCAATGGAACAAAACGGAATATACGACGCAAGTGAGCTATCCTCTGCCGACGAAGAAATTCATTCCATTGGAGGCCATTCTCAAGGTCTTATTTCCCATCGGAGGTCAGCCTTCACAGTAACCTATTGTCTAAACTATCTCCAACTAAAATTGTATTGTTTTAATGTATATTGTAATTTTCGTCTGCTTTACCTCTTCTCATACGTTGACTGATTACGACTTGGTTTTGGTGCACCATCGGTTGATGCCATGTGCATTAGGAAATGGCGCTATAGAAGTTACGAATTAAGTAATCATTAATTACCATAAGTCGCCTGCATCGCGGTATCTTGTAATCAATCAATCAATCAATAATTCAATCAATAAATCAATCAATCAATCAATCAATCAATCAATCAATCAATCAATCAATCAAACGATCGATCAATCAATCAATCAATCAATCAATCAATCAATCCATCAATCGATCAATTTCGATTATTCTCGGTATCAATCTGACAGGTCGCAACTTGTAACAGGCGACACGTATACATAGCAAAGATTGTCTCAGCTCAAATTTTTACGTATGTATGTATGTGTATATGGGGCGCGGTGGTGTAGGGGTATATTCGGTGCCTTGCAGCCGGAGGGTTGCAGGTTCGAATCCACCTCAAGCCGCCGCGTATATAGGGACCCTGGGCAAGTCCTTCACTCGCAATTGCTCATGCGCTTCGGCGTGAAACTCCGATTCAGTGTCCGCGCAGTAGTCGGGAGCGCCTCTGGGTAGAAATCTTGAAGGGGCGCTATAACAAGTGCTCATACATACATACATACATGTTACATACATACATAGGCCTACGTGTGTGTGTGTGTGTGTGTGTGTGTGTGTGTGTGTGTGTGTGTGTGTGTGTAATATAATGTACGCACGTACGCACTTGATACAGCGCGTGTTGGTACTCAAAAAGGCTGGACGAATCTTGCACCGTACCATACCGAATCTCGAAGATTATAAAGTGTTAAGGACAAAGCACTTGTTCACGCGCCCACATAATGTAGACACACATCAGAAGCGTGTCCTCTGGTGTCAGAGGGATCTCTCGCTTGAAGAACTGCAACCATGACGACTGCCGTCCAATCCTGATTTCTGTATCAACCGAACTCTCCACTTCGATGGGAAACACTGATAAGGACGAATTATTTTCTAGCAGAAATCTTGACACAGGAAACACCTTATCAGACGGCAAACACTTCTGCGGATAATTATAGCACAGGGATATGATACAGCCTACAGGGAAAAAATAGTCTAATAAAGGAACTGTCTCATTGTATATGTCTGTTATATGGCTGAGCGATTGCGCCTATTCAAAATGACGTTTCCTTCCTATCATTTACCTTAGCTACCTTTTTCTTATCACTTTAACGACGTTAGTATACTGTAAGTGAATGGGGAACCAATGCAGCTCGTTGTTAGAGTGTGAAACCTTAAGTCCAGTATGTCGGTCGTTAAAAGAGTTGGGGGTCGACAATTTTACAGACTAACAAAAGTACTTGAACGCAGATAAGAATCTGCTGATGTTGTTAATATACCGTACTGCACTCTCTGTCTGTCTGTCTCTCTTTCTGTCTGCATGTCTGTCTGTCTGTCTCTCTCTTAATGTCTGTCTGTCTGCTTATCTATCTGTCTGCCTGCTTGTCTTTCTGTCTGTCTGTCTGTCTGTCTATCTGTCTGTCTGTCTGTCTTTCTGTGTGTCTGTCTGTCTCTTTCTTCTCTTCCTCCCTGTCTCGCTCGTGCGGCCTTGCGTCTCTCCGACCTTGCCTACGTTCGCCGTCTGACTTCGAATGCATCATGACCTGCTGTGCTCAGAGACATCTTGCGACTTCGAGAGAACTGTTTGTCTGATCCGACCTTGGCCCAAAATCAAAAGGTGCTTTAAATTCATCTCACGTTTGTTCTGACCTATTAGTCCACACGATCGCTTCTCCCAACTCTCACGACTAACAAGGACGTGTACTTTAAACACTTTAACTCCGAGAGTGTATTTAAAAGTGACTGGGAAACCAATACAGTTCGTCGTTAAGTGTTAAGACCCAAGCAATAGATGGCCTTCACTTAGTTATCTTCCGGCAAACAGAATAATTATGATCATCTCTTGGTATCCCTGAGCAACCTCTCTAACTTGACGCAGCGCTCGTGAATTAACCGGTGCCTGAGTTTAGCTGTCAAGCAGAGGCGCGTTTCAGAAAACGGGGCCTCAGGCGCAAACATTTTTGGGGCCCTTCTGAACTTGCAAAACCCACGAAATTGAACTTGGAGCCGTTTTGTGCGTAGGCCTATTATTGACACTGTAGTCACAGAAAATAAATCAATCAAAATTTAAAAATGTTATTTTTTATAATTGAAACAATATTTTCTTCCGTTTGGGGGCCCTTCCAGATTTGGGGGCCCTAGGCGCGCGCCTAGTGCGCCTACTGGTAAACGCGCCTCTGCTGTCAAGTAGCCCTTAAGAAATTTTCGGGTTAACGATTACTTTGACGATAACCTTACCTTTCATTACCGTCGCTCAACTTGTCTTATAATTACCGTTGCTTACTTTTGCCTCACATCACTATCCTACGTTTAGGTAATTTAATTTACTTTATCTAATCATACTTTAAGTTTCCTTACCTTAAGATACCTTCACCGTATTTTACCGAAATTTGGTTACCGTAGCTTTCCATCTTTTACGTTGTTTCACCTTTGTTCTGGTAGGCTGTAAAGAGGCGCTATACAAATGCAAATACCTTATCTCCGCCGCATAGCTCACTTGGTCGTACCATAACTGCCTTGACCCGGCCTGTCTTGACCTGACCTGCCTTGATGACCTGACCTCTTGACCTGACCTGACCTGACCTGGCCTAACCTGACCTGACCTCAATTTCTTGTGTTTGTAGGATTGACAGGCGAGATCCTAACAGGTGGTCTGGCGCTGACGGACGCTGACGGAAACTTCCGAAAGTTGTCGAGCATGCAGCACATGTCCATCTACGGGATATTCATCGCCCACGGACTCATCGATATCCTCATGTCCTACGGAGTCCCACTCCCCAAGGGACTCGACTTCCTCAGCGCCATCGCTGCATTCTTCTGGTGAGCTACACAGAATCATCATCATCGTCATCGTCATCGTCATCGTCGTCGTCGTCGTCGTCGTCGTCGTCGTCGTCGTCGTCGTCGTCGTCGTCGTCGTCGTCATCGTCATCATCATCATCATCATCATCATCATCATCATCATCATCATCATCATCATCATCATCATCATCATCATCATCATCATCATCATCATCATCATCATCATCATCATCATCATCATCATCATCATCATCATCATCATCATCATCATCATCATCATCATCATCATCATCATCATCATCATCATCATCATCATCATCATCATCATCATCATCATCATCATCATCATCATCATCATCATCATCATCATCATCATCATCATCATCATCATCATCATCATCATCATCATCATCATCATCATCATCATCATCGGTGTAGGAAAGTGATTCCGTTTATTGATCAATAAAATAGATAGATGCTTCTGTCTATCTCTGCATCTCTCAATCAGCGTGTTTATTATTAGGCTCTCATCTCTTTACCTGTATAAGTCATTCTGTACATATATATAATTATATATATATATATATATATATATATATATATATATATATATATATATAATATTATATATGTACATTACATGCGTATACATAGATATATATATATATACATATGTATGTAATATATGCATATATATATATCAGTCTATAGAAACCAGTCAACCAATCACTCTATCAAACTGCAGTTATCGTGTTTCAAGTGGCACGAACCACCTGCACGCCACTCACAAGGTGTATACAACAAAGTTACAGTTGATTTATTAAGGACAGGTAATCTTTCAAGGAGGATACACAAACCGGCGAATGGGGGCCTCCGAGGCACGCAGGGGTGTGTCGGCGGCGACGGCGGTGTTGGTGGGGCCGGGTGGGTTATCGATCGAAAGCATTCTGTATGAGCCGAGGCCGAGAATCCCATCTTAAGTGCAGCTCATGACGGTCTGGGGTGTGGTCACGCCCTTCGCCCGATACGGTCATCAATGATCAATTATTGACGTCACTGGGTTGGGCCGATGGTCACGTGCCATCGACGTTTGACAGACGACAGCTATTAAGAACAGGAGAGAAGACCCTCAAGAGACAATCCATGACTCCCGCCAAAATAATAATTGATGTAGGCCCATCTGATAAGATCCAAACATATATCGGACTTCTATGACACACCTATCAGAGCGGTGTATGTATGTATGTATGTGCGTGTAGGTACATGTGTATGTACTTATGTAGTATACATGCATGTATATGTGTGTATGTACATGTAGGTATGTATGCTGCAGTATGCATTAACTCACAAAGGCGCTGGAAGGAATAAACTACGGAACGCTCCGTAGCTGGACTTCTGGTTTCACTTACTTGTCGGACTTGGACCTGACTTTAATAATAATAATAATAATAACAGTGACAATTTATATGGCGCCGTAACACAGCCATGCCGTTACAAGGGCGCCTCACAGTCAACTAACAGCAGGGTAGGCCTTACAGAACAAATAAGTCTTGAGTCCAGATTTGAAGGAGTCAACTGTGTTAGCCGCTCGCAGGACAGGAGGAAGACCGTTCCAGCATCTGGGGCCGGCCGCCGAGAAAGCGCGATCGCCAAAACCGGGTTTTCAGCCGTTTTACGCGAAGATCGCTTTTCTCGAGCGATCGGAGTCGCAACCCGGAGGCGGAAGAATGCGTCCCGATGCAGTAATCGCGCAAATACTTTAATACATTGGCTAAAGACTTTAATAATCAATCAATCAATCAATCAATCAATCAATCAAAATAATAAAAAATACCAATAAAACTAATACACCGATCGAAGACCTAGAATGTTGGTGGGGAGCTCAGGCGGCAGGGGAGAAACTGGCCAACCGGCCTCATATGCCGAGGCTAAGAGAACCGAGACGCGTGTTTGACTAGTATGTTTCCTATGTATAGGTATGGAATGTCGTTTGGCTTCCACGCGCACATGCATGGAAAGGCAGAGCTGGAGATGACGATCCACATGCTGCCAATCACAACGATGTACGCATGCGCAGTGTCAGGCATCATCGAACTGATGGATCCTCATTGTTTCGCTGCCTCCGTATCCAGGATCTACTGCGTCCTCCTCATAGGCACATGGTTCTGCCAAGCATCGTTCGTCATGTATGTCCCATATCCATTCCCAGGTCAGTAGCACTCTTCTATGCCTACCGAGTCTGCCTGTCTGTTTGTATCTCTCTGTGCATCTGTCTGCCTGTTCGTTTCTCTGTCTGTTTTTACAATCTCTGTATAACTGTCTGTCTGTCTTTTTGTCTGACTGTCTGTCTGTCTGTCTGTATCCATGATGTCTGTTTGGCTGCAATAGGCCTAAGTGTGTGCATATATGCACACATGTATGCATGACTTTGCATGTATGTAGACATGTGCGTTTGTAGCCTATGCATAAGTATGCATGTTGGGCTATACATTACAACTGCATTCGATACATTACAATATACAACTGCATGTTGATAGTGCTCTCCTTCCAAAGTTCAGAAGTGCACACACGACCATACGACAGAATATCGATGGTGCTGCGAAATTGTGAGTGAAGGACTTGCTCAATGTCCTTACACAGTAACTGCCTCAGTGGAGGAGGATCGAACCCATACTATCCGCCTTACAAGGCGAGCGTCCTAACCAATCGGATACCGTGCTTTGTACGTTTGCATGTGTTTACGTATGTTTCTGGCTCTATATAAATCTCGACGTTACGATTCATGGTGTTACGTTACGTTACAGGTGACCGTCTGAATCCTCGCTGGGACCAATCAGACGATCGCAACGTCAACTTCATCGTCGCCAGCTTCGGTTACCACATGATCCTCCACCTGGTCCTCATCACCGTCGTCTACCTCCTCTGCTACGTCTACCTCAAGGTCAAGGGCGAGGGCAGAAACCAGTTCCAGCTGCTCGTCAACGAGTGCACCGACGAACACGGCTACCAGTTCCAGCCGCTGAGGAGCAAGTCTCCCACCAATCACCTCTGAGGGAGTGGCAGGACAGGACTTTTGATCGAGGTCGAACGGGAGAAGTTTTCGAGGACTTGGCTCAGTGAGGTTGAGTCGAGAAACCGCGTTGACATTCTTTCTTACTGATGTGACATTGGAACACTGGAGCGCCATCGGTCGAATCCTTTTACTTCGCTGGTTCTGCCATGACAATCGCCCGATGTTCAATTTGCGCTATATAAAAGATGTCCAGGGTATAATGACGGTAAAGCAATACTTAATGGCCCTGGCAGAAACCTCAAGATGTCGTAAGCATATAATTATATTGCGTGTTTTTTAGATGCCATTAAAAGCTTTCGATCAACGCTATAAGAAAATTCGTCTACTGTGTTTGATTCCAATTAAGTTATTTATTCCGTAATATTACGGTAATAAGCTGTACTCTCTCTGTCTCTCTCTGTGTCTCTGTCTGTCTGTCTCTGTCTGTCTGTCTGTCTGTGCTCTCTCTGCTCTGTCCTGTCTTCTCTCTCTCTATATATATACATATATAATTTAATTAAATAATTAATTACCAGCATATAAAAAGCCACCATCATCAGGTATAAATACGTAGATAGGGCATGGGGAAAACGATTTGCTAGCAGCTAAGCTATAATTATTATTCAATGTAGAGCAGGGGACTGCATCTGGATAATTCAAATTCATGCGAATTTGAAAATACCATATTACAGCTGGTTAAGCTGTTGGCTATCCCTCCAAATCACGAACAAAAACACTCACTGGTTTTACCAAATACTTAATTAATTCGTACAAATAATTATTATTCAGTTTGCATGCAGACGAACACTTGGAGTGAAATCATTTTCAGTAGACGGACGAACGTAAAGAAGAAGCGTTGAACAGTAAACGCAGGACACGGAGATCCACGCGTAAACTGAAGAGAGTTTAAAAAAATAGTCTTAGTAACACCACTTTCAGAATGTCACACAAAAACGCCTCCTTAAGCGCCTCTGCAATTCTCATATCTTCACAAACCCTGCAAACAATTTCTTGGGTCTATATATGGGACCTATATGGACTCTTATTATAAGGTTCCATATGGGTTCCATCTGTGCAGGACAAAATAAACTCCAGCATTTCCATGTTTAGCGATGATTGTGAAATCGCTGGATTAGATTAATAGATTAGGGCTCGTCAATAAAGGATATCTGCTAAGGAGTAGTATTCACTACATCCACGTGAATTTCCTCGAACCATCCACTATTTTTCACAGACACAGAAAAATAAAAAGTTTACATAGATGAAAATGCGGAAAAAATAAAATATTAAACAGATGAAAAACTCAGTCTATGGTACACTGGACCATACTAACAACACGCTTCACTTCAACATTATTAGATCCTGATACAATAGGGCCCACCAGATAGACCCCAAATTTAAATCAGCTTTACAATGCAATCTCATTACAACACCCAACTCAATACGACTCCCAATGGCAACACTGTTAGGGAGTGCAAGTTAACACACACAGTTCAGACTTATCACTTTAAAGAAGCTAACTCGAGCGCATACCAAACTAAACGCAGTGTTCATACGAAAGGTGCAGGTTCAACAAGTGTTCATACAAAACGAGCACGTACAAACGAAAAAAGAAATAAATTCATTGCAACAACATAATGTACACTTGAACCTCCACAATATACACTTGAATGTGCACAATGTACACTTTTAAGTACAGAATGTACACTTTAATGTGCATAATATACACCTTAATGTGCACTTGAATGCACACTTCTAAAATTTGTAAGGATCTTGTAATCAGATTACAGTTGTACGTACTATTGTAACTTGAGTGGTATGCAAACGAAATGTGACAAACAAACATACAGCACAAACACAGTTACGACACTTATTCCAATTGATGCGATTATCCCTTTAGTGTATTTTACAACATAGACCATCATTTGTGTAAAACAAGTATCACTAAACAGCTTCAGTAGCCAGACACTATTCATATATATATACACAAACAGATAATAATTGCACTGAAACCAGTTGAATCAATGGCCATGCAGATGTATTAATATAGATAACAATATATATATATATATATATATATATATATATATATATATATATATATATATATATAGCTCTGATTGGAGACTTTATAAAGGTATATATACACATATATATATACATATATGCGTGTATATATATATATATAAGTAGACATACATAAATAATGGTTCAGCATTGACTAGACACGCACACATACACACACTCCTCTGAATAGTCTACGCTGCAAGAGGCGCCATACAAATTTCTAGATACAATACAATACGCACACATAAACAGCCAAAGTAGAACTAAATATCTGACCAATTAGCCTAGGCAGCAATGAAGAAGGCTTTGAGGCCAAGTGGGAAGGTGGCACTTCACCCAGAGCTGCTGTCTTGGTTCAAAACCAAGCATACCTTGCTAACATCTAAGCATTTCATCATTCAACTCACAGAGAGAAAAGACGCTGTCATGGAGCCAACAGATATAACACAGAACAATGGAAACCTCGAATTCTTCTCGCTGTTCGGGTTTCTCGTCACGCAAAACAAATTACGACCACTGGTTTGTATGTTTGCACTCCAGCGTGTGGTTGTCTTTTGGTTTAACGTCGCTTTTTGATTTCCTTTCTCTTCCACTGTTCTAGAAACGACTGAAGTCCATTTTATTTCTTTAATGAAAGCAATGACTTTGGTCGGGAGCGCCTCTGAATCGCTGAGTGGCGCTATATAAATGTTTAATTACAATTACAGTAACTGTTTACTGTAATGAAAATTACTGGCACGACCATAAAGTAACAATCATCAGAAGCGTAAAGTAACTTACTTTACGTGTAAAGTAAGTGTGGGTAAATACCTACAAACAAATTGCAAAAAACATAAAGACAAAGGGGCAGACAATTGTGAACATCAGATCTAACCATTATCCATCCACCTATCAGTCCCAACCATAAACCCAGAATACTTAACACTTTAACAACGAGCTGCATTGGTTTTCCAGTCACTTTAAGTACACTATCGAACCTTAAGTACACTATCGAATAGTGCACTATCGCGCGCCTCTGATTGGTGCTCACTGTGAGGGGCGCTTTATAAATTTATAAATACAATACAATACAATACAATACAATCATCGCTGTATCTCCTTAGACTTGTTCGCCATTGTAAGCTTCTTAAAATACGTTGTGCAGTGTTTAATCACAATAATACATGCAAATCCAGCGTCCACATCTTACGTAAGTGCAGTTCATAGCACAGTCATATGCCACCACATCTCCAATGAAAACTCTAGAGGCATCAAAATCAGACCACACTTCGTTGGGTATAGGTGGATCACACAGTTAAGAACTCCTGGCTTTCCTGGCCAATGACTAGGTTTCTCAAACAGATTAATCGTAATCTCGAGATATCTACAGCGCCCAAAAAAGCGAAGTCGCGGGAACCAGCTTATTCACATGCCCACAGTCAAAACATAATTTTTGACCATGGTCTTACTAGAAAATACCTAATCTAATCTAATCTTAGGACTTCTGTAGTGCCATTATCATAAAGTGTAAGACATCAGTCGATGGTGAAATCGCAGTCAACCGTAAAAGCCAGGTCAAAATTTGACAGAGGTCATCAGTTGATGCATTGTCCATTAAGATAATGTCGCCATATAGAAGTCAAGATCAACAGATTCGATTAAGAACGGCAGAAATTGAGCAGCAACTAAACTCACGGTAGGTACATAACTCAAAGGATTCAATCTCCACTCCATCTATAAATAGCAACATGGTTCAAAGGTTTCACGTAAGAGAAAAAAAGGCTTCTGTGAAAAAAATCCAGGCCGCTTTCACAAAACTCAATTTGTTCGTCGCGATATCCCGAGGATTAATAAAAACTCATTTTACAAGTGGCATCCAATCTGAGAGCGCTAATCAGATTGACTGGGCTGCGGCTACAGAACTTTTGCACCGCTCGACTTGCTCGTCACGCCGCCCTGATGGTTACTCAAAAACTCATTTTTTAAAAGCGGCTTACAATTTGCAAGTGTTAAGCTCAGCTTGAAGAACTTTTACAGGACTGATGGCTTCAGAACAGTCAAAGACAAGCGAACAAAAGCACACTACTAGACCTAAGTATGCAGGCGTACAACGACTTCACGGCATGTAAATTATCGTCAAACTGTCTGAGACTTGAATCGCGTGACTCACGAACTTGCCCCAAAGGGCCGTGCTCGTCCAAGCGCTCGGTCCAGGGTTTGCCGTATCATTTCCAGCAAGGTCAGATTCGGCGGAGTTTAGTCGGTCGAAGATGTAGTCTGCGGCGCTGGAGGTGGAATCAGGGAGTCTTCCGACTCCACGTCCGACTTTTGTATCTTTGGAATTGCTTCTTCCCATGATTCCAGACACTGCAAGCATCCAACATAAGTTGGTTTAATGTATCTTAGTCTAACAAAACTTTGTCTAATGTATTGTAGTCTAAAGATCTTAGTAAAATGTATCACAGTTTAACATAAATTGGTACAATACATCTTAGTCTAAAGTAACTTGGCCTTTTCATCAAAAAAGACTTGGTCTAAACTCTAATTGCACCTTTGTCTCATGTAACTCAATTCAATGTAACTCCAGAGGGAGGCCATTCCAGACCCGAGGGCCCAACACAGATAATGCACTATGTAGACACTTCATATACCACCTTTCAGGTAACTGTTGAAAGCATCATGCATTAGTACAGAGGAGCTATAGAAGTTCTCAGTTCAGATAGAAGACAAACGATCGGTTTCGATCTCGATCGGAGACCTTCTGGTAGTAGGAGATCTGTCGGTCGGCCATTTCGACGAACAGCCTGTGGAAATCTTTTCTCTTGTTCTTGTGCCATCTCTCGAGGTCGGCCTTGAGGTCGGCGTTGGCGCAGGTCACCTTGTCATTCAGAAGTTCCACCTGTTTGTTCAACTGCAAAGAAAACAAATAGGTGTGACTGCATCTTCAGTCAAAATCTAACTGTAAAGGATTTAATGCATCAACCAGGGGTGCAAAAAACCAAGATTTTTTCAAAATGAAAAGTTGGGTTTTGATTTTTTTAAAGATTTTCCTATTTCGGATAATAAAGCTCATAAAATGGCATGAATACTGTTCAAATTAATCAGATTCATAAATGAAATTAACTAGAACAGTAGAACCATAGAACGTCATGTAACGAAATTAACAAAGATGATACAACAATTGCAAAGAGAGTTGAAGAGACGCCACTTTTGCTATAAATTTTTAATTTCTAAAAGCAAAAAAAACAAATTTTGTGGTTTTTTGGTGTTTAAAAAACCCAGAAAAACCAAAAACCAACACTTTTGCAGTCCTGGCATCAACATAACATAAATAAATTGATATAAATAAATAAAACATGAATATCAGAATATGTATAAAATACTATGAAACAAAAAATAAATACCAGAATGTACACAAATGTAATAAAATCAAAGTAAAATCAAAATCAAAAATTAATGGAACAAATACAGAGTAAATAAATAATATCTCTAAATGAACGAATGAACAAGTGAACAAACAAACAGTTTTTCTAAACCATGTGCTCTCTATGCAATGCAAAATCAGACAGTTTTTCATGCAACAATGAACAATTATTTGACTCAAATAAATGATCCTCCAACATAAAAATTTTACTCTAATATATGGGAATGTGCCAGATTTACTGAAAACAGCCGCAAAGTAAAATACAAATTGAAAGGGCACACTACCTCATCCACATCCTTGATTGCATAAAGAAAGCACAAATTATCTCTCGTTTTTAACACACGGATAGAAATAGGTTCTTTTAAAACTGTTAGTGACCGCAATTGTAAAGTTTAAATGCCATCAAAATTCTTACAGAACCATCAAATCTGGCAGCTGATGTAGTCTCTACTTTTATTAGTAATGTAATCATTCCTTATTTCTGAAAATCCAAACATTCACTTGTAACATGTGAGAGTAAAGTTTTAACTTTTTTTAAGTTCTTCAGATGATAGATATATACATTAATGAATATAAATCAGAAATTTTTAAAACTGTTTATGATATTGCAACTGCTTTTTCTTCTACTGATGATTTCGCTATTTTTCGCCCCTGTATGTATTATTGCTGTAATCTAGGACAGGACCGTGTAATCCACTAGGCACAGTGCCTATCGTGCCTAGGGGCTACGAACCTTTCAGGGGCCTACGCTAGTCTGAAATGAGATATTGAAAAACCCAGAAATATTGCATTAGACCATTATAGTGGGATATTAAATTTAAATAATCCACATTACAAAAAGTAAATTGAGATATAAAATCAAAACTGGGTGTGTTCGTGAATCACGTTTAAACTTGACATCAATACATAAGGTGAATGTGTAATAATTATGCATTTAGCTTTAATGTAGAACTGGCACTTTGAGTCTATGAATGCATAAGTGCCTCTAGGGCCTACCTCGACCTTAAACCGGCCCTGATCTAAGAGCATTTGTCTCATGCTAATAAAAGATTACTCACTTACTTATTAGATTAGATTTCAAGATCGATGCATCTTTGTCCAGAGACCCGGAACATGATACTGCACTTGGAAGCTTTTGTTAGGCCCACGTTTCACTTTATAGTATTGTATCATTGTACCATCTGTCAGCAATGGATGGGAATCCATTGGTTGGGTTACACGTGTATGCGTGGGCTGACCAATTATGACTATTCTACTTTGCTACACTGTTTTTGCCTATTAAACGATGATACTTCTGTTCTCATTTGTTTTCTCTTCAAGTGAAAGAAGTCTTAGAAAAACTTTGTGATTGTTTCAAACTACGAAGCAAAAGCACATGCCACAACAATTTCAGGAGACGGGGATCTTCACACAATACAAAATCATCTCACAAGCCATGGCAAATGATTTTTAAAACATGGGCCTAAGAAAACAGACAGCTAAGGTTATTCTGGCAAGCTGGCAAATGTGGGCGGCATCGCCGCCTCTGATACCACAAGATAGTGGATATCAGAGCCAGTCCTAAGCCTGGAACCCTCTTTAAGGGAGAAGTGCGAAGGTCGAACGGATGGGTGCAGATACTCCGTTCGTAAAGAAAAAATATTATGAAATCCAATGCAAGCATTGGACTCCAACGGGCCTCGGCCCACGGATCTGATGCAAGCGCTGGACACCTACGGGCCTTCGGCCCATGGATCCTGATGATGATGATGAAGGTTATTCTATAATAAGTATGTAATTTATAGAAGTTAGGTTATCAGGCTGCGTTAGATTGCATTGGAGACAGTTATTCTGTAAAAGTTAAACTGCTAGGACTGCTAGGTTGTTCCGTAATCAATTTAAAGTTGTAAATTATAGACGTCATAAAGACAATTTCATAATTATACAAATATAATAATTAGGGAAGTATTTACCTTCACAACGTCCTCGCTGACCTGTTGAAAAGAAATACAAAGACAAAATCAACTAAAAGCCACACGCACATAATAATAGCCTTAGACTAATAGTGCACTGTCCAATTAGTACATTTAGACTATATTATCATTATTATTAATATGCATTTCTTAAGTGCCACTATCTAACGACCAAGCATCAATCGATGGCGCTGAGCATCTGAGCGAATGACTTGCTTACTGTCCCTACACAGTAACAGTCTCAGAGGAGGAGGATCGAACCTGAACTCTCCGTGTTACATGGTAAGCACTCTAACCAATAGGAGACCATGCTCCACATCTACTGCCAGCGCTACCTGGTGAGTAATAGCAGCAGAAAAGGTAGTAGCAAAGAGACTTCTGCTAGAGAGGATGACACTGTGTTCCAGAATGAACTTCCATCTTGCCAGGCAAATATGTTCCGTGTGGGATGGAATCTTCTTCTTCCACTGACCTGTTCTCTTTCTTCCTTCTTGCGATTCAGTTCCTCGAGGGTCATGTCGTATTCCATCTGAATCGCATCACGCTTCCTAAGCACAGCCTTCAAACACAGCAAACATTAAACAAACATTAAGCAAACATTAAACCAGATCAATAAATTCATCTGTTCACACATACATCCATCCACCCACTCACCCGTTAACAGATCCACCCATCCATCAATCCACCCATTGCCCACCCACCCTAACCCATCCATCAACAAACTCACCCATTAACAGATTCATCCATCCATCCACCAAACCATCCAAAGCACTCACCCATCCATCTACCCAAACCACTAACCCATCCATCCACCCACCTGCCCACCAACCCACCATCACCCATTCATCCATCTATCCACCCACTCACCCATTAACAGAGCAAACCATCTATCCACCTACCCCACTCATCCATGCATCTATCCATGCAAGCACCAACTCACCCATCCATCCACACACTCACCCATGAACAATGAAACCACGACTGAACAGAATGGTCTTCAAGCCACCCAGAAAAAAGGCGATGTTCACAGAGAGAGTTAAACCCCAGAAGTAGTTCAAAGCACTTGATGCCCTACAATTCAAAGTCCAAAGCTCAACAGGTTGTCATACTGTTAAACGTTAAATTACATAACAAAAGAATTACTGATAAGTTTAACAAACCTTGATGGCCTCTGTGTAAAGAACATACTCCTTCACTGGATTTCCAAACTGAACCTCTGTTGCATCGACCTGCGTTTACAGAATAAACAACGGAATAAACAACCCATAGATATAGCATTTCATTTATCAGTTAGTTTGTTTCATCAAAAATTTCTTGATGTC
This sequence comes from Aporrectodea caliginosa, assembly GCA_020284085.1. Taxonomy (NCBI): domain Eukaryota; kingdom Metazoa; phylum Annelida; class Clitellata; order Crassiclitellata; family Lumbricidae; genus Aporrectodea; species Aporrectodea caliginosa. Next base: position 372,244 of record JACEVL010000773.1, read on the forward strand.
ATTTAGGTCTACACTAAAAACTCATCTCTTTTGACTTGATTCTGGTTCCTCTGACCTATCACATTTCCACCTGGTTGCACTCCAACAAAGGTCGACTCAGCCTTTCATTCGCCAGGTGGAGTTGGTAAAATGAGCAGTAGGACCGATGGGAGCCTTGCATGGCTGCCATACACTTAAATTCGACTCCAGTAATAACTTGTGATCATCCATTCATACTACGAATTGTAATAATACTACAGTGTGTCAGTTTGAATTAATAAAAGAAGATTATTATTATTAACAAACAAGCAAAAACAGTCATAAAACTCCGAGACCTATGAGTGACTCTGTAATAGCGCCATATAAATGCATAAATGCTGTGAATGAATGAATGAAATAATAAATAATGAATGAATGAAATAATTCATGAATTAATTAATGAATGGTGCAACGCTTACAGAGCCTTTCATTCGTCTAACTCTAGCACAAATATAATCCAAAAATCCCGCATCATAAATTAATTTACGCAAACGAACAGCGATACATTCGCCAATCACAAACCAATTCCTGAAGGCCCACATAACACTTCTCGACTGATTTCGCCAAAGCAGACAGCGCGCCACCCAACTTCTCTTCTGAATTCGACCACAAGGTGAAGATCGGACCCCATTCATTCAGTTCCGCTAGTAAATCTAAAATGAAAAATATCTTAAAATATTCAGAACTATCTCAATCCTATTTACATATTTACTAAAATATTCAGAGCATCTCCTAAGAAAGTCTGCATTTTAAGTAGAATTTAAAATTTCTTATTATTATTATTACACATTTTATTATCTACCACACGACCCAGCACCAATCGATGGTGCTGAGCAATTGTGAGTAAAGGACTTGCTCAAGGTCCTACAACAGAAAAGGGGTTCAAACCCGTACTCTCTACGCTACATGGCGAGCGCTCTAACCAATCGGCCACCATGTGCCGCCATTCTGCGCATTCTTACCAAACTGTTCTTTGACGATCCTTTGCGATATTCGTTCCATCGTCCCGAGTTTCTCTCCGAACGAGTAAATATAGGTCGTGATGTCGTTGAACTCAGGCGAGCGGTTTTTCATCATTAACGAAGCGCTCATGTTGTGAAACGAGTCAGTGAGTCGTGTGATGATGCCTGTTCCTTCCTTCTTTGCTGACTGGAACTCCTAAGACATGTAACAGGACAAAGCATAATAATGATTCCACGCCGAAGCGCATGAGCAATTGCCAGGCTTATCCGTCATTAGACAATCTACTGGAGCTTCATGGACCAGCAGAATATTCTAAACAGTGCTCTAACAGGCTTATGCACCATTAGACATTCTATTGGAGCATCATGCATTATTAGAACATTCTAACCAGTGTTCTTAACAGGCTTATGCATTAGAGATTCTATAGGGGCATCAGGCAGTAACATCATTTAACCAATGTTCTAACAGGCTTATGCATAATTAGCTTTCTATTACAGCTTTATGATTTATTAGAGCATTCTAGTCATCATTCTAACAGGCTCACACAAGATCACACATTCTATTAGACCTTCATGCATTATTAGAATAGTCTAACATCATAAAAAATTCCACTGTGTCCTTGGAACATCATGCATTGTCAGAACAGTCTAACCAATGTTCTAGCAGGTTTTTACCCATTGTTTGGCGGTCAAGAATGTGTAGTAGTGTTTGTTGAAGGAAAGCACGGGGTGATCAGCAATGCGCTGTAGGAAGTTCTGCAAGGCCACCATTCGCGTTTTGACGAACTCTTGATTGAAACGATCGAATCGCTTCAGGCTGTGCTTCTCCGGAAGAGGCTTTTCAAACAAACACAAAATGCCATTAATTAACGCTACAACTGTCATTAATTAATGGGGCGTTCATTGACATTAAGGGTATTAGCAGGTTACCAACTAACGCTATGACTTTACAACCACAAAATGCATTTAAGCCTATCATTAACACATATATTTATGCATGGCATGCAGTTGCATGCATGTAAATATGTGCGTGAGTGCGTGTGTGTGTGACCTTGGTGGAGAAAAGGGACTACTTGTCACTTACTAGATCAGCCGGAAATGGTCTTTTTTGTAATACCGTGTTTATTGAAATCTTAAGTCTATTTACTGCACCTGAAGCTAAAACTCAGACCATTGGCATAACTGGTTATTGGGGTCATTGGTCTAGAAGTTCCAGTATATAAGCATGAGGAGGCAACTGCCTCCTCATGCCTCCAGTTAGCTGCCTATGACTGCACCAGTAAACTTGCTGTAAAACGAACTATATTATCCCACATGATGCAGTAAAGCTAAAAATCTGGTATTACTTACTCACATGTTCAATTATATGTCTGTTAAAAGACTTGACTGCACATCCAAAAGACACTTACTGGGACAAGGTGGGTTGGATGTGACTCTTCGAGTCGCTGTCTTAACCAGATGAAGTCGTTGTAGCGTCTTCGGACTTGATACTCTTGAGAGTCAAACTCACTGCGAGTTGTCTTTCAGTTTAAAAATAAGACACAATAAATAAGTAAGTATATTCTTTATTAACCAATTGTTACTTGCACATTGGTGCACAGACTTATAAACACAGTTAAAAAGTATATAGCATCCTGACAAGAAATGTTTTTTTTGCATCAAGTAAGTTAGTTAGTAAGTAAGTGAGAATATCCCTTAATAAACCAATTGCCAACCACACTTTGGTGTACAATCAGTAAAATGACAAGTATTTATCTAAGAAAGCAGTCTCTCACAGCATATCATACTCATGGAATAACAACAATTGGCAACAAGGAATCATGTCTAGTAGCAGAAGCAACTATTGATTGATTCCTTGTGCATTATGAAAGCCCATAAGGTTGACTCAGCCTTCCACTCCCTAGAGGCGACTACAAAATAAGCAGGACAGATAGACGCCTTGCAGGCTGCTAAACAGTTAAATGTGACTCTTGTTAAACTGGTTATCATCTGCTACTACTATATACCATGTAATCTTACTGAGTACTTTCAGTTTGAATTATAAACGAATATTATTAAACATACATTAATACATACTATGGCGCTACAGAAATGAACAGATAAGATTAGATTAGATATCCTATTCTGTAAATGCAAATCCATCCACCTTCGTTGTAACTCTGAATGTAATATAGGATTCCATCGTCGATGTGTGTTTCTCTGGATTGTCGACGATGACGAACAGATCGTGTTCGTCGCTGTCCAGGTCGTCTTCGGCCGACTTTCTTGCTGAACGAAAAGAACACTGGCCGCCATTTTGATCATTGCTCAAATCAAGATTTCGAGTAGATGTGGGACTGATCTGCGACAGGTAGTACTAGAACGACCAAACAGATTGATAAAGAACATATCAAGAACATGTTATCACAAGGAACAGGGATAAATGAAAACAGTTCAATAGAATGTGTTCAATTCCGCTAGCAGCACTGAAAAAGCAATGATCCAACTTAGGAATGAATGATGACTGAACTGTAGACATTATTTTATCTCCGCTTCTGGTTGAGCTTAAAACATCTCAGTGTGAAATGCATTTATTAATAATAAGCACTTCAAAAATCTCTTCAGTGTGTGTGTGCGATTATTTGTAATTTTCTTTCAGTCGTTGCCGATCAATTCCAAAGCATGCCAGTGACCACGCAATCGCATAAATACATTTGCACAAATACTCACATCAACCTAGTATAGGGTGACCATTTACTGGCCATCAAAAACCGGGACACTTTTAGGAAAACTAACAGTTGTAATTACTTAAGTATAGGACTATAGGAGGGCCTATCCCTATAGGCTTACTCCCTATAGTCAACAGTTACAATAGTTACTTATAGTATTATAGTATAGGCCTACTATTGTAGTAGGCCTATACTACACAAATACCTTGAAGATGTTCAAAGTCAGGGGCAAAAAATTAATCTGTACATAACTTTGGGAGACAGAATTTGCTTTGGGCCGGATTTTTGCATTTTGGGAGACAGAAGGGCCTCTGTCCCCTCTTCCCCTCCACTCCAATGCAAAATGTAAGCAAATAATTATTTTCATAAATCCAATTTTCATTTTTTTATGCCCAAAAAATGGTAATTCATCATTTTAGCGTTCTTTATTATATACGCATTAAATTATAGCATATCGTTTAATCGTTTTACGTACAATCGTACATGGCATTTTAATGCCAATGTCCATAATAACTGTCATCAATTTACCTTCTATTAACCCAAGTATTATTCTAATCAATGCAACTTCTAGTTTCACAAGAAACTATTTCATCAATCCTACTTCTACTTTCACGGAATTGAAACATAATATTAATTTAGCAATGTAAACTACGGCATAACCTTTGACTTGACTTTCATACTGAAGTAAATTTTGTCGTCTTTGCATGTTTGAGCTTTTCTGTTGTTGTGACAACTGTGGCATTATCGCCTTCAATGTATAAAACTGCAACATTGAACAGTGTCAGCTGGTTGTGTCAGAAACCGGGACATTTTTGCTCTTTAGCACAAGTCGTCGGGACACCGGGACACAACACGAAAAACTGGGACATGTCCCGGAAAACCGGGATGTATGGTCACCCTAACCTAGTATCATTGTATTGTATTGCATTTACGGATTTCTAAAGCACCTCTCACAGTACAACCTAATCAGAGGCGCTCCCAGTGCGAAAAGCCCGTGAAAAAAGAAAAGTCTTAAGACTGCGGGCAGATACAGAAGTACCCCCAGTTAAGATCATAGAGCCAGTCATAGAGGGTAGATCGTTCCAGAGCAAAGGGCCAACAGATGCATACAAGCGCGGTATTGAACAGTAACAGTCCGAGTCATATTTAGTATCATATTTAGTCCGTTAATTTGCATTTAGAGTTGTGGTCGGCTAACAGGTACTTGAAGTTTCACATCGAGCCAGCATCGACTAGCCTGAACCCCACTGAAAGCCAACAGAGAAATGCATCAAGAAATCAAGAAATGCGGCGCTAAATAAACATCCTATAATCGAATGCCTTCCCTAGAAGCGTTTCTGGGCGCCGATGTACACAGAAATCAGCGAAGCGAATTAAACTATCGGCCATACTTCGAAATCGTACTCGTCCGATTCTTCGTCGAGGGCGCTAGATAAAGGGTCTTTAACCCCAAGGGGGTCTTTAAAATCCGCGGAATTTCCATCGGATTCTGAATTAACTACAGACGATGGTTGACAGTCCGCCATTGTTAGTGGTCACGTGCGCACCCGTGCCCCGCCCCCTGCATTACCGTAAATATCATCTGTTCAGAATCTGGCTGCACGAAGAAATACGGTAATTTTCTTTTTCAACAAAGTCTGTTGAGTTTGAAAATGTGTTCACTTGTAATAATAATAATAATAACTAATAATCTTTTTTTTATTAAGCGCCTGACAAACGCACTGTCCTGTACATTTACATGTTATGCAATTGAAACAATCTTAACTACTAATAGAACATGAGCCTGTTGGTATTACCATTGCTAATAGCCTCACAGACAAGCATGTCCGCCCTACGGGACTCGAACTCGGTACCCTCGGTCTCTACGCCAGTGTGTTATCCAATGCGCTATTGTTCCCCCAATTACTGGTAATTAATTAATGTTCATGCTTAACTGTCATGAGTGCGCATTTGGGCTACTCCTGCGCCACCAGATACATTATCGTCACCGATTGCCACCGTAGCGAAGCCGTCGATCTCTTCCATTTGACCTCCCCGGATTGGGACCTGGCAACTATTGCGGACTTGATTTTATACAGCGCTGGTAAATAAGCTGCATGGTGTCCCTGACACGGCTTTTGTGTAGCGCTGAGAAAGTTCGAAGACTTACATTTATATTTTGGGTGTTCTTTTAACTTTAAGTAAAGCTATGGCCCTATGGGAACCTTTATCACTTTACTCTTACACATATTTTGAAATTATATAAACCTAGGCCCCCCCTACACGAAACCTTGGTTCATTTCCTCATTCATTCATTTATATAGCGCCCCTTCCAGGTAACTACTCAGAATCGCGCTCAACTCCAGCCCAGGCAAAAAGGTCAGTTTCAAGTGGCCATAAAACGTACGTATCTGTAGGCCTACTATTCCAAACCCTAGCGCCTACCGCAGAGAACGCGCGGTTCTGCATATATCTGCTGTGCGGGCAAACCACTACCCCCTCTCAGCAGAGCGAAGGGTGCGACAACTCTGAGCCCCCGATACAGACAGACAGAGATCTATTAGGTAGGCAGCCGTAGGCTGGTGAAAGGCCAAGTAGGCATCGCCAGACCAGAGAGCTACTCTATATTCGATGCGCTGTCGGACAGGAAGCCAATGCAGAACCAACATATACCTATATAATTATGTGTAGTCTGCAGGCAATGTTTTAATGAAATCCGCCATTTTTAGAAGTTAGCAATTTACACCTCTCCCACAGTCCTACTTCTCCCGGTAGTACTAGTCTGATAGCTGTAAAAACCAGTGGCGGCGCCAGATGGGAAATTCCCCAAAAGTGGGGAATCACCTCAAATCACAGAGAGGAAGGGACAAAAGGGAAGGGCTTGGAGCTTTAGCCCCCCAACCTGAAATCCTGGCGCCTCCACTGGTAAAAACTGGACTTCATTTGAAGGCCAATAATAGACAAATTATTATCGTGGTTTCACCCCCACCTTTCCTATGCATACGTACATTATCAGTAGCCCACGCCCATACGCAAGCATATATCTTGGTTGACCCCCTCCATGAGTGCATACTAAATGGATGGCCCCTAAGAGGCTTAATTTTTTGTCCGTTTTACCCGTCTCTTTGATTAATAAACAGTTTCATTTTCCCTGATGCACTTGTTTAGCCTCCCAGGATCTCTGACCATTCTTATCTATTTGGTAAAAAATTTAATTACAACTGTTTAGCTTGCAAGCATTTTTATGATCCTTGTTTAACTTTCCAGATTTTTATTGAACGTTTTCAATTCCCATATTTTTGGCAACCTCTCCTACGCCTATAGGTGCCTGATTAAGACTTCTTCGTTGGTTTCCCATTTTCATCATGATCTCTCCAAATTAACACTTTAACAACGACCATGTACTAAAAGTGACTAGGAAAACAATGCCGCTCGTCGTTAAAGTATTAAATGGGCAACCATAGCTAAACCCAGTTCGGGAGAACTCACTGGCAAGTCCAAGAAATCCACGGGGCGCTTTGAAAACAAATACAAGAGCTTTCTCAAATGGCAAACACGGCTTTTCTTAACAAAACGATGTTAACACGTAGTCATGAGAGTGCGTCTGTACCTCACAAGAAATCACCAAGCGTTGAATTGTTTCTATGTACACATGCGTTTCAAAGTCAATCAGAGCATAAAAAATCAAGAATCACAAACAATGCCCTCAGCTCTGTGAGATAAACGCCATCAGCGACGCTACCAACAAAAGCACTGGAAGCAATGGCAAAACTGGCAACACAAAGAAATCCTCAATGGAAAAAGTTCAACCATCTTTTGATCAAGATTGGCCAAAATATTTGCGGAAGCTGCACGGATGGACCCTTCAAACGACACAACTGCATTTCTTGTTCATTCAATAGCAGCATTTATACAGCGCCTCTTCAAGATAACTGCTCAGAGGCGCTCCCCTAACGCCTTCAGTGATCGGAAGCACGGCGCATTGCCAAACAAGAATAGCAGCATTAGTTGTTTATGATGAGCTACAATCCACAAAGTCTAGTCGCATTCAGAAGATATACAGAGATCATCAGATATCTGTAGCAACACAACAACTAAGGGGATACCAATAGACAAATACCCGTGGTTCCGATTTACACGTTTCGCTAACATTCTTGGCACAGAATGAATTATCCCAAAAACAATAATTTTTCTTCAGATGAGGACTTAAACTGGGGCATGGTAGCCAACTGGTTAGAGCACTCAGCACATAACGTGGAGAGTACAGGTTCGAGCCTTCTCCCCTGAGATGGTTACAAAGTAGGGACCTTGAGCAAGTCCTTCACTCACAATTGCTCAGCGCCATCGATTGATGCTTGGTCATTAATAAATTTCAATAAATACAGAAATGGCAATTAAAATCGCTAATCCATCCAGCTGCGAAATTTCATAACTCAAAGAAACACTAATCCAAAAATAATTCATGCCAAGTTAAAAGTCAAACTGGATTCATTTCTAAACGCTTCTCCTAACAATAGATTTACGACAAATTCAGAGACAGCCAGAATGTCATTACGAAATCTGGTTTGCAAAATCCATAATCAGATTTCCATGTCAGCACACAACACAAAACATACTTTAGAAACTTTAGAGTACTTTATAGAGTCCTACTGTTCAGAAACGAGTCTCGTAACACAAGGGAAAAAACAACAAGCCAACAAAAGGCAACCAATTGCAAGACATTGGCTTCAACGGATTTGCCAAAACCTTCTTGTAACATGCTTCGTTCTAAAACTAATTCTACTAGATTACAGGCACAGAGATAAAAAAATTCAGATCATCAAAACATTAACTGTGTTTACATAGGTAGTATGAAGTGTTAGCAACTTCATTTTCTTAGCCTTGGCATACGTTCCAATATGGGATGTAATCACAATAGTAAATTTATATAGCACCACTATAAGAAATTCATCAGAAGCGCGGTAGGAGCTTGTACACATTAAAACGTGGCCCATTCATAACGCAAGATACAGAATGTTACAAGAAAGCTCCAACATGTTACAAGAAAGCTCCAACATGTTACAAGAAGGTTCCGACATGTTACAAGAAGGTCGCAACACGTTACAGGAACATTAAAACACGTTACTGGGGAGGAATCACGCTACAGACCGCACTACCAAACTACTCTCATCTCCTAAGTTAAATTAAACTAGAAAATCTCTTCCGGTCTTCGAAAAACATCAAATCAAAACAGACAATCCAGCTAACGGTCAAGCTAGTTACAAAATATACACAACCTTTGTACAAGCAATTTAAATAGCAGCTCTGCGCATAAACACATATTCACACGTTTATTTACAGAAAAAAAAAACCGATCCGCCGATTTGGGTCCGAGAGAAACGAGTCCGGCTAATTTAGCTGTTCCTAAAGTCAATTTATATAGCTCCGCTAGCTGCCCGGCAAAACCGTTGCCAGGTGGTCGACTATCACAGGATGCTGATGTCAAGACGGCTTGCATGCGTTCAGCTGGAACCGTCGAACTCGACTGTTCCTGCGCTGCGACTGCACGGAACAGGAAGCTTCTGCGCCGACGTGGTCGTGGTCACTTTGGCTGACAACAGGAACGTGTCTCATGTCTGAGATATCGTGATCTGCAATGAAGAAAGCATCAATACAACGCGATCGATTACAACTAGGGCTGTTAACGATTAAATTTTTTAATAGCGAACTATTTAAGAATTAACGATTAATTAGTAGTTAATTATGACCAAATGTATTTCCCCAATAAGTAACGACAAATACAAAATTAACATTATTCATTGTTTAGGTTTTAATAGTATTATTAATAATATTTATTGCCAGTTAGTTGTTTTTTTGGTCACATTAGTAATCTTGTTTACGTTTTCAGTCCAAATGTCTTCCTTCATCGCTGATAGTGACTGACAGTTTCTCAACAATGACTGTCCAAGTTAGTTCTTTAGCACCTTACTGAATATAACAATTGGTCTTCAATTAATCGTTAAAAATATATTTAACTGTAAAAATTAATTAACAACTAATCGATTAATTAATCGTTAACTTCCGCAGCCCTAATTACAACATGAATTCTGATCTAATCGAACGAGTTCTATGGCACCATTGTCGCAATGAATACGACAGCAGTTTTAAACGGTTGCTTCAATGCAAATTCCTTTATAATAACATTCACAACGATACGCCAGAGCAACTTTCTGCCGGATCACGCTCTTGGAGCAGTCATCTCTTGCATTTAAGTAATGTTTCATGCGACACTCCATGGAACATATTTTTAACGGACCTTCGAGACTCGTTTCCGTGATGACGTGTTCCTCCTCCTCAAATTCCTCGTCGCTTGAAGCGGGGAGAACTCGATGTAGGTTGATGAGGTAGGGCACCACGGTCATACTCCGAACGGTGCAACCATCATCCGCTCGCGGACACAGACGGACGTACTCGGACATCATACGAGGATGCTTTTTCCTAAACCAGCTGCTCTCCACACACACAAAAACTGATGTTAAGTAATTTTTCTTCCATTTTACTTAACATTTTCCTCAAACTCCAAAGTGGGGCATTGGCGAAGCTGCCCCCCGGTTCTTATATCAGAGAGGAACTAGTGAATCAACAAATGAATGACTGAATAAATGAACGAATGAATAAATGAACGAATGAATGAAAGAACAAACGAACGTATGAATTAGGTAAGATTAAGTAATGCAAATCTAATCTACTAATCTACCACCTTCTACAGCAGTGTTTCTTAACCAGTGTTCGACCGAACCCCTGGGGTTCGGTGAGCCAGTGCCAGGGGTTCGGCAGAGGTCCTCTGAAATATATACATAGCCTATTCATGGTCAGTGAGTGTGAGTGAAAAATCATTTGCTATTTTATTTTTATTTTTCGACTTTTATTTAATAAAATAGTTAACTGTAAGTAGTTCACGTATTGAATGTATTAATATCGTATCACATTTTGGTACAATTTTTAATGTCCTTTTGTTCCCATTAGTTAAAAAATTATTGTTCAAACTTGAGGGGTTCGGTGAGTGGTCATGGATTTCTCTTGGGGTTCGGCTCCCTTGAAAAGGTTAAGAACCACTGTTCTACAGCATTGTTATCTTATGTTCACTTCATCTAAAACTATAGTAAAAATTAACCTCTGTTGGAGCACATGGTGGTCAAAATCCAGCAAATCTAATCCAATCGAATCTAAATACTTCCATAGCGCCATTATCAGATACCGATTGACGGTCTCTTCACATCAAATGGCAGGCAAATATCGCAATCCACGGCAGAAGCCCGGTCATCGAAATACGCAAATCTTGCATCTTTCACGCGTTACTTTACAATCGTCCTTTCGTAACGCTCGTTAATTCATGACATCATCATTTTCACAAAGGATCTACATAAATAACAAGAAACATGCACAAAAGAGCACAAAAGGAGAAGACAAGCAAGACATACTCGTGAGCTCTGATCTGCTGAATGGTGAACCTCTTGCTCGGCTCGTACTGCAGTAAACCTGTACAAAACACAACACAAGTTACGGTCCATTAGCATAATCTATCCAATCTACCTAATCCAATCTAATATAATTGTTATTGCAATGCAGAAAGCATACCAATGGTCGCTTCAAAGAATAGCTGCACTCTAGCCAAATACATAATAAATAAAACAAATCGCTAACTAAAAAAATCTAAATAAATAAATTGCCAAATACTTCAATAACTAGCTACATAAATAGCTAACTAAAAACTAAATAGCTCAATAGTTAATAAACAGATAAATAAGACATAAATAGCAAAATAACTAAATAAATAAATAGCTAAATAAATAAATAGCTAAATAACCAAATAGCTAACAGCAAACCGATCAAGACACTTACCTCTGATAAGATCAGCGAGTAGCTTATCAACGATATCTGGTATCGCATATTCCCCCTTGCCGATATTTTCGAACAGCTTGTAGATATTGTCGCCCTCGAACGGATAGAGTCCCGTCGTTATGTTGTACCTACGAATACAAAACCCATTTTCCAATCACCTACAGCAGCGTTGCTTCAACATCACAAGCACATCATCATCTGAGTAAATACTTGGAAAAGATGCCGAAGGTGCTCTGTGATATCATTCGAGTGGCACCGTTGTAGAAAGTGTTCAGAATATTTTCCCAAAAGACCTCATTCAAGCTCGTATCCTTGGTCTCTTCGAGGTGAAAATGAAATGATACCTGATGTCCTCACAGATTTAATTGTTTGTATGGTTCGTTACTGTTCACCTTGCAATGCACTGTTTGGATTCTTTGCATATGATTTTACATGATTTTTTAAATGATCACGAAGTTGTGTGTCATGCACATGATCTCAGAAATGATCATGAAGTTGTATGCTATGCTGTATTGAACTGGCCACCTGTACACTGTCTATGTGAAAGTGTAATCCAGGCAGCATCGGGACTTATGACCCTTTTGGATTTGCCCTTTTAATGCCAGCACTTTAACTGCTATAAGCAGAACTGTCGTAATTTGATTTCACTGTTGTGTGGTGATTCAATAAATCTATTTCAATCAAGGTCATCCTAAAATACACAGTCCATCTTATACACACATCCACCCTTACACCCAGATGGAAGCATTACCGACCACAGACTTAAAGACGCACGAGAGAAAAGTGCTTACAGCGTAACACCGGACGACCAGATGTCCACTTTGAAACCGGCAAAAGTGTCCTCCCCATTGGCAATCTCCGGCGGTTGGAACGCAGGCGACCCCTGGCTAGTCCGACAGATGTCGTTCAGTGCAAACACATCCAGAGCCTGCAAACAAAGGACAACCACTTAGCATGTACATAGAAATTTGGAGAAATTGGCCCCTCCTCCCTGTGTGCACAAGAACATTTTTTACACCTTTCCACCTGCGAATGTATACTTGACATCCCCCTGAATACTATATAGAACGGTCCATATTTAATCCACGCAGAAACAACCAAGAATTATTAAGGCATTAGTAGCCGGGAAAAGACAAGTCTTCAATTCTTCAGGAACTGAACATGCGTGTATGAGTATGCCCCATTAGGGAAGATTTGGTCTTCTCACACAATAGCCTAACCGATGCCAGTATTCAAAACAACAACATATTCATCTGCAGATGAATAACATGAATATGAATATTCTCATTTAGCTGGAGAAGGTTTCCATGGACAGCCTCATGCAGACATGTAGAGCCAGTCCAACAAATTTCCTACAGGATAGAACATTTTAAGTGAATCTTGCCTCTGCTACACCAAGATCCGTGATTTTCAGAGTTTCATCGTTCGTCAGAAGCAGGTTACCGGGTTTAATGTCTTTATGTACGATGTTCTGGCTGTGCAGATATTCAAGGCCATCGACGAGTTGACAGAAATAGCTATAAAAACAAAACATGCAAAATACAATCGGTTATAAAACTTACGGCTTCTGTATCGTAAACCGTAATGTAATGGCATACTAACATAACATATTATATGTAATGTAGACTCACATGTAATGTAATTGAACATTTATTGCAGGGATGGGCAGTAATTGAAAATACGTAATTGAAATTACTTGAAATCACGTAGTTTGTTATTCAATTACATTTTCCCATGTATTCTGTAATTTGAAATAATATTTCATGTCCCATAGTAATTTTTAATACAATTACATTTTTTTCTGAATAATTTGCCCATCCCTGTTGTATTGTATAAAACTGATCTAAACCAGTGCGATTTTAACCAGTTGCAACAGCATGCCAAACAGAGTCATATTCTATAGAACCAAATTGCAATGGAAGACTGTTCCAAAGGAAGGCCCTGTAGAGGAGGAGCATGTAAGTCTTTAACTGAATCTCACGTGTTTGCTTGGAAGATGGGAAACCTTTTCCCCGGAGCGCCTTCGAGTAGTTCCTGAAGACCGACGACACAGTAATCCATCACCATGTACATCTTCTGCTTCTCGACGTTCTCCAGAACGTCAATCAGCTCAATGACGTTTCGATGATGAAGTCTTTTCAGCAGGATTATTTCTCTGTAAACAAACCACACACATTTCCAACTTTCACTTGAAGTCACACCAGTTTGGATTTGCTAGACAGTCATGTTTCAGCCTTTTTGTAGGAGGTTCTCTAAAGGTGTTGGTTTTGCGGTGTGGTGTTGCAGGCTGCAATTCACGGCTCCAATTTTTTTACTAATTTGTAAGCGGGGAGTCAAAGTTTCTAAAAAATTAGGTGAACATTTAGCATCGGGGTACGTAAGTTTATGGGCGTTTTACGGTATCTTTTGGCATGCGGTGCGGAAGGTACCATGTTTTCTAATGACGACACTAACCCTAACCCCGACCCACAAACTCGCATAACCTTACCCTAATCGACTCTCACGACACCTCCTAACTGACAATGAGGACGCGAGAAAACCTATGCACCCCGACTCTAAATGTATACCAAAAATTACTGGTCTAAATGGAGTATAAATCTTGAAGTATATGCAAAATGCAAATCAGGTAATTAGTTACATTACCCTACAATAAAGTAGCAAGGTCCTGAGAAGATGAACAGCACTGCACCTTTTAACGTTGGCTTCGCCGTTTGGAATTCGTCGAAGCTTTTTCTTCTTCAGGATCTTCACGGCTCGCCTGCAGAGCGTCTCCGAGTCGAGGCACTCCTTGACCTTCCCGTAAGACCCCTCCCCAAGCATGTCTCCCATGATATACTTCCCTACGTACTTGGCCTTCTTCTTGACGGGCCGATAGACGATCAGCTCCGAGTTGACCCTGTGAAAGCCGAGGCTGTGGTCCTCGTCTTCCGGTAGTAGGGCCCCCAGACCGCCTCCCACTGGTTCTAGGTCCTGCGAGTTAAAGTCATCGCCTCCCAGTCCGAACCGGACATCGCCCCCGTCCATTTTAATTCAGCGGTCGTTTGCATAAATAAAAAGCAGGATATCTACAGAACATCGTCAATTTCTTCTCTTCTACACGAATTTACAACTACACAGCATCGGTCATCAAGAAGCCATTAAACGCCTAGGAAACGACTAAACTGCACCCCGTGGAGTAAGTAGAATCTCCAATGGACATCACTATCAAATAACAATATAAGAAATTCTTGCAGTATTATTTAGGTTGACTATCGCCTTCTTATTATCTAAATATCCTTTAATAAATAGTCAAATAATTTACTTGAGATCGATAGCACCCAATCTAGAAAACAATCGTATCAGACCCAATGCATGTATCTGTTTTAAAACGAATCTAATCTGAAAACGAGGCAATCAATTCCCGAGAAACTTCCGCTGCTGTCCCAGAAACAAAGACATTGCCCAAAGTAGCCGCCCAAATATAGTTATACTTAATAATAATTACGATAACCTTGAATTAGCTCGTATAATTTTTTATTTTTTTATTGTGTTCACAACAGGCATAGCGTAGTATTGTATTGTATACTGTGGCTTGAACGGCATGTTCGCATTTCTTTTGACTATAATACAGTATGTGATATACCAGACGTATAAAGTTGACGTCATAATCATATCAGCCAATTATAGGAATCGGCAGCCATAGGGTTCACGGTTCTCTCATACTATTACAGTAGGTTTAGGCCTATATAAGCGTTTCAGAACAGGACCTAATTTACTAACTCCGCCACTACTCGATCGTTTTCTGGTAGTGCCAGTCCCAAGCCTGGATAAAGGAGGAGGGCGACGCTAGTCATCTTTGTTTATATGACACGGTGTCGTTAAACTGAGCATGCAGTAGGCCTAAGCCTAATCATCTGGAGGAGGCTGTTATTGCAAGTTTCCACACGTAATAAACACTTTATTGTCTATGTCCACATTCCAGAATTATACCAGACCTTAGTCTTTTGGGTCACGAGCTAATCGCGGGTGAATGTATGCTGCCTACATCGACAAGCTGATTCCCACCAGGCTTGTAAAATTATGCTCTTCACGTGTGGGTTATAGACCTATGTGTGAAGTCATTATAGCCTGACAGTAAGGGCCCACAAAAAACCAGAATGTGACTCGGCTCTATGTATGTGTATACTCAGTACAGTATAGTGACCATAATACAGGAACATATATACATATGTAGGGAACAACAACGCGGGGCTGTCGTAAGGCAAGTACAAGATCTTTGCTTTTTGTATAAGGCTGTTTTATAGCGCCATTACAGATATCAAGGACTATACGGATTCATGCACACGCATGCATACATACATACCGTTGGATGCTTGTACCTACAAAAAATTCGCTTCCGGCCCCAGTCCAATCGAGCGTGCAAAACGGGTGCGAGTACTGTAAGGTATGTGATGTTAAGCCATAATTATTGCTTTCTATGTCTCCGCTAACGGTAAACCTTTCGTTATAAGATCTTCGAATTCTGTCTTCAGTTAACTAACTAGGCTATAGACGAATTTAGGCCTACTTTAAAATCAATATAGATATATGACACAATTAATCTGCTCCTGTTTAGTACAGCTGTAGACCCTTCTTACACCCGCATCGCCAGGTGGCGCCAGGCTCGTAGCCTTAAACCGGAAGTACACGATATTTTCACGAGCAAAAGTCTTATACTATACGTGGTGTCGTTGATAATTAGTGTATGAGTTTTGGTAACCACGATTAAACGTTTGTACTATCGTTGTGAGGAATTTCTCAATTTGTTTAGAAACTCCTTCTGTATATATATTATTTGATGGTTTATACATAGTATTTTGTTTGATTTTTAAAAATAAGTTTTGGAATAGTGGTCTAAAGCATGCGAACGATAATAGGTGGTTTTCGGTTTACTGGTTGCGCAATTTGTCAGATTCTTTACACAGGTCAATCAAAGGAAAACTTAAAACTGTTTCGATCTGTTGTATAAGGGTAACCCAAATGGGCCCACACATGGGGGGGCTCTTGTTTCAGATATATTTTCACTTTTCCTATCAGCTGACTTGTAATAATGAGATTCTTACGTACCGTACCAGATGTTCCTTCAAACATGTAGGGGTGGTGAAGGATTTCACCCATCAGTTCATTGGAAAATGACCAGGGTCGGAGTCCTATACCGTCGCATTAGAGAAACGTGGACATTTACATTTTATTTTATAAATCACTCAGGCAAGAAGCGGAAAAGCTCTTTCATTTATTGTGTTAAATTGCACAAACACAATATTTTGAGTTCTTGCTTGTTTTGTTAGGTATGGATTCAAAAGACAGAGATCAGGCTGCTGGTAGTTCGTCAGCTACTGTGAGAGCTCCTGCTATGATCTACGTTTGTGCTGGTTAGTATTCTGTATTCTTAATTAAACTTTTAAGATGTTAAATGTGGGGTGCATGTCACTGCATAGCAAATCCTGGAAATCCCAACCAAAAAATTGAATTTCCGCTAAACCCAGAAATATATTTTTGAAATAAAATCAATTACAAAATGAATTAAAATCATTTGCACAAAACGAAGTCTACACAATTTTGGGATATTTTCCAAGATTCAGGAGATTAGTGTTTGGGATTTTAAACGCTTAGTAGAAAACTTGGTTTTGGGAATTTGGTTTATATGCATTTGTGATTCTGATTATTTTGGTATGGACAATGATTTTTTTATCTAGTAGTAACTTTGATAGCACCAGTGTTTAATACACAGGACTTCGACCAATGGCACTCCAAAGCCAAGCCGTAGTCAGGTCAACATCCAAAAGATTGGTCAACTTAGACAGAGAGACTTAGGAGTGACCATTGGCTGATGCCTTGGGAATTATTACAGTACTACTGTAAAAGTTCTTTGATTATTATTATTGTGATTGTTAAAATTCTTGTAGACTGTCATAATGAAAGTGAGATTCGTTCGAGAGATGCCATCAGATGTCGTGAGTGCGGCTATCGAATCATGTACAAGAAACGCACGCGCAGAAGTAAGTAAACATCTGGAACCTTTATCTTTTATTTTCAGGGTGCATGATTGCCCAATGGTTAACGTGGTGGAGTGTCAACTGAGAGGTCAGGGGTTCAATCCCAGCCAGGGATGGAAGGGTTTTTGAATATGCTGGTTCGCATGACTTCACTTTTTTGGCACTGTAGAAATCTTGGAGTTACAATTTAAAGAAATTTCTTGTTCTTCCTGAGCTGTAAAATGAATACACTGTCTGTACAAGGGAGAGGGATGGCCCTCTGCTTTTATATGCTGAGGTCAAGAAAATGAAGTCATTGACATTTCATACCCATGGCTAGGACTGCCTGTGTTCTCATCATAGTTTTTATGTTTGTGCTAACTTCTAGCTTGAACTCCGTTTTATTCAATATGTGTACAATACAGTACAACTTGATTTGAAATTGCCCTTCTTCCAAAGTTCAGAAGTGCATACTATATTACAATATATCGATGGCACAGAGCAACTGTGTGCAAAGGACTTGCTCAAAGTCCTCACACAGTAACTGTCGTGGACGAGGCTCAAACCCGTACCTTCTACATTACAGGCCGATTGCTCTAACCAATCACGGCTCAAACCAAGAATAAAAATCTAACGTTTTCTGGGTTTAAACTTGTGTTTTAGAGTAGATTAAGCAATAAATCTTTCTTTTTAAAGTATGTTGTCTTAGGTCCGAAAAGTGGACTGCATCTCTTGTTTTTTTTAAATCGGGTCTGGATTAGTGACTGCTGCTTTTCCTAGGTGCGAGGTATGTTGAGGTTCTTCCCTCCTGTCTTCTTCTGACCATTTGTATAGCCGCTACCCCAAAGACAGATGGGGTCTCGGAGCACGTCAAGTCCCTGTACAGGTTCGGGGTGAAGCCCACACAATTTTCCATGCACTTGCATGTTAATCCGAATCGTCAAGAATTGCTAAACAGCTGAAAATAGCAATCCGCAGCATGTTTTACTTGCTTATTTAAATAAACAAAAGCCATAGTTTTGCTTGCTACTGTGCAGCTAAGTTGCCTGATACTAATATTCTCTGTTTTCTGTTGTTTCCAGTGGTCGTGTTCGACGGAAGATGAGTCATGATAAGCACGACGAATGCTTTGCATGCAAACATTAGCAAAAGACTTTAGCGAACTGGGCTTTGTAATTTGAGTGGTTTAAAAAGTGCTTGTTTAAAAAAACATATGTAAAACTGAAAACTTTGTTTCTGAATATGAATCGTTCTAAACCACTGTTGGTTTTTAGCTTCACATGGGAATTTATATAACGAATCCAGCTGACTGAATTTTGTCCATGAGAAGAGGAATACCCTCTAAAGGGAAGCTGTAGGTTAAATGTGGTAGGGACTTCAGTTTCTAGGTCTCGGCATATCAGAGCCAATGATGTGAGTGCTCTCCCTGACCTCAGCTTCTCGCTGACAGTGTACAGTGAATGTGCTCATTTAACAGATGAGTGCGAATAAGTGCCAATGGAAGAGAGATTGAATTTTTTTAGTTGTGGCAGTGTATGAACCCTGAGCATTTCCCTGCAAGGCCAGCAACCTGACCACTGTTAAACATGTCTTCTTCTTCACGTTCTCTGCCCTCAGGCAGGTTCATATGTCCAACGACGCCATTTTCTCTGTTCTCTGCTTCTCTTTTCAGTCCGCTGTATCCCTCCTCTGCCAACATCCAGTCCAGTAGCATTGTTCTTGGCCTACCTCTCATCTTTTTCCCCTCCATTCTTCCCTCGATGATGTCTCTTAGTAGGGTGTCGCTCCTTAAGATGTGTCCTATCCATTTCTTCTGCCGCCCCGTATAGTGCCTATCAGTGATCTTCTTTCTTCCACCAGCTGTAAGATTTCCTCATTCGTTCTTCTCTCCACCCAGCTGATTTTCTCCATTCTGCGCCATATCCACATCTCAAAGGCCTCCAGTCGTTTTATGTCTTCTTGCCTCATTGTCCATGTTTCAGAGCCGTATAGGACAACACTCCACACTAGTGTCTTTACCATTCTCTTCTTCAGCTTCCTGTTCAGACCGCCTCTGAGGAGCTCCCCTCTTTTGTAGAATGCATCTTTTCCCATAGCTATTCTTCTTTTCACTTCCACATGGCACCTTGCATCCTCTGTAACCACACTTCCCAGATAGCAGAACTTCTTCACCTGTTCTATTTCTTCCCCATTTAATGTGATGTTTATTGTTTCTCCCCTCTCTTACTCATCTTCATGACCTTTGTTTTCTTTATGTTTATTTTCATGTCATAGTCCATTGATATGCTGTTTAAGCGGTTCATCATTAGTTGTAGACCTTCTTGACTGCCTGCCATCATCGCTTGATCGTCTGCAAATCTCAATGCTTTCACCCTTTTCCCACCCACTTTTACCCCCTCCTCCAGCTCCTCTAACGTTTCTCTAACAATTTCTTCTATATAAATGTTGAATAGAATTGGTGATAGTGGGCATCCTTGCCTCACTCCTCTTCCTATTTTTCCGGGTTCTGAGTATTCTCCATCGATTCTTATCTTTACTCTTTGTCCCATGTATAGATTGCCTATCAGTCTTCTTTCTCTCCAGTCCACTCCTATTCGTCTCAATATTCTCATCAATTTCTTCCAGTCCACTCTGTCAAAAGCTTTTTCATAGTCGACGAAACAGATGTATATGTCCTGTCCATGCTGGATGCTTCTTTCCGTTATTACTCTTAGCGCTGCCACTGCATCTCTTGTCCCTCTTCCCTTGCTGAACCCATATTGTTCCTCTCCTAAGCAATTATCCGTTTCCGCTTTGGTCTGCAATCTTTTTGTTATTATTCTTAGTAGTATCTTTGATGCGTGGGTAAGGAGGCTTATAGTGCGATGGTCTTCACAGTTTATTGCATTCGGCTTCTTCTGTATCGGTATAACTATGGTCTGAAGAAAGTCCTCTGGCCATACTCCTGTATTATATATGTCCTGGCATAGTTGCACCAATTCATTCATTGCTTTCTCTCCTAGATTCCTCAGCATTTCTATTGGGATGTTGTCGATTCCTTCTGCCTTGCCGTTCTTCATGTCGTCTATTGCAGCTAAGACCTCTTCTTTCATCACCTCTGGTCCAATGGTGTCGTCTGTTTGTTCCTCCTCCTGTTCTCGTGCTTGTTTCTCCATTTCCTCCTTAAGGCTGTTATTTCCTGTGTACAACTCTTCCACATATTCCTTCCATCTTTTCCTAGTCTCTCCCGTGTCTTCTAGTAGCTTGCCATCCTTATCCTTGATTGTGCTTCCTTTTCCCCTGTTCTTTTTCTTTTCTAGTGATTTTATTTTCCCGTACACTAGATCGTGTCGTCCCTGTTCCTGGAGTATCTCTAACTCCCTACATCGTTCCTCCCACCAATCTTCTCTTGCCTTATTCGTTGTTCTTCTTAATTGATTATTGAGTCGTTTATACTCCTTTTTAGCTTCCTCTGTTCTCTGGTGTTTCCATTTCCTTCTCTCTTCCATGTCGTTGACCATCTCCAGTGTTATCCATGGCTTACGAGGTTCAGTACCCTTTTGAAATCCCACAGTGTCTGTCGCCTCTTTAACCACTGTCTCCTTTAGTTTCCTCCACCTTTCCTCTGTTGTTGATCCCTCTTTTACCATTTCTACTTTTTCCTCTATTCTCTCTGATAGTTCGCTCATCTTCATCTTTATCTTCTCCTTGTTCCATTTAAGTGTCCTTATCCTTCTCTTTCTGATAAACTTGAGTTGTAGGTTCACTGTCATAGCTACCAAGTTGTGATCTGAATCTGCGTCTGCACCTGGGAGAGTTCTTGAATTCTTCACACTGTTTCTGTATCTCTGTCTGACCATTATGTAATCCAACTGATATCTCTCTCTATCCCCTGGTGATTTCCACGTGTATCTTCGTCGTTTTTCTTGTTGAAACCATGTATTAGTCACTACTAGTCTTTGTCTTTTGCAGAATTCCATCAGTTTCTCTCCTCTCTCATTTCTACCTCCCAGTCCAAATTTCCCTATTATACCTTCTTGTTCTCCTTCTCCTACTACTGCGTTCCAGTCTCCCATTACTACCACGTAATCTGTCCCTTTGATGTTTTCAAGGCATCGCTCTATTTTTTCGTACATGACATCAACCTCCTCTTCATCGTGTGTTGTTGTAGGCATATAAACTTGTACAATTGTTATATCCACTGGGTGTCCCCTTATTGTCACTAAACATGTCTATCCAGCCTGAAACTAAGTATTTTAAATTAAAATTAGAGTTGTATTTAAATTAAAATTTGAGTTTTCTACAATGTCTCTGGGAAGTCACTGAAGTACACTCATTAACCAATCTTCTCTTGCCTTACTTCTTAATTGATTATTAGTCGTTTATACTCCTTTTTAGTACTCTAAAAATTGTTAAATAGTTGTCCTTATCCTTCTCTTTCTGAAATGTTAAATAGCATTGCATTTGTTCAGTTCTTGAATTCTTTTTTGGTCTTTTTGGTTTTATTGTCTTTTGTTTTACCCTAAGGCGGAGGGAAGCTACCTCAACGCTGTTATTTCTGGGCTCCCAAGCTACTGCCACTGTGTTAAGTATTTGTCACTACTAAGACTCATTGATATTATTTTGTAAATAGGCCCCCACTCAGCGGGATTATTCCCTTCGGGTAAGCCTATTGCTCCCTTATGTATGCTGTGATAATTGCATATTAAATGATTATGCTTTATGTTTAATTACTGTTAAATATTATTTGTTTTGTGTCTTTGTGTTATTGGGACCAATAAACAAAAAAAAAATTGAATTATTACTCATTATTAATTAGTACAGTAACTTCTTTTATGCCATTGTTTAACGTTCATCGACTGATGGCACACCAAGCAATAACTCCACAATTTAAAAGCCATGTTCGTTTATAGTTTTATCTCTGATTGTGAAATAAAATAATATTCTGTGTTGTGACTTGTGATGTTGAACCATCTTTGCTTTTCTTTGCTTGGCCTTAAAGTATCAGTTTAGAAATATCCGAGCCTACGATTATGATTACAAAACTAGCGAGCAAGCAATTTTCGTTGTCGCTGTTGTCTTAGTCATCATCATCATGGTCTTCATTACCACCACCATCATTATCATCATCAACGCCAGCATCATCATCAATCAATCAATATATTTATTGGTCCAACCGAAGAACATTTTAAAGCCTAGTAATTCCATTTCGTACCCCTAGAACTATAAGGCTCTATGTCCACTTTTTTGAAAAATCAACCTAACGCTATATCCGTTACCGGGATGACAGAGGCTATGTCCTGAATAGTCTAGCTTAACTGGAGACGCTTTCTTTAGCTCAATCTGTGAGTGCTATAAAGCTCTATGTCCACAAATTTGGACAGTGCTATGTCCATAGCCAATAGCAGTGAGAGATCTTAACACGTGACTGGACTTAGAACCTACAGCACTCAATTTGTCTGCAATCAATAATGCTATACAGCTTTATGTCCAAAAAATAGTCACCCCTGCCATAATTATAGCCAAATTACTCATAATCGGTTTACATTATGATCGAAATACAAATATAATCATACTAAGGGAAAACTTTGTTTTCCAAAAGTTTAATTTAATTGCCATTAATGAAACAGAGCAAAAGATTTTCGTCAGCAAATCTTAAAAATCGTTTTTCTCCGTTTCGCAAAAAGTGGACATAGAGCTATAAAGTTCTAGGGGTACGATTTCTTAGGAAACAAGAATAGTTCATCGTTGGGGACAAATGGTATAAATCATTATCATCGTCGTTGTCGTCGTCATAATTGGCATTATCATAATTGACAGTCTCTGAACTTGCCAATATAGCCGATGCGAAACTCCTTTTCTCCATATCGCATAACCCCAAGCATGTACTTCACCAACTCCTACCTCCACTTCTCCCCTCTCCTCTCACCTAGAGCACACAACCATACTCTCCCACCCAAAGACAACCCTCAATTTATTCCCAGATCTTTATATAAAAATATTTACTAGTTTATTATAAAATTTTCTAATTAACTTTAATTATCCATTATCACTCATGCAACTGCAAGCATTTCTGCGTTTTTGTCAGATTGTTTTTCTCAATAAACGAATAGATATGGTTCTGGATGCAGTCGTTAGGGGTAATCGCTGAGCATCCAATGATTTAATGCGTCGCCATCAGAGAGCGTTCTCATAAAACCTCTGGTGAGTCAGATGAATCGAGGTTTTACCCCATCAATTTGTTTTCCTCTTTATTCCTCTTAAAAACGTTAATTAAACTCCAGAAACTGAGCTGAAAATGCGCTGGAAATTCGTCTTCGAGAATTCCGGAATGTATTCGTGTTGTTGGTGCCTCCATGTTCGCACTGGGACCGTCGTTTTCGGCATTTTGTGGCTGGTTAGTTATCGCACAGTTTTCATAAAAATACTCACAAATATATAGTCAGACTAGAATTTTCATTATTTACAACTCCGTTACCGTTACTTTCTCTGTGTGTAACTAGTTGAGGATTTTGTAATAATGTAGTATTCTGGTTTTTTAAGTGTTGGGAACAACATGAAGTGTTTGCCGTAATTAGCGTAATACTAACATATGGGCGTGGCTTCGTTCAAGGAAGTACAATTTCGCAGAAAGAGTCATTCAGTTAGTTTGTGCTGTATTGTAAAACCACCAAATGCATAGAACCCTGTCACACATGATACAAACTCAGGATGAACTGTAATACCCAGTATTTTCCTTAAACAACTTTCTTGTTAGTAAGCAATTATTTCCCCTTGCCTAATAATTTACAGTAAATAACTCTGTCTTATAGACTTACGTACATACATACACACATGCAATGTACAATACAACTGCATTTGATGCATACATACAAATACACACATACCCTGCATACATTTGTGATGTAATGTAATCGAGCATTTATATAGTGCCGCTCAAAAATCAGCATCGCTCTCGACCTGCATCAGCGAACAAGAAAGTCTTAAGGGAACTGCGAAGGTGAGAGGGCTAGTAACTCAATGCGAAGGGACTGGGGAAGACAGTTCCAAGCTGAGTGGCCAAAACAGGCAAAGCACCTGGAATGGTCCATGGCAGAGTGCTTATGCGGGATAACCAAAATGCATGCATGCATACTTACATACATACAAACGCATGCATACATACTTAACATACATACATACATACACTACTTACTTACTTACAAACACATACATTCATACATATACAAAAATGCATAATAACCGTACATATATCTTGCTGGATTACAATTAATTGTTTTATGCGTTGGTTGTATTCAGTTGGTTCAGGTTGCCCTGGTGTCACTGAGCGCTCTGCTCGTCCTGCAATGCAGCGTTTACAAGCGTTGTCCGTTGCCTGGTCTTATCGATGTTCCAGAATCAACGGACGTCGTAGGAACAACGGAACCAGAATGGAACGGGATGATGAAGAAGCTGAGGAACTGCAATGATGGCAAGTCTTCTTGTTCCATCTGTTTGCAGGAACCAATGCGATACGATGCGATACAACTGCATTTGATATTGCCCTCCTTCCAAAGTAGACACGTCCATATGACTGAACATCAATTGCGCTGAGCAACTGTGCGTGAAGGACTTGGTCAAGGTCCCTACACAGTGACCTCCTCAGGAGAGGAGGCTCAAACCCTGGCCCTTAGCATTATAGGCTGAGCACTTTAACCAGTCAGCCACCAATCGTCAGTATAGAAGCACTTGACAAGATATGGTACTGGAGCAGTTTGTAAGTAAGTAAGTGAAGAACCGTTCATTGATGTTAGAGAAATGCTCAGTTTAAAAAAAATAGATGGAAAGCCTAAAAACCTGCCTATAGCAGCTACTATTATTGCTTCTGATGAAGTTTGAAGAATGGTGAATTCATCAGTAACTGCTTGATGCTCGCAATGATAACGAATTCGATGTGCGATATCTGACAGTGCAATCGAAGAATCTCGCATCGGGATTCTTGGTAATGGATGGTACATTGCGGTTGACCTCAGAAGTTTAGGGTCACGTCTCAGAATGCATGTGTGTTTGTGGCTGTTTGTAAAGTGCCATATAAGAACCTCACAAGGTCATGAATCTCACTAGGGCACACAAGGAGTAGGGGTCTTGGATGAGCAATTGCCGTACACGTCAAGGTTTCATGCTACGGTGGTTTCTGTGCTGTATCGAGTACTGGTCAACCTGTGAATCCTTCTCTGTGTCTGATCTCGTTTCACTTGCAGTTTAAGGCTTGTCTTTTTCCATCTGCAGTGTGATTGTGGTTATTTAATAATTTATGGCGTATATGATATTTGTGATGCCAGTGGCAATTATAAATCATTAAAGCTGCTTTCTGTTTTTCTTCCAGACGATAAATTTGCTGCCGCTCTGATCGTTGGTGGTAGCATCGGTGTAACTCTGATGTTGATCTATGGGGCGATGAAAGTAAGTCCAGGCCCTATGACGCAAATACCTAATGACCCTAAGACTCCATGACCCAATGGCTCTATGACCTATGTCCCAGTGACCCTGTGACCTTGGTAGCTTTCAACATCAGTGACAACATTTGCTTTCATGAGATATACCATTAACCCAGAGAGACATCAGCTTAGTGGCAGGATGATGTAATCTTTACAGTATGAACTCGCTTACGTGCTCCTGGTTTATGCACCATTCTGCTTAACACAAAGTTCTATTATGTCCTTGAAAGCTGTTAACTTATCAGGCAGTATTATTTAATACTTTGTAACTGAAAACTCTCTTTATTGCCATAGTTGGGATGAGATTGCATCTGAGTAGGTATTGTGGAAGGGTGCCATACTAAGTGCTCTGAATGAGTGAATGAATGAATGAATGAGTGGATTGAATGAATGAATGGTTAATGTGCCATATAAGAACTGCACATCAATTCTTCTTCACTAGTGTAGCACTAAATACTGACTTAACCATTATCCGTTTTAACAAAGTGGCCTGGTTTACACGCGATGTTTAAAGCACGCCCCCGACGACGTCTTAATGAACCCACGGTGTACTTTTATTTAAGTCGTCTTACCAAGTGCTTTATCAAGACTGATGTGGGGTATTATTTGATAATATACAGCCTGTGAATGTTTCAGGGGCGGCCTGGCTACATGATGCCATTCATGGGCCTTCAGGTGTTCGTTTTCTGTCTATCGAGCCTCACAGTCGTCAGCTACCTGTCGGATGTTCCGTACATCAAACGCTTTGTTGCAGGACTGGTAAGCATTCAGAAATGATGCTCACAGAAAGCCAGGCTGAATTTATATAGATGCTTTTAGGGTTTTAGCCTCCCTGAACGGGTTACTTTGTAGGGACCAAGTCTTTCTCTCACAATTGCTCAGCGCCATCGATTGACACGTGGTAATTAAATAGTGGCATTTCATAAATGCATAACAATAATAATAATAATAGTAAGTAATGGGGTAGGAATGGGGACAGACCTGATGGGGATGGGTCAGTTTGTATCCTCATATCACTATATGACTTATGCTTGGTTGAAAATGTACGTTGATCAGAGTCTAGCGCAATTGTACATTTATACGGGAGACATTCTTTCATATTGCGTTGTGTAGAATGCAACTTACATTTCTTGTTTTTTTCTGTTGAAAGAACCAAAGTGTGTTCGTTTTGGTGAGGATCATTTACAGAGGTGCTATATAAATTACCTTGTTCTGTCGTTTGGGTTTTTGTAGCCACCATCGGCATTTAGGGATTACGTGATGAGCGTTGATTCCGACTACCTGACGTTGACGTTGGTTCTTTTGTCGGTTGGAATTCTTGTGGTCCAGGTAATTGCTATTGTTACTATTTGGTATTATTTTATTTTTATTATTTGTTATTATTTATAAAAATTATTATTTGTATTTATTTATATTTTAGTATTTATTATTTTAAAAACTACTATTATTATTTTATTAGTGTATAAAATTATTATTATTAATTTTTAATTATTTATTTAAATCTGTGAATGGGAATCTGTTCAGACTTACCTGATGGGAATTGTGTTTATAGGTTAATGGGAATCTGTACCTGATGATTGTGTATCATAGGTTGATGAATTAATCTATGAATGGGATTCTGGTTAGGCTTACCTGATGGGAATCGTGTTTCACATGTTAATGTGAATCTGTTTAGGCTTACCTAATGGGAATCGTGTGGTCCTGCTACAAGTACTTCAATCAGCCGGAAAGGTGCATTGGCCAGGGAAGTCTTCTGAGGTCATACGATTCCAATGACATGATCACCAGCTCTGAAGACGTCGAGGTAACATTCCTCCTTCAGTTCTAATGTAGTTCATTATCAATTGGGGTGATCGATAGTGTAGTGGTTAGCCTGCTGGACTGTCAGTGGAGAGGTATGGGGTTCAAATCCCCGCCAGGGCAGAAATGTGGTTCGAGATTTCTGTTCCACCTGCGCCCCTAGCCAACTCAGCTATTATGAGTACAGGTGTGGGACTGACTCTGCCTTGCACTATTGGCACTATGGGTAGTGGCGACGTTTGTAGTGGTAGTCCTCAAAGACCCTGAGGTTGAAAGCTACAGTGGAGACTTGTTATACCACAGGTCATTATAGCACATATCCTGATATAACGTGGTTGTGGAAATGGATCCAATAATTATTTCAGCTGTAATAGTAAACTCTTTATAACGCAAATTTATTACAAGTTGGTTCTTGAAACCTGATATGCCTACCAAAGATATATCTGTAACAAAGTTTCTTTTCTAGTTTTGCTGTGGCTTAAACACAACAGTAAACAAAGAAGTTCATTTTAATTACATTTGTTGTTTTGTTTACAGGTTCTTTTGCCTCCGAAGTACGAAGAGGTGATCGCCATGCCTGTTGGAACAAGCCCTGCCCCGCCCGCCTACACCCCGAACTAGGACGGGTCGTCTTCATTTGGTAGAACGCCCCACTCATTCTGTAGTTGCAGTGACGTTCATGTTTGCCGTCATTAACGATTTCATTCGCAATCGCGTAGATTTTAAGATAGGCTCTACATAAGTCAGTCGGGGTTTCTTTGGTTTTTTGCCGTCAATTTAATCTGCTGCTTTCTGCCGTGCTTCTTATTGCGAGTTTTGTTGGTTGCTGGGCTTACTGCGATGTGTTGAACAAGTTGCCTCGATCTCCGAGAGGTACAGTGTGGACTTGTTTACGTGACATTCTGCTTAACGCAAAGTCTTATTATATCCCCAAGGCTATTATCTTGACATGCTGTTTTGTTAACATGCTGTATAAGGATGCAGCATAGCTCTAAATGTCGTCTTTTTCCGAATCATCCCTTTTTACGTGCAGCCTGGTTTGCACGCTGTATAGTCGAGCATGGCCTTGATTTCTTCATGTTAGCGGGTCCACACTGTATGTGTATTATCGACGTGTTTTCATTGAAGACGTTCGTGGTTTGCAGATTTTTCTTTTTCTACAGAAACCGTTTACTCTTTGAATTATAATTGTATTCAGAATTAATATATCACCACTTCAAAAAAACCTAATCAGATGTATTCTTTGCGCTGTCTTATATAATGTTAAGTGACTGAACTGTATTTAAGAATTCTTTGATGTCTTGGAATTAAGTTAGTATGGTGAGAAATTGAATACAGCATAACACGGAACACTGCTTGAGTGGGACTATGATAGCACTAGAACATTCTCCTTACGTATTACACTACTGAGCAGCGTATATTGGACTGCTGTATATATTCTTGTGCAAGCGAACATCATGTACAAATGCACGCTTGGTATTTTATGAATTTTCGCATACATGAATTCACATATGGTCTAGATTGTTCCTTCGGGAAAATTTCCAAGTGTTCAAAGTGTTGCATAAACGTCAGTTGAGCAATGATGGAAGTAAAGCGAAGCTCTATAGTGGGAGTTGGGGGAAGCGCTCATTTAATTTCTGTAGACCCTTGAGCTGGACTTGAATGAATCCCAAAGTCGTGGACCTGGCCAGAGCATCAGAGGACTTTTAGTTTACTTCTCATTGTCAACCTCTGCCAAATTATACTGCTTCATGACGGGAACAGCTGTGTACTGACAAGTTGTTTGCAGTCATTACTTGGAGTCTGCTAAGTGTGCTCAAACCCACAGTCATTTGGCAACCAGGCATCGTACTAATAGTCCACCGTGTTGCATAAGGATACAGGTGATTCTTTAATATCAAAATTTTATGATTTATACAGTATTATTATAATTATATGAAGATTTATAAAGCACAAGTTAATATAACACTGGACAACAAATTTTAACTTTTTTTTTGCTGCCTAAAAAACTTTAGCTGTTCTATATAGATTTTGGCACGCTGAATCCAGTGGTGTTCTCAGAATTTTTGTATCACGTCAGGTTTTGAGAAAAATGGTTTGCAAGATTTTAAAAGAAATGCCCAGAAAGTTACTTAGTGCATAGATTTCACTGGACAACAAATTTTAACTTTTCTTTGCTTCTAAAAAACTTTAGCTGTTCTATATAGATTTTGGCACGCTGAATCCAGTGGTGTTCTCGGAATATTTTTACCACGTAAGGTTTTTGAGAAAAATAGTTTGCAAGATTTTTAAAGAAATGCCCAGTTACTTTTAGTGCATAGATTTCACTGGACAACAAATTTTAACTTTTTTTGCTTCATAAAAACTTTAGCTGTTCTATATAGATTTTGGCACGCTGAATCCAGTGGTGTTCTCAGAATTTTTGTATCACGTCAGGTTTTTGAGAAAAATGGTTTGCAAGATTTTAAAAGAAATGCCGAGAAATTTACTTAGTGCATAGATTTACAATGTACTGTTATTTACTTTTTGGACATTTTAAAACTGAACAACCGCTGATTTGCGTTTGTATTCAATATATACAAACGCAAAACAGCGGTTGTTCAGTTCTAAAATGTCCAAAAAGTAAATAACAGTACATATAAATCTATGCACTAAGTAAATTTCTCGGCATTTCTTTTAAAATCTTGCAAACCATTTTTCTCAAAACCTGACGTGATACAAAAATTCTGAGAACACCACTGATTCAGCGTGCCAAAATCTATATAGAACAGCTAAAGTTTGTTGGGAAGCAAAGAAAAGTTAAAATTTGTTGTCCAGTGAAATCTATGCACTAAGCTTTCTGGGCATTTCTTTAAAATCTTGCAAACCATTTTCTCAAAAACCTGACGTGATACAAAAATTCTGAGAACACCACTGGATTCAGCGATGCCAAAATCTATAAGAACAGCTAAAGTTTTTTAGGAAGCAAAAAAAGTTAAAATTTGTTGTCCAGTGAAATCTGCACTAAAAGTAAATTTCTGGGCATTTCTTTTAAAATCTTGCAAACTATTTTTCTCAAAAACCTTACGTGTTAAAAATATTCCGAGAACACCACTGGATTCAGCGTGCCAAAATCTATATAGAACAGCTAAAGTTTTTTAGGAAGCAAAAAGTTAAAATTTGTTGTCCAGTGAAATCTATGCACTAAGTAACTTTCTGGGCATTTCTTTTTAAAATCTTGCAAACCATTTTTCTCAAAAACCTGACGTGATACAAAAAGTCTGAGAACACCACTGGATTCAGCGTGCCAAAATCTATATAGAACAGCTAAAGTTTTTAGGAAGCAAAAAAAGTTAAAATTTGTTGTCCAGTGAAATCTATGCACTAAAAGTAAATTTCTGGGCATTTCTTTTAAAATCTTGCAAACTATTTTTCTCAAAAACCTTACGTGGTAAAAATATTCCGAGAACACCACTGGATTCAGCGTGCCAAAATCTATATAGAACAGCTAAAGTTTTTAGGAAGCAAAAAAAGTTAAAATTTGTTGTCCAGTGAAATCTATGCACTAAGTAACTTTCTGGGCATTTCTTTTAAAATCTTGCAAACCATTTTTCTCAAAAACCTGACGTGATACAAAAAGTCTGAGAACACCACTGGATTCAGCGTGCCAAAATCTATATAGAACAGCTAAAGTTTTTTAGGAAGCAAAAAAAGTTAAAATTTGTTGTCCAGTGAAATCTATGCACTAAAAGTAAATTTCTGGGCATTTCTTTTAAAATCTTGCAAACTATTTTTCTCAAAAACCTTACGTGGTAAAAATATTCCGAGAACATCACTGGATTCAGCGTGCCAAAATCTATATAGAACAGCTAAAGTTTTTAGGAAGCAAAGAAAAGTTAAAATTTGTTGTCCAGTGAAATCTATGCACTAAGTAACTTTCTGGGCATTTCTTTTAAAATCTTGCAAACCATTTTTCTCAAAAACCTGACGTGATACAAAAATTCTGAGAACACCACTGGATTCAGCGTGCCAAAATCTATATAGAACAGCTAAAGTTTTTTAGGCAGCAAAAAAAAAGTTAAAATTTGTTGTCCAGTGTAATTAAATACATGACAAATGCGCTAGTAGCAGCTCAGCTTAGTCGGATGATGTGGTAAATCTTTAATTTCTTCCTTAAGGTTTCGATAGAAAGTTCCGGAACTTTGACATTGTGAAACTCGAGTGACAATTATATGCTCACACAATCACTGATTCAACAAAGGTGTTAACTTTCAGAGTATATTGCACAAATGTAAATATGCAGAAACAAATGTGTTAACTTTCTGTTGTGCTCTGCATTAGGACTGGTTATATTGCATCATTTCATTAGCTTCAGAAGCTTTTGACAGATGTGCAAATGTCGCTCCTGTGGTGAACAAGAAAGAAGTCTGATGTTATTAAGACACAGTATTCTATTGTTAAGGCAGTTGAAAGCACAGTATCCTATTGTCTTTCTTATTTCCCCGGGCTGTCACGCTGAGAGCGCCTCTGAATAGCTAGTACTGTAAGAGGTGCTTTACAAATTCTCAGATACGATACGATATGATGGTGCAGTATCTGATTATTCGTAAGCGCTCTCTGCTCCGTATGCCAAGAGGTTGAGCCTCCTGTAGTGTTTGCTGTGTAAGGACTTTCAATCCTTCAGACGTTGTGCTCGATGCTGTCATTTTGCTGGATGAGCTCTACTGATTTGTTGAAGGAGGGCAGTTTCAAACACCTTTGTATCGAGGAATAACATAGAAGAAACAGTTAGGGAGATCTGTCTGTAAATAATGGATCATGGGAAGTCGTAAGCTTCTCGCTCTGCTCTGCTTGACCTTAATAAAACAAAACTGGTTACGGTGTTCTTTATAACTTTTTATGTTCATAATCTATTAGGTGCTACCGTCACGCTAAGTGAAGGGCACCAGTTTATTCACGAGCACATTTGAACCTAGTCTTTCCGTGATGATGTGGAATTTGAAAAAGTTAAACTAGAACTTGTAAACAAGAATCTAACAACAGCAATAACAATTTATAATAATAATAATTTATATAGCGCCTTTATGATATCTCTCTCTCTGAAGTTCCTGTGAGCAGTTCTTCAAGAGACTGAGTCTGGAGTTCAAATCTCAGCCAGAAGAAAGAAGATGGTTTGAGATTTCTTATCCACCAGCGCCACAGCAATCTTCGTGAAAGATCCACCCAAACTGTTCGGTCTTTGAAAGTGTTTAGGCTTGGTGCAAATGGCATTTCTTTTTCTGGTAGATGGTTTCAATAATCCACTGTCCTCTGATTCAAAAAGAATTATAATGTCCAATCTCACCCTGTCACCGTAAAGTTTCAGGTAATTATTATTTTCGAAACGAAAATTCGAACGTTTAAAAATATACGGGGCAAGCAATCACTCCACGCCCGTCGTATTTTGATCTCACATCGGCTCTCTGAGGGGGTGTCAGGCTTCATGATGTGGTCCGGGCCACCACTGTTAACCTCAAGCTATAACTATACTGTTCCCAAGTATGTTGGGGCTTCGCCAGCAAGCAGGAAGGTGACTGTAAGTGCTGTGGACCCTCTACTTGGAATGACCTTTCCCCCCTCATTAAGGACTAAACAAAATAATGACTAGTTTTTCCTCGTTGGTCTCTCGTTCTTTAAAGACGTTTCTTTTCCCACGGGGTTTTCGTGCTGAGAGCGCTTCTGAATAGTTATTCTGAGAGAAGTGCTATATAAATCTTTAGATACAATACAATACAATACAATAAGCTGGTACGCTAGCTTAGGCTTCCTACCCAAATCTTTCCATACTCCTGAGGAACTCCGTAAAAAAGCCGACCAAAACCTTTTTAGAAACATCTGGGACTATTATTACGGTAATAATAGTCCCAGGAAACATCTTAAATAATCCTTGACATAGGCCTAATCTTCCACTGCATACTTCCCTCTGTTCTGGTCACGATATGCGACCACGCTCACACAACCGTGTTCTCTATATTTGATTCCCTCACCAGGTGCGGTTTCCTGGCTAGGATGCTGTACAGCTAGGCTACTGTGTTTTTAGTTAACTTTCTAACTAAATTTTCTTCTACTAGTTGATAACTTTGTATGTAAAGCGCCGTGCTCTTAATAAATAAGCACACTTACTTACTTTACTTACTTTGCCTGGGCTCGCTTACTTACTTATCTTAAGTAGGTCATAAAATGCTGATTTTAATATGACTCGACCTATATATTCTGACCTCAGCTTAGCTTTGTGTTTATGTAAATATCTTCTTCTGTTGGGGGACAATCGCACGGACATTCCGAGGGCATTCAGGGCGCGTGTTCTGTCAAAATCGTCATCCATTAAAATAATATTAATAGCTTGAAGAAGGACTATCACCAAATCTCGGATTTCCGACGTATTTTGACTGAGTTATTTTTGAGCAGCGAGTCAAAATCGCCGAGAGCGTAATGTGTGACAATGCCTGGCATCTGACCAGGTACTCGGTTTTTGAATGCTACACATTGATCAGATCAGGTTAAGGGACGATGTGGGTTATTGTAAGGTGCGTTTTTATATGTCGTTCTGTTTGGTTTTTCGTAGGAATTCCGGTATTTGTGTCCAGCCACCGCCAGTGCAGATAATCCGTCCGTCCGTCATCCTATTTGTTGCCCCTCCTCTCTCTCTCTCTGTCTCTCTCTCTCTCTCTCTCTCTCTCTCTCTCTCTCTCTCTCTCTCTCCTCCTCTTGTCTCTGTCTCTGTCTCTCTCTCTCTCTCTGTCTCTCTCTCTGCCTCTCTCTCTTCTCTCTCACTCATCAATCCTGTCTCCCTTTCGAGGATCATTGATAGATAGCTTGGCAGTGCAATAAAGTCAAATGCACTTGACACATGGGCTAATATACTATTTGAAGGAGAGGGTGATTGAGGACGGGGTGGGGGATACTTTCCCCACCATAGGTCAGACAATGCTCTGGATAGGGTCAGTATTTCAGCCAAACATTTAACACTGGTCCACAGGATGTCTTCCCACTGCATCTAATACAATACAATGCAATGCGATAAAAATCATATTTCCTTATTTACCATTTTCCTGCATTTACATTACCATTCCACAGTACAACGCATAGCCTGATAATAGATTACAAACGTCTGAAGGATTAGTGTAATACTGCAAGAAAAATTAAATTAATAGTTAAAGTATTTAATAACATTTAAAAATCAATAATGAAAGTTAATATGATGTTGTTGTTAAACCTGCATTCTGAACTAGATCTGTTTTATGTAAACATGCACATTTTTCTATAGCGACCATATATGGCCTCGACCCTGTTAATTTTTCAATGGATTGAAATCGGGTGAGATCCTTTTACCACCACTGCCCCTTTCAATGGGCACCACCACTTTAACCCTTTAACGAGGCCCTATGGTTTCTCATACATCTTAGTACCGTGCATTAAAGGGTTAAGAGTCGACCGTAGCGACCGTCCCAACCATGGTTATTTTTCAATGAATTGATCTGATGAGATTTTAGCAACCAATGCCCATTTGCACCTCTGAATAGTTCCCTTGAAGAGGCGCTATACAAATTCTTGCAATGAATGAATGAATTTGAATGGGTTGCCATGCCATTTACGGTCGCAGTGCATGAGCCATGCTAGAGCAGCTGTATCCCCTCGACCTTGCTAATATTTAAATGAATTGTTTGGGGTAGATCCTTTACCAGCGCTGTGCGTTTGGATGGGTGCCACACCCTTTAAGGTCCCCATGTATGGACCTTGCTAGCCCAAGATTCAAAGTGGTAGGCGAACCTCACTGAGTGCACAGAGATGCATGGGATATATGCTCTAACCAGTGATCTGCCAGTGATCTGTATTGTATTGTATTGTATTGTATTGTATTGTTGTGTCACTGACTCTCTCAGAATTCACATGTGCCAGTGAATCAGTGTTTTGTGCTTGTACCGCATTGCACCAATGTTCCCGTGACCAATTTGTTCCCAAAGGCACAAAGGCCCCTCTGGTTTCAGTGTGCTTGGCCCCTAGGACAGAATTTATTGTACGTCAATACACAAATATTCTAAATGGCAAGGCACCCAAAATGGCCGCACTGTAAATTTGATAACTCTACATTCTTCTGTGCTCTGAGCACGCAACCAGACTGTCTGCGCACACAAAGTACTTGACTTTGAACTGTTGAGTTTAGTTATGTGACAACACTGGTTTCAAGTGGTCTCACCAATGTCACCATGGCCACTGTTAATGTGCGTTTCCTATTTAGTAATGTCACTGTTCTTGTTTCAGCAGGGCTGTTGTTATTGACTACTTCAGCTGCAGTAGAGTGGTTCTTTGTGAGGCCTGGTCTCTGGTTTTTCTGTGGTCCAGCTTGCATCAGGAGATCTGTCCAGGGGCTCTACTTACATATATATATATATATATATATATATATATATATATATATATATATATATATATATATATATATATATATATATATATATATATATATATATATATATATATATATGTGTGTGTGTGTGTGTTCATATTTATGTATATATATGTGTGTTCATATATTCATGTATATAATTATGAATATATATATCGTTATATATATATATAAAATTTATGGTTATGGTTATGCATATATGTTTATATGCATTTGAGTGTCAGTATTTAATGTATGTCATAATGAGCAATAAACTATTTGCGTGTTGTACATAATATCCATGCAAATGTTCATCGTTATCTAAAACGCAAAGTTTATCGACTAATTTACTGTGCAAATAATTTAGCTCACTTATCGCAGTTTTTCTGTATCTTATGTTTCCTTGCAATGGAATTTTATTGTGTATGAAATAGAAAATTAAACACTAAATAAAGCATGGTGGTGGTAGTAGTGGTAGTATTAGTAGTGGTAGTAGCACTACTAATACTTATATTAATAATAGTAAATAATAATAATGATAATAATAATAATAGTAATTCGCTTTCACTCAGATTTTTCTTACCATTGGGACATAAATATAAAGCACAGTTTTTAATATGATTATTTAATAAGACAATGTTAACAATTTTGCTAATATACGACCCCATCCATTTAAGATCCATTGTTCTATGAGTAAAGTTATAAGTAGCATTAATTCGTATAGTAATTTAATATGCAATAGCTAGAAACAACAGACCTACTTACACATTGTGTTTTGACAGCAGCAAAGAGAGGCAAACTGCGGGGCCTATTATCTCTCCACTGCAATTTAAATATCCTTTCGGTTTTCCTCAGAGTCAAACAAGGAGGGGAGGGCTGGCTAAGTAGCCACCAGTATAGGGTCAATTATCTGAAAATATGATTAGCTACTGTTTCGAGTATTTGGGATAAGTGTGTGTATGTGTGCGTGCGTGTGTGTGTCGGTGTGCATGTATGTGTGTGTGTTTGTGCTTGTGCATGTATGTGCATAAGTATGTTAGTGTGCTTGTGTTTGTGTATGGGCATGTGTGTGCGTGTGTGTGTGTGTGTGTGTGTGTGTGTGTGTGTGTGTGTCCCTTAGGCTTGTCTAGCTTCTAGCCTCTGTACCAGGATAGTGTCTCCTAATACAAGCCGGCTTCTCACTCTGTACAAACAAAACAGTATACCAGGAAGTAAGAAGGCTAATAATTAGGGTAGGCCTGATAGATAGTCCAGCCTTAGACCATTGGGTCATTTGCATGTAGGCCTATATGCTGTAGGCTCACTGGCTGGCTGGCCTATCTAGGTCGAAATGTTTCCTAGTTTTGCCATATTGCTATTCTTTTGAGAGTCTGTTTGCTCTATCAAACTGGTTTTATATCAAACTGGTCTGGTTTAGTTGCTGAGCGTTGAAGGGAGCATTTTATCTGTGGAGTTGGCTGGCTTTGGAGAGCTGGAATTATTCAGCGAAGGTACTTTTCAATGTCTTATCATTCGATGACTTTACACCAGGAAATAGAACGTAATCGGAACTGGAGAAATAGTAGTTTTAGACAGGGGTGTCAGAGGCCTGCGGGTCATTTCTGACCCGTCTGTGTTAAGACAACTCGTTGCCTTGTATTCTGTTCTGTATTCTGATATCCCATGCGAGGGATAAACTTATGCCCCTCTAACCCTCCGGACTTGGACCTCCTTCAGAATACCCTTTGGACAACCACTCTGACTTGACACAGCGCTCTTGAATAAACTGGTGCCCTGCGCTTAGCTATCGAGTAGCGCTTTAGAAGTTTGGAGATTACGATTACGGTGTGAATGAGTTAAAGTGCCATGTGTTGGATACGTTCATGGTAAGGGGTACTCCCGTAGCGGTGTTCTTCAGAAGGTGGTCTTGTGGGGGTACATCATGATGGTGACCCAGCGGTGTCATTCAGTGATGTCCACCAGCTTCTTTATCTCTATTGAAACCGTTCTTTTCGATCCTAGTTTTTTGTCCTCAGGTGGGGAGTGCCACTGATGAGTCTATCGTGAATAGGAGCTATATAAATTACAATTACAATTAGTTAATGCCTGGTCCATTAGACACTATGGCCACAGAAGTCTTAATTAATAATGTTGCTGCACGTCATCTTTGTTGTCACGATCTTGTGTGTGTCGTGATAATGTTCATATCCTGTAATGAGAATATTGACTTGATTATGGATTGGTTTTGATGTGCCATCGGTTGATGCCTTGTGCATTAGACACCGCGCTATAGAAGTTATACGTTACAAGTAGATTTTACACTACAGATATTGGAGGATTGTTCTGGATGGATGGCCTGACATAGGAGGAAGTAAAACGTGGTGAAGAGTTGACGTGCACTGCAGTCAGACAACTCGGATATAAGACTTCACGAGTCTGATAGAATTACGGGTTTTGTGTTACCAAGGCTTTGTCACCATTTCAGTGTGTGGTCGCTATCGTTACAAGCATTGTTTCTGTGCTACAGTTAGATTACATGTAAATTGTAATTTGTAACTTCTATTACGCCAGTGTCTAATGCACAAGGCATTGACCGATTGTGTGCCAAAACTAAGCTGTAATGAGGTCGATATCCAGATCAAGAGTCTAAGTGTTAAGATATAGAATCTGCACTTCCACTGTTGATGTTGTGCTGACTGATACAATTGTACTTGAACAGATCACTTGAGTTTTACTACCTAGTAATTAATCAGTTTGTTATAGTCGACATTTGTATGTATGTATGTACGTGCATGTATGTATTGGTAGTTTAATAATAATATCTTTTGTAATACGCGACTATTCTTAACTGGGCCTGTAACGCTGAGAGCCTTGCCTGAGATAGTTGCTGTGTTGGGTCCCTGAGCAAGTCCTTCACTCACAGTTGCTCAGCACCATCGATGTTCTGTCTTGCGAGCACTTTTGAACTTTGGAAGGAGAGTACAGTATTTTGGATTATTTTATAAACTTTTTGATTACTTAAAGTTTTTTTTTCCAGGATTGGATGTTGTGGTGACTTTTTAAGAAATGGATTTTGGCTTAGAATTGGAGCCAAAGTTCACATTTCTAGAGTTTGATGCAGTGGTAGAGTTTAGTGTCATAGTTGAGTGTTTTATAATTGGACGTTGGGTTAAAGTTGGATAATTAAAAAACTTTTCTATTTCTTTTGTAGAATTTTCGACTGATTATCGAGCGAGAAGTTTAACATATGTGTTTGGACGGGGCGGACAGAACTACTGTGTCAGAAATCTGATGTTGAAAGCTGTGACTAACTAGAATATTAGAACTTGGATTGGTAGACAAGAAATGGCGGTGGAAGGTACTCGTGCGAGCGCTGTTCCCTACTTCTATGGACGGATTTCCAGGGATGAGGCGGAAACTATTTTGTCAAGTCACGGTTGCAAGGAAGGACTCTATCTTCTGCGGGAAAACGTTTCCACGGCTGGAAATTACGCGCTGTCCATATGTCACCACAATAGGTAAACGATGAAAGTGCCTTAGTACAATGTAATTGTACCTGTGCGTTTTTATGCTTGTCTGTTTGTATGTATGTATTTATGTATATATGTATTTATGTATGCATGTATGTATGTATGTTTGTATATATATGTATGTATGTTTGTATGTATGTTTTTATGCAAGGTCAGAATGGATGTGAGATCGATTCCCGCTACCTCCAAAGGTCCACGCAGCCTTCCTTTCTCTAGGTGGCATTGGTAAAAACCGTAAAAAATTAACAGTTGGACATGATTGGTGCCTGGCATAGCTGCCAAAAACAGTTAAATTCGACTCCTGTAATAACTGGGATCGTCCTTTCATACTATGATTGTAATCATACTGCTTTCATGTCAGTTTGAATCAATAAACAAAGATAAAAAAAATGTATGTATGTATATATGCATGTATACATGCCTGTATGTATGTTTTATGTATGTATGCATGTGCCTATGTGTGTATGTATTTTTGTATCTATATAATCATGTGTCTACATAATTTATCTATGCATGTATCAAACATTGGAGGATTGTCCCAGAGGGATGGTCCGAGATAAGAGATGTGCACCATAGTCCGAGACTCTGATATAAGATCTCATGAGTCTTGTGTGTGATAGAATTTTCGGTTTTGTGTCACCAGGCAAAGCTTTAGTTGAGTGGAAGACAGCTTTGGTCTACGTTAA
This sequence comes from Aporrectodea caliginosa, assembly GCA_020284085.1. Classification (NCBI taxonomy): domain Eukaryota; kingdom Metazoa; phylum Annelida; class Clitellata; order Crassiclitellata; family Lumbricidae; genus Aporrectodea; species Aporrectodea caliginosa. Next base: position 412,640 of record JACEVL010000773.1, read on the forward strand.
TTAATTAGTTTAGTAGTAATCACACAGGTTGATCTTGAATTACTTAATGTTTCATCAATCATTTTCCAAATCGCTTCTCCAATCATTTTCCAACCGTTTCTCCAATCATTTCCCAACCGCTTCTCCAATCATTTTCCAACTGTTTTCCAATCATTTTCCAACCGTTTCTCCAATCATTTTCCAATCGTTTCTCCAATCATTTTCCAACCGTTCTCCAATCATTTTCCAACCGTTTCTCCAATCATTTTCCAACCGCTTCTCCAATCATTTTCCAACCGTTGTCCAATCATTTTCCAATCGTTCTCCAATCATTTTCCAACCGCTTCTCCAATCATTTTCCAACTGTTCTCCAATCATTTTCCAACCATTCTCCAATCATTTTCCAACCGCTTCTCCAATCATTTTCCAACCGTTTCTCCAATCATTTTCCAACCGTTCTCCAATCGTTTCTCCAATCATTTCCCAACCGCTTCTCCAATCATTTTCCAACCGTTCTCCAATCATTTTCCAACCGTTCTCCAATCATTTTCCAATCGTTTCTCCAATCATTTTCCAACCGCTTCTCCAATCATTTTCCAACCGCTTCTCCAATCATTTTCCAACCGTTTCTCCAATCATTTTCCAACCGCTTCACCAATCATTTTCCCAACCGCTCTCCAATCATTTCCCAACCGTTCTCCAATCATTTTCCAACCGTTTCTCCAAGCATTTTCCAACCGTTTCTCCAATCATTTTCCAACCGTTTCTCCAATCATTTTCGAATCGTTTCTCCAATCATTTTCCAACCGTTCTCCAATCATTTTCCAACTGCTCTCCAATCATTTTCCAACCGTTTCTCCAATCATTTCCCAACCGTTCTCCAATCATTTTCCAACCGTTCTCCAATCATTTTCCAACCGTTCTCCAATCATTTTCCAACCGTTTCTCCAATCATTTTCCAACTGTTCTCCAATCATTTTCCAAACTGTTCTTCAATCATTTTCCAACTGTTCTATCATTTTCCAACCGTTTCTCCTATCATTTACCAACCGTTTCTCCAATCATTTTCCAACCGCTTCTCCAATCATTTCCCAACCGCTTCTCCAATCATTTCCCAACCGCTTCTCCAATCATTTTCCAACCGTTTCTCCAATCATTTTCAAAACAGTTCTCCAATCATTTTCCAATCGCTTCTTCAATCATTTTCCAACCGTTCTCCAATCATTTTCCAACCGTTTCTCCAATCATTTTCCAATCGTTCTCCAATCATTTTCCAACTGTCTTCCAATCATTTTCCAACCATTCTCCAATCATTTTCCAATCGTTCTCCAATCATTTTCCAACCGCTTCTCCAATCATTTTCCAACCGTTCTCCTATCATTTTCCAACCATTCTCCTATCATTTTCCAACCGCTTCTCCAATCATTTTCCAACCGCTTCTCCAATCATTTTCCAATTTCTCCAATCGTTCTCCAATCATTTCCCAACTGTTCTCCAATCATTTTCCAACCGTTTCTTCAATCATTTTCCAATCGTTTCTCCAATCATTTTCCAACCGTTCTCCAATCATTTTCCAACCGTTCTCCTATCATTTTCCAACCATTCTCCTATCATTTTCCAACCGTTTCTCCAATCATTTTCCAACTGCTTCTCCAATCATTTTCCAACTGGGTTTTCTCCAATCGTTTCTCCAATCATTTCCCAACTGTTCTCCAATCATTTTCCAACCGTTTCTTCAATCATTTTCCAATCGTTCTCCAATCATTTTCCAACTGTTCTCCAATCATTTCCCAACCGTTCTCCAATCATTTTCCAACCGTTCTCCAATCATTTTCCAACTGTTCTCCAATCATTTTCCGACCGTTTCTCCAATCATTTTCCAACCGTTTCTCCAATCATTTCCCAACCGTTCTCCAATCATTTTCCAACCGTTCTCCAATCATTTTCCAACCGTTCTCCAATCATTTCCCAACTGTTCTCCAATCATTTTCCAACCGCTTCTCCAATCATTTTGCAATCGTTTCTCCAATCATTTTCCAACCGTTCTCCAATCATTTCCCATCCGTTCTTCAATCATTTTCCAACTGTTCTCCAATCATTTTCCAACCTGTTCTCCAATCATTTTCCAATCGTTCTCCAATCATTTTCCAACCGTTCTACAATCATTTTCCAACCGCTTCTCCAATCATTTTCCAACCGCTTCTCCAATCATTTTCCAACCGCTTCTCCAATCATTTTCCAAACTGTTCTCCAATCATTTCCCAACTGTTCTCCAATCATTTTCCAACCATTCTCCAATCATTTTCCAACTGTTCTCCAATCATTTTCCAACCGTTTCTCCAATCATTTTCCAATCGTTTCTCCAATCATTTTCCAACCGTTTCTCCAATCATTTTCCAACCATTCTCCAATCATTTCCCAACCGTTTCTCCAATCATTTTCCAACCGCTTCTCCAATCATTTTCCAACCGTTCTTCAATCATTTTTTAATCGTTTTCCAATCATTTTCCAATGGTTTTCAAATCATTTTCTTTCAGCATAAATATCGAATTACCTGGTACTCACAAAGGATTGTTGTTTGAGAAAAACAATCACTCGACTTGGTTTTTCCATAGCAATTTTTATTGTACTGCTTATTGTATTTTTTATTGTATTGTTTATTTTTTTATTTTATTTTTATTGTGAACTTTTCAGAATTCATCATTACTGTATAGAGAGGCAGCCAGATGGACAGGTGATGATTCCAGATGGAAGGAAGTTTCCAGGTCCGGTGGAGTTGATCAAGCACCATTCCCAGTACCTCGATGGATTCCTTACGAAGCCAAAGATTCCATGTGCCCGTCCGAATGGAGTGGCTCCGATGGCCTGGCCTGGAGTTACGATGTTGGAACTGGAACAGATCCTCGTTGAGGAAGCCGTGGAGAATAAGAAGTTACAGGTATTGCCGATTTGAAGTAAGGTCTCTGATAAATCCACAGTCTGCTGTCGTAGTGGACTGATCTTCTCGATTTTCACCTGATTACGGCGAGACTTTGGTGTGACATCGGCTGAAGCCTTGTGAATTATACACTGTTGCTATAATAGAAGTTATTTGTTAATAATAGTAATAGTAATAGTGATAATAATGATATTAATTATAATATTAGTGTTAAAAATATTGATGATGGTGATGGTGGTGATGATGATGTATTAGGATGATGATGTATTAGGATGATGATGGTGGTGGTGGTGATGTATTAGGATGATGATGTTGTTGATGATGATGATGATGATGATAATGATGATGTATTAGAATGATGATGATGATAATAATAATGATGATGATATGGTGATGATGAATGATGATGATGATGACAACGACGACGACGATGATGATGTTAATGATTGCAGTAAGAATCTCCTTAAGACGCTTGTTGAACTGGATTACCGTAGTTCACACCATTACAATTACTGCAACAGTTAGAGAATGGTAATGTTATTATTTAACATTCACTTTGTTTATCATCATTTGCTCTCGTTTGCGATCTTACAATAATTCTTTCCATTTCCGCTTTGCTCCAGAAATCGCAGCTGGAGAACGCCCTTGGTCCACAGAGACAGAAGCTGATCGCAACAGTTGCCCAGAAGCTGCACAAGGAACAGCCGTGGTTCCACCCTTCGATCAACCGCGACCAAGCGGATAAACTGATCAACGCTTCTGGTCATTCGGATGGAAAGTTCCTGTGAGTTCACTGTGCAACAGGCAGCGAGTAATGATGTGTTGCAGGAGTTGCCCAGCATTATTTGTACAGTAGACCTTCCATATCTATAGCACTCTTAATTATAGCAGAAAGTCTGGTATGACATAGTCAGGTACACAATCTTATATACTTAAAGGCTGCTATACAATTGCTCTGATACATACATACCGGTACATACATACATACATACATATATACATGCATACATACATATATACATACATTCATACACTCTGTGATGAAAGGTGAGCTTTTAGTTCCAAATGGATTAAATAGCTATTAGGCACCACCGTGGTTTTTCGGTTGTGGGCCTTCCATCTGGAATGACCTCCCGCTTAAGTTCCACACTTTACTTGTGGTCCACCTGACAGGGTTTTATAAGTCGCTCGGCTTTTCCTTTAGTCGTGGCTGGACTGGGAGCGCTCCTGAGTAGGTTTTTGAAGGGGTGCTATATAAATGCTCTGAATGAATGAATGAAAGTATGAATACATACTTGCATACATAGCATTTATGTAGCCAGATAGCGCCATCATTCACCATCACATGCATGATACAGCAGGACCACACATACACATCTAAGGCTACTGTTAGTTACAATGATTTGATGAAAATGCAACCTGAGGGACAACCTTACTGTCAGGCGAAAATGAAAGTGGATTTCGAGCCACAAAGATCTTCCGCAATGTATATATCCAATTTAAAATGTATGCATTGTATGAGAAATTTTCCCTTGTGTAATTTTCAGCTCAAGAAATAAATGCCATTGTTGTTTAAGACGAACAGTTATCGGGGAGTTAAGGATACGCCGAGTTTTGATTTCACTTTTCCTTTTGCCTCCAAAAGAGATTAGGTGAGAGTGGTTAACTGTGGTTAAGTTGGGACTGTTTGTTTTTCAGTGTACGTGAGAAAGAGAAGGGATCGTTTGCCCTCAGTCTGAGTTACCAGAGGGTCACAAAACACTACAAAATTAGTCGACATAAAACTTCGACTGGGGACAAACTCGCTATTGAAGACGGACCAATGTTTGATAACCTCATGGATGTGAGTGGCTGTTATTCGAATCACAGATTTATATAGTGCCTCTGTGTGTGTGTGTGTGTGTGTGTGTGTGTGTGTGTGTGTGTGTGGGTGTGTGTGTGTGTGTGTGTGTGTGTGTGTGTGTGTGTGTGTGTGTGTGTGTGTGTGTGTGTGTGTGTGTGTGTGTGTGTGTGTGAGACAGACAGACAGACAGAGATAGAGAGAAAGAAACAGAGACAGAGTGAGAAGAGAGACAGAAACTGAAAGAGACAGACACACAAAGAGAGAGACAAGACAGAGACAGAGACATGAGAGACAGACAGAGAGATGAGAGAGAGAGAGAGACAGATAGAGACAGATACACAAAGAGAGAGACAGAGACAGAGTCAGACGAGAGAGACAGACAGAGACAGAGATATGACAGAGACAGAGACAGAGACATGAGAGAGACAGAGACATGAGAGAGACAGGGAGAGAGATGAGAGAGAGATTAGAGACAGAGACACGAATGAGGGACAGAGAGAGAGAGAGAGAGAGAGAGAGAGAGAGAGAGAGAGAGAGAGAGAGAGAGAGAGAGAGAGAGAGAGAGAGAGGGAAAGTGAAAGACAGACAGACATACAGAGACAGAGACAGTGCCTGTGGAATAGAAGTAAAGAAAGACCAAGGAGATCAGACTTTTTCAAATGCTTCATTCTTAGAATACAATAAACAATTGTGGAGCTTAATTAACTTAACTGTCTTTATTTTAACCCAACTGTAGATGGTTGCTCACTACTACAACAAAAGCGACGGCCTGCTCTGTAAACTAATGACACCGGTGCAACCGAAAAGCTACGTAAAGAGAAATCGAAGTACGTCATCTGAACTCGTTTACAGTCAGACGATTTACACGCCACTCTGCCTAATGCAATTTTTTGTAATGTACTCCAGAGCTATTAAGTAAGTAAGTATGTTCTGTATTAAGCAATTGCTAATCGCACTTTGGTGTACAGACATCTAATAAACACAGTTAAAAAAGCAATAAATGTTTTGCGCATCACGCTGTTGACTGAGGTAGATTATACCTTCTTGGGGATGCAGGGAGTAGTGGATGGGTTTGGGTGGGTGGTAGTGGTTGGTGCAGGATGTGACCCGGGCCCCTCAGGACAGCCCCAAAGAGTCAAGTGTCAGCATTAATAACACGCCGTTCTAGTTAGCATGTCATTCAAGAACTGCTGTGTAACGCTGAATACTCACTTTTTAGCTTTATCTCTTTCTATGCATAGCCAGGCTTACATCCTGTTTCGTGGAATAGAGAGAGAGAGAGAAACAGAGTCAGAGAGAGACAGATACAAAGAGAGAGACAGAGACAGACCAGAGACAGACAGAGACAAAGAGAGAGAGAGAGAGACTCGATGATGACTTCGCGTGTTCTAGTCCTCACTGTAATTGCCTTTCATTCGATAATGCTACTTAATTATACACTTTCTATTACTTTCGTGCATTAATTTACATTACGTTATATTTGTTTACATTACAGCATTGACTGGAACAAACATTAATCCAATTTACGCTGCCATTTATGGAGCTCCGGTGAGTTTTCATGTTAGGTTCTTTCACATAGAAGTAACATTTAATGCGTATTTATTACTTTACATAGGATAGGCCTATGTAAATTTACAGCACCAAGAGAAGTTTCTGATTGCCAGTGTGATTGGGTGTGCATTGGCCATGTTGTATGCGATTAGTGGCTTGTAACTGTGTCTGTAGGCTGTAGCATTGCAATACAATGGTAGCTGCACATTAATTGCGGATGATGTAAAGTATATTACCCATATAAAACCAGCCATATACTCTATGCGTCCTCGTGCCCATACAGTGCTTTAGCTATTGTTCTATATGTTTTGAAAACCCAAGGTTGCCGAAATGGGAATCTCTCGAGAAGTGATAGAAGGCGATTTTGAAGAACCTCCAGACGTCGTTGACGGTGAGCGAAGATATTCTCTGAACAGAGGCTAAACAAAGAAGTAATTACCCAGAAAAAGAACAAAGAGAGTTCTCTTTTGATGATATTGTTCTTGAAACGCTTGTCCAGAATCTGTGAGTGCTAACAGGTCATTCACAGCTTTAACATGAAGGCCAACCTAAACAGGGTTCCACGATAGCAGCTGCTATCTCGCCTAAAATTGTTGCAGAGGTTTTGAGATCCATATGCATATGATTAGGAATTGCATTACATTGCAACGGTATTTATATTGCCCACCTTCCAAAGTTCAGAAGTTCACACTTGACCATACAATAGAACACCGAGAGCGCTGAGCAGTTGAGAGTGAAGGACTTACTCAAGGTATCTACATTGCAACCGAATTTTGAGGAAGCTCGAACCCATACTCTCCGCGTTACAGTCTTCATCTATTCTGGAAACGCCTGAAGTCCATTTTATCTGTTAGTGATAGCACCGAATTGGGTAGGCTGTTAAGCATTACAGGTTAACTTGCAGTGGTTCTAACACAGACTACACGTCTTCTGAACCACTTTAAACCCTTGTTAAACACGGTGGTGTAGCGGTCTATTCTGTGCCTTGTAACCGGAGGGTCGCAGGTTCGAATCTACCCAAAGCCACTGCGTAGCGACCCTGGACAAGTTGCTTCACCCACAATTGTCTATGAGGAAGGCAACGGGAAACCACCTCACTCATCTTATCCCCGGGTGACATAAAAGCCAATGGACCTGCCTTCGGGCAGAGAACTCGTCATCATCATGTTGTGTTATGTTAATGCATAAGACGACGTACCAATCTAGAAGAGGATGAGGCTTTAGGATAACTTTTCTACAAAATCCAACTAATCTATTATTCACCCGGTCTAATAATAATAATAATAATAATAATATACAGCGCTTTAACGCGATCGCTTCTCGTGGTTCTTTTATGCAGCCGGATCTTGCCGAGGGATAAACCGTTCCAGAAAACCATCTTCCTTTCTCCGGATAATAGTTTTGATAGCCTGAGGGATTAGTACTACCTTGAAAAAAAAAAATAATAATAATAATAACAATAATTTATTTTACAAATGTACTTAATCGTTGTATACAGTGTAATGAATGTGCGCTTCTCAGATGCTATAATAATAATAATATTTCCTTCTTGACTTAAGACTTAACCGACAAGTAACTTTTCAGTTCTTTATTTGTGATACAGTCGCACCACTACCTTTTGACCCCCACGAAATAACGAAAGTCTACGACACCGTGCCACGAACGGACGACGTGTTCAACCTGAACCGAAGAGATGTCGTTCTGACGAGAGAGCTCGGAGGGGGAAATTTCGGAGCGGTCATGCTCGGCGAATACCGACATCGAAACAAAACGATGCCAGTTGCCATTAAAATGCTGAAACAAGCCGACGTGTCAACTGCAGAGGTAAGTCTTACCTAACTGTCATGGTATCACTACGAGCCGTCGTTACTCTGTTAGCATGGTCCATACGTGGGGACCTTCAGGGATGGGCAGTAATTGAAATTACGTAATTGAAATTACATGAAATTGCTCAATTCGTAATTTGTTAATTTGTAATTAAATTACATTTCCCATGTATTTTGTAATTTGAAATTACATTTCATGTCCCAAAGTAATTTGTAATTCAATTACATTTCCCATGTATTTTGTAATTTGAAATTACATTTCATGTCCCAAAGTAATTTGTAATTCAATTACATTTTTCCGAGTAATTTGCCCATCCCTGGGGACCTTTAATGGTGTGGTGCCTATTCAAACGGGCAGCGGTGGTGAAGGATCTCACCCGATCAATTCATTGAAAAATGAGCAGGGTCGAGATCATATACAGTATTACAGTCGCTATATAAAATCGAGTACATTTACATATAGCCTACGTGATATTGCCCTCGTTCAAAAGTGCACATTTTACGCTGCACACTGGGCCAGGTTTTCGAAGGGCACGGGAGAACGGTGCTTAGGGAAGTGAAGCCGCGTTTGGTCTGATTTTATCAACTGTATCCAGGATTAATGAGCATCAGCAATTCAAATTACCAACTCATCGCGGTCTGTTGTTCTGGGAACCATGTTAATTTCTGTTTTAGTTTATGGTAACTGACAGGTATCGGTCTATCTGTAATAATACTGACGGCAGGAAGTTGTGCTGTTACTATTTTATTAACTCTGTAATTAGTATTATCGTTGTTATATATTTGAACTGTATTTTATTTTGTTTAGGAGGAGCTGATGAGAGAGGCTCGTCTGATGGCCAATCTCAACAACCCTTTCATCGTTCGTATGATTGGTGTCTGTCGGTCGGACAGTATCATGCTTGTTCTTGAACTGGCTCTACTCGGACCACTCAACAAGCATCTTAAGAAGTCTCCCATGTAAGCATAGTACTGTAGTTACTTAATTACTAATACATGGGACAACTTAAATTTCAAAACCGCTCTACACACTAGTTCGTATAATAGACTGTTGATAACCTATCATCATCTGTTCCTAGTGCGAGCCATTTGGCGGCGATGGGTACGAATAAATGATCATGGCTTTTATGAGGGATGTCCTGCACTGGCTTCCTATCCCGCAGCGGATTGTGTACCGGCTTTCTGCTTTGGTGTGGCGGTGCCTCTTAGGTTCCGCCTCCTGTGTATTTACAAGAGCTCTGTCGCTCTACTTTGGATGTGCAGGGACGTAGAGCTCTCCGCTCCTCCACACATGGTGAACTTCTTGTTCCCCGTGCGCGAACTGCTCTTAGACAGCATCGCGCCTTCTCTGTTGCTGGCCCCATGGTTTGGAATGGGCTCCCATTAACATTACGCCTTATTCCTAGAGTTCATTTAGATGCGTTTTACTCTAGCCTTAAAACCATCCTTTTAAGCCGTGGTTGGGTCGGGAGCGCTCCTGAGTAGTAACCTTGAAGGGGCGCTATATAAATCTTTGGAATGAATGAATGAATGAATGGTCATTTGTCAAGTCCATTGCTCCCCTTAGTGTTAGTCCAAGTGATGTTATGTCCTCATTTATGTTGTCTATTATTCGGCATAGTCTTGGTCTGCCTTTGTTCGTTTTTTACATTCGAATCTTGTTGTGTGGGATTCGGTCAACTGGCATTATCTCTAAATGCCCAAACCATCGGAGTCTTTGTTGAACGACTTTTGTCTAGCAGAGTTGTTTGGATACCTAATGATGGTCTTATGTCATCATTTCTTATTTTCTATAGTCTTGAAATCCCTGCAATCGTCTGCAGCCAACTCATATCTGCTGTAAGAACTCCTAACTAAATGTACTTTATTCTAAAAGACTTCTGTATATGAAGATCGGTAATACTTAAGTGGTATATAGCTGCTAGATCGACCATTCTGAAATGTACACAGTGGCCTTTGATGCAAAACAACATGAAACAGTCGATTGCGTAATTTTTCAGCTTAGAGTGAAACGTAGGCTAAGTAAATAGCAATGAATGGGACATCCTGCAGGCTGCAAGGCTTGTTCTTTCAGTTTTACATTTAATTGAAAGGTCTGGCAAGATGGGTCAGAAAGAGTGCGTGCATCGACTTTCAGAGAAAGATCCTTCTAAGTACACACAATGGATTTAAGAGTTTAATGCTGTTTGGTTTGAGGAATCTTTGGCTCCAAAATGGTAAGCACATATTCGTTGAATGCGCCGTCTTGTTGCATTGCAAAAGCATTTTGCTTTTCTTGTTTTTCATCAACAGGACTTCCGTTCAGAATATCACGGAGTTGATGCAACAGGTCGCACAGGGAATGGCATATCTGGAAAGTCATAACTTCGTCCATCGAGATCTTGCGGCCAGGAATGTCTTACTGGCCAACGAACATCTTGCGAAAATCAGCGACTTCGGCATGAGCAAAGCGCTTGGCATCGGAAATGAATACTACAAGGTAGAGACTGGGCATGCTTTCAGGAATTAATTACTATGCCCTAAAGCAGTTTTGAGGAAAAGCTGGCAGACGTTTTCTGGATGATTTTTCGTAAACTGTATGAAGATTAAGAATAGTTAACTTGCCTCTTGTGTTTTCGCTATTTTGTGTCATTGTATCTGAGAAAGTTGGTGGTATATATGAAATGATGCAGTGGCGATGTGACAGAAACTATGACCGAATGCTATGAATGGAATGTGTATGCATAATTATACTTCTGTTGTTTTTGTGAACACAGGCTGAAGCGGCCGGTAAATGATTTTGCATGTACCGTCCCTGCTTATTGAAGTGGTATGCACCAGAATGCATCTACTTCTACAAGTTCGACTCTAAATCCGACGTCTGGAGCTACGGTGTTACACTTTGGGAAGCCATGTCATACGGAGCCAAGCCATACAGGGTCTGTTCTCTTTCTTTTTTTATTTCTGTAGCTGCTCAGTCTAATGCAAAAGCATCAGTAGCGTGTGCTTTAAAATGGTCCTGAGTAAAGACTTGCCGAGAGATTGCATTGCCTTGAGGTGAAACATATCTAAGAACTGTTTTAAAGTTTTCATTCATTCATTACGAGGATTTATATAGCACCCCTTCAAGGTTACTACTCAGGAGCGATGCTGGCCCAACCTTAGCTAAAGAGGACAGTTTTTAACATTGTGATAGATTCGGAGGGGACCCTGAGCAGCAGGATTACGCGGATTTGTATAGTGAGGTTACTGCCAGCGCTCGTGAATAAGCTGGTGCCCTGCACTTGGCTTTTGAGTGGCTCAGATTTGGAGATTACGATTAGAGAGCATTCCTGACCCAACCTGCTAAATAGGACTTTAGTGTCGGAGGCGACCCTGCAGGTAGGGAGGGAGCGCGTTCCAACAGTGCCAGCAACTGAGGTTGTCTTTGTTTGCAACCAAAGCCTGCACTCTTTTACTTGTTTTTGTTTGAAGGGCATGAAAGGTGCTCAAATCGTTGAGATGATCGACAACGAAAGGCGACTGGATAAGCCAGACAAATGTCCTCAGGCAATGTACGACCTTATACTTAAATGCTGGCAGAGAAAGTACGTCTACATTTCTTCACTACTATTTATTATTATGTGCTGTTATTGTTTGATGTGCTCGAAAATAATATTCATAAGTATTTAAATGATGAACATTGAAAAGGTTATTTTATGTGATCGGACATATTACAATGCAACCTTGTTCATTTGTCTGGTTAGTGTGCTGGATTGTGGTTTAGCTCCCTGCCAGGGCAGAAATTTGTTTCGAGATTTCAGGTTCAACTGCGCCCCAATTAACTTGACAATAAGATGCACACTGACTGTACACTCTCATAGGAATATTAAAGGTTATAAGGGAAGGAACAGGCAAAACATGCTCAATTTTTGAGGCTTTGAAAGATGAATTTGCCAACGATTCATATCCATGTAAGCCTCCAGGACATGCTAGCCTAAAGGAATGCTCTTCCCAATGCAGAATTGTGCAAATTGTAGAGATGTATAAGTTCTACGAAGATGGATAAGCTGTGCAAGCTATACGAATATTGACAAGGTGTATGAATAGAGATTGAATTAAACAACTACTACATTTACAGTCATGAATCAACAAGTACTGTGCAACAGGAGCCAAGAAAAGCTAATAGCTCATACCAACTTAACCCCTCTTTCTTGACTATTACTCGTACATGTTTTTGATACTTCGGGTAATTAGTATTTAAGTTATAGCAATAATACAATACTGGGCTTAAGTTGTATGAATATGGATGGAACTTCAATTATAATCATCCACTCAGTTATATTGTATTGTATCTATCAATATATAGCGCCTCTCGCAGTGCACACCAATCAGGCGCTCCCAGTGCGAAAGACCCAGAGAATTAATGTTTACTTTGTTCAATTTTTCACAGGAGTGAAGACCGACCGACGTTTCAACAGATTGCGCGGCAGATGGAAGCATTCCTATAGTTTGTGTACGTCGTTGTATTGTTGCGTTATGTTTGTTAAAAACCGCAGATCGTTGCTAAACAACTTTCAATTTTTACGGCGGATCTAACTGTACATCAGTTTCGTTTTTATAGCAGCGATGGATGGTCTAGTGTGAATTTTACGAATTACAGTGTAACATTAATCAAGATCCCCTGCGGTTTTAAGCATGACACAGTCGTTAGGGACAAGGGGCCAAGGGCGAATGAACAGTATTATGTTAACTTAACCGCTGCGTTATAGTGTGGTGTTATTGTCAAACTTCATACTCAGACGGTCACAGCTTGTCAACCTAGTTTGGAGTTGAAATAATCAGTTGAATACTTCTGATGTTAGATGATTCCATTGTTCCCTTAAATTTTATACTATGATTCTACAGATAATTTATTTAACAGGATGTCACATAGCTGTTCTGTAGTGCTCAACTATTTGGGGATGCAACATTTGTAAATTGTGGTCATTTCTAGGGCGGGTGTTGTCTGCTTTAAAAAAAACAACTTGCACGATGTCTTTCGAAGTGACCGAGGCGGAATATCTAGTCATGTTACGCGCACATTGCAAAATTGCTAAAACATGGTGTATTAAAATGTCGCAAACTCGCGATATAAAGTCGTGTACTAACGACCGTGTCATGCATACTGCAATGGAGGATCAATCATGACTGCACTTGCACATAACTATCATGAGCAGCAGTGTTTTCTGTTAATTTTAACACTGTACATTGTGTTGTTTGGTTTTTCAACAACTTGAGCATTCCATAACTGCACTGATTGGAGGTTGCAATTTTAGTTGGGTGAAATTTTGGGGTTTAGACTACTCCTTTGAAACAGATTTTGCCCATTTCAATCTAGTCTAATCTCTTTAGAGCTGTTATCAAACTGCACAAAGCATCGGTTATCGGTCGCTTCAAGTGAACTCACAGTCAGTATTTTAATCTGTTAAAGTAAGATAGATATCTTATAAGTCAGTGAAACCAGAATCCAGAAGTCAGGGAGACTAGCTGAAACAGATTGAGCTTTAAGTGTAGGTCTGAACGACACTACAGAACTTATATGAAGCACAGAAATAAGGAGCGACTTTCAAAACCTGACCAACCACCGAGAATTTAGTCTGACAGCCCAACACTTTTCTGGTGCTTGGCACAGCAAGAATCAGGGTATCCGTTTATTGAGTGCAAGATATGCTGACTTGAGGTATTAAGTATCCGTGCCAGCAACGAAGACTCGATTGAGTGATCAGTCCTCTCCAGTGACAGGCAGCAGGCACACGCCTGGAACAGCCCTCCGTCATCTATTTAGGAGGCCAAAAGTGTTTGCGTTTTTAGTGCAATTTTAGTACTTGTGCTGACAGATGTCATTGTAAAGAAGTAACTAGCTACTTCTGGCAATGTCGTAATCACAATTGCAATAACAGAGGTATAACTGTTTCTCTCCTCCCGTAGGTCTTTCTTCCTGTGTTGAAGGGTACAAATCACACTTTAACGATTGGTAACATTCCACCTTCCTGATGAATCAGTCTGCTAGCAAGTCACATTCCATATGCTAGCGCAGACAATGCGCAAACATGCAGGAAAATTAGTGTTTGAATTTTGTTACATGTTCTTTCGTGTGTAGTTGATGGTATTTATTTTTTTTACAAATGTGGTAATAGCATGTAAGTGTTAAATCATGTTTACTCCGATGACAATGAAACTTGTTAGAAGAATTTCGCCAAAGGTCTTTGGGACAGATGTTGTTGGCCGTGCTCGTAACTAAAGTAGGATCTAGTAATGACAGATACGTGTATTTTCTGAACGTTTTCAACCTGGCTGTAAATCATCAGCAACATTGAAACTGGTAAAAATATCTGTGAGTGTTCAGATCACATCACTTTCTGTTTTTACCAGACTTTTGGACTGTTGGTTATGTCGTCACGTGGAAATTGCTAAACTTTTGTTTTCATTTCAAATAGAATTAACGTAACCAGAGTTATGTGTATATGTTCATTGGCCCACAAGTGGCTCATGCTGTGCAGCTGGTGGCTGATGGTCCAGTCCAATCTACCAGAGTTCTCACATATTTTTGCATAATGGATACACGCCACTGGATACCTATCAAGGTCAAATTCGAATTCAAGATCCTCCTCCTGGACCGTTTGTTGTTAGTTGAGTCTGCCTCATTTTTTATACCAGAGCTGTTTGTGCAATTTTAACTCGGTCGCTTCGTTCGGCTGCATGTGTCGACCTCTATGAAAATTATTTTCAGAAGTTTGCAAGATTTTTTATAGTTTACATTGCGCAACACCTCTGTACACTATGAACTTTTATTGTGCGTTTGTAGCATCACCATCTGGATTGCTTTAGTGGACAAGATGAATTCCTAAATATGTTTGTATTTCAGTATTTTTGTTGTACGTTGCATCGAGTCTTTTATTTGTAAGATAAACTGTTTAACTGGTGCTCAGAAGTTTTCTGTCTATCACTCCGAACATCACTCATTTAGGGGGTGATAATTATTGCGGTCCCAGTTTGCACTAATTCCAGTATTCGTTCATTTTAAAGCTTTGTTTTGAGCGTTTTATATTAGTGATTTTAAAGAATTGTGAATTTTAATCAAATTAATTAAAGCTGTACTCGAAAGACAGCATAACATGGAGTCAGTAGCGACATAGATACCAACTTTCGGTGTTTTATAGCGCAGTGTTTTATACAGTGAAGGTATTTGATACAGTTGCTAATGGGAATAGCACGAAAAAATCAAAATTTCAGTGTGCTGAGTCTTGCATGGAGATTGAGAGACACACAGAAAGGAAGGCTATAGCTTTTAACTCTTTCGTGGGTAAAAAATTAGCTCTGCCTGCCTGACCCCTTTGAATGATGACCTGGAACTGATTTTTAGCCCCACCTATAGGCCTATCGATTTTGTTTTTACTAAGCGCTTTTGAATAAGCTGGTTCCCGCGTCTTTGGGCGCTGTATAAATCACGCAGACAATTACACTTTAACACACATAATTATGTAAGTATGGTTGACGGAATTTGCTTAAAAGTTGCATTTATTTCTAATGTAAGCTTATGTGTGCGTATCTGGACATTTGTGTAGCGCATTTTTAGGAACGAAGTTTCTTTCAATTGCAACTCCAGTCTGAATAAATAATTTAAGCGATTGGTAATGCAAAGGGTAGGCTATTTTGGCAGCTGATATATCATGGGCCTAACAGCATAGCAAGGGTTTTAAGTGGACGTGTAGGCTAGTCTGTGTTTGAACCGCATGTAGAAATTTTCATGTAGACCTACGGGTTGTAGGCCCTCTATGATTATACTGGGGCTGGCAATTTTTTTAAACTTGTTATATACGATTAATGGTAACTATATTATTCACTCAGATGTAATGACATTGTTATCAGGCAAGTTTAGCCTATACATTCAACAAGACACCAGTTATTCTATACGTTTTTGCTATTCTATTAATCGAATCTGTGTAGGAATTTTTCTAGCGCCGTTATTGTAGGCTGAATCACACGTCAGTGTAAAAGTAAATGTAGCTTACACGTTTTACGATAGCGTCGGTATGGCCTAGCTAGCTCGTCCTTGCTCAGTTTTCAGTGAATTGATCGGGTGAAATCCCTACGCCGCTGCCCCTTGGAATGTTTGCCACGCCATGCTATTCATTCATTACGAAGATTTATATAGCGCCCCAGTACCAAGATTCAATTGTAATTGTAATCGAACATTTATAAAGCGCCACTCAACGATTCAGAGACCTAATGCCATGCCGACCTAACCGTCTGCCTGTCTGATTTTGACAGGGAACCGATTTTTACCCAACATGCCTATCGATTTTGTTTTGACTAAGCGCCTGTGAATAAGCTGGTTCCCGCGACTTGGGTTTTTGGGCTCCGTATAAATCTCGAGATTGCGAATGCGATTACAGGTGGAAAACCTATAGCAGTGTCAGTATGCTGACTATATGCTCCCAATGCCTGGTGTCTTGTAATGTCACACATCGGACCCTATAGAGCCAAGTCCACACGGGCCCCACAGGCGTTATCTTCCGTGATAATGCAGGCAGGGAAAGCCACTGAGTCAGAAAAACCAGGCTCCAGACTGCAGCTGTCAGTGGCACAATAATTAACATCGTTTTGAACTTTTGAAGTCCGTGGAAGAGACTGAAGAGTATACGCCCTGGTTTAATTGGCGCAAAAGCTGTTATTGTCTGCAGTGCCTAAAATAGCCGATAGCCTACTCAGAAATCTCAGTATACACACTCTTCCTCAAACCGTTAAACTGTAGGCTACTTGAACGGTTGAACCGGTAAGTAAAATTTCGAGACAGTATTAATAATGAAATCGTGTGTACTTGACGACTTGAGCTAATCTCTCAATGATTCAAAATACACTGCAGACAAATCAACTGCTACATTGTGTGTCAGAAAAGTGAGAAAACACACGATTTTAGACCCTGATCAGTGGCGTCGCCGCCTACAGGCCTAGGCCTACTTGTGGTACGGCTTTTGCGTAGGCCTACCACTTTTTAAGGTGGTACGGCAACAACATTCCTGTATCGTAGGCCTAGGCCACCCCTTTTGTCTGCGAAACGTTAGAAAATACTGTAAAGTTTCTTCGCGTCGTTGAACTGTTAGCCTACTACGTACTATAGTTTAGTTGTTTGAACGAAACTGGACTTCCGCCCCCCCGACCTCCTAATTTGCCGTAGGCTACTACTTTTCAAATCGTGACGACGCATCTGGCCTAACTTGATGATGATTGTATATTCGTTTATTTCATAGAACAACAGGCAAAACGAACTTGTATGTGAACAATAACGGTTGACAGTATGGCTACTTATATGGATGGGTTATGGAGGTTATATAGGCTAGTACATGTTTTTATATAACATTCTTGGGATAAAGTTCATCGAGTCTTTATCGGGGAAGGTGAAACTGTTTGCCCTTTGTCGAAAGTTATATAATGGCCTTCTCGCTCGCTGCATTGGGCAAAAGGCCACGGAGAACATTGATGAGCTCAACTTAACCATATTAGTTGGAAGGCCTGTTTAAATTTAATTGAAAAATTGATGGTAGTGCTATACTTTAATTGATTTTGTTTTTGCTATTACCGACCGAGCCGGCAGCGCTAAGCAATCCTTCCAGCTACTTGCTCTATGCACACAGATCAAGCGAACCAGGAAGTGAATCGACTGCATATTTATTGTAGGCCTATAGGTCTATTGTAGCACAGACCTGCGACAGGCCAGCGCTAGGCCCCGTGAGTAACTGTTTGCGCCGCTCGTACCGAATTGGTTTGCGCTACCTGGTTGAACTGGGTCAACAAGAGACAACTCTATGGTTTTGTAGATATTTCTGAAATTTCGTGAGCGTTTTTTTTACTAATTGTTCGAACGTGTAGGGCGCGGTCGTTACCGTATCATCCACCGTTCAAGGGAGTAGGTTTCTGTCTTTAGAATCGGTTGATTGGTAGAACCAACAGTGAACGATAAAGGTATGTAACCGTTTGATAACCTAAGCTAAATCTCAACATGGGTGTCACCTTCTGATAGGCAAATATTGCTGGCCGCCGTAATATTGAAGCCGTAGGGGCCTACGCTGCTACGCAGACCTGTCACGCTTGACTTGGTGAACTGGTTTCGTTATCCAACGACCCATTTTTCATCTAGGATTTGGGGTTGAGGAGGAAGTTGGAAGTCTGCCCGAGCTCCTAGATACGCAGGGTACTTCACCATTGTAGGGTGTGGTTACCCTGCCTGCAGCAATATCCATGGACATTAGGCTAGATGGGACCTAAATGGACTCTATTATACAGACCCATGTGGGAAAGTAGGTCCTATATATGGGTTCCATGTGAGCATTATGGCAGGGTAAGGAACGTTAGGAAACGATATACAATCAGAACTGGAAGAGAATTCTCCATTATCACTGGCTTAGACTAGTGAATTATACGATTTAATTTTAATGGGTGAAATATAATTATACAGGTTTAATGCCTCTTTAGGTATTAAAACACACCGATATCGCTGAGAGGTAGGTTTTTACCCTAATAATTTAATCAGGAAGGTACTGTAACATTTTAATACAGAATGTGCTCTAATAATTTAATCACGGTGCCTTAACATTAACATTTTAATCAAGAAGGTGTCCTATAAATTTAATCAAGGTTTCATAATAAATTTATCAAGTAGGTGCCATAACAATTTATTCAAGAATGTGCCCTACTGGTGTAACCAGGAAAATTTACCAAGTAGGCATAGGCTAGCCTACTTTAATCATTAGGCTAAGGCAGCTTTGCCAGCTTATATGAATCACCCAGAATTTATGCCTTAATTGAACTGTTAATTAAGATGGCATGATTTATTCTTGCTATCTGTCACGACTACTGCTGAGTTTAGAAACTCTTGGTAACTTTTCGGTAATTTTTGAATGCGTCACTGCACTTTGAAATTTTAATTGGTAGGCTAGTCATGTGAGAAGTTTAACGTCGGTTAGTTAGAGCTTTGGTTATCAATGAAGAATGTCAACGTTTGTTAAGGCTTTGGTTATCAAGTTATAAGTTTAACGTTCGTTAAAGCTTTGGTCTTTGTTATGTTATAATAATCGGATTGGAATCATAAAACCGTTTGTTTGTAGGCCTAATCGACAACAAGAGTAAAGGAATTACCAAACCGGAAGAAGATTCAGCAAAAAACCTAAAGCATATATATACTAGAGTGTACATTTTAGAGTATCCATTAGTTAGCGACTAGCCTAATCTTGAAGTTTTTTTACCGTTTTTCTTCAGAGGAGTTTAATACAAACGCTAGGCGTTATACGTCGCGAAGCTGATGTTGACAGTGTAGATTCGTAGCCTCACTCCAATCAGCAATGGCGGTGGAGGCTGCTCGTGCGAGCGCCGTTCCCTACTTCTACGGGAGGATATCCCGGGATGAGGCAGAAACGATTCTGTCGAGCAACGGGTCCAGGGAAGGACTCTATCTTCTACGGGAAAACGTTTCCACAGCTGGAAATTATGCTTTGTCCATATGTCACAATAACAGGTACGTGGAGAAGGTGCCTGTATGTATGCATGTGTTGTGTATGTGTAATAACTGTGTATGTATGTATGTATATGTATGTATGTTTGTATGTATGTATGTATGTATGTATGTATGTATGTGTGTATGTGTGTATGTGTGTATGTATGTATGTATGTATGTATGTATGTATGTACGTACGTACGTACGTATGTATGTATGTATGTATGTATGTATGTATGTATGTATGTATGTATGTATGTATGTATGTATGTACGTAGGCCTATGTAGGTATGTATGTATGTATGTATGTATGTATGTGTGTATGTATGTATATATGTATGTATGTACGTATATATATATATATACACGTAGGCTATACATGACGTCTTGTATTTTGCCGGCGTTCATTCATAGTTGCTTGTATCCATCCCCCATCTGGAGGTCTCTACCTACTCATGCTTGCAAATCTCCTACACCGCCTCTCTCTTTCACTTAAAACTGAAAAATTGCGTCTTTCACCATTATTTCCTGTTGCCCGGCTTCAAAGTGCATATTGAACATTGCAAGTAGGGTAGAATCAAATCATAACAGCTGCATTGTATTGTAGTGTATTGTAAAGATTGAGATAGGGCCTATTAAAATGTATTGGTGCATGTAGGCGGCCCCCCCTATATGAGACAAAATGGTGTGACGCCCAGAAAAGAAATTTTGAATAATTTCTGGTAATTAAATTTTACGTAATTGCTTGTGATCATAATATTCTGATGATTCATCACAGACTTGGAAAAATGGCATCGAGCTGGCGTGTGGAAATATTTACCGATTTACTGTCCAACTAATTGTGTTATTGATATACAACAGGCCTATGCTACATGTACATAGTGTACTACAGTCTTTATGCCAGAAACGTTTACGAGCCTCCACAGGTCTTTGCACTCATAGGTTTTGTTGTGACTTTTCAGAATTCATCATTACAGCATAGAGAGGCAGTCCGATGGGCAGGTCATGATTCCAGATGGAAGAAGGTTTCCAGGTCCGGTGGAGTTGATCAAGCACCATGCCCAGTTCCTCGATGGATTCCTTACGAAACCCAAGTTTCCGTGCGCCCGTCCCAATGGAGTGGCTCCGATGGCCTGGCCGGAAGTAACGATGCTGGAACTGGAACAGATCCTGGTTGAGGAAGCCGTGGAAAAGAAAAAGCTAAAGGTATTAGCCATTTCGAATGAAGTCTCTAGAAGCTAAAGAAATTGTCCTCAAGACAGCTGCTGTTGATAGGCCTAGTTTGTTGATGTTGATAGCTGACAACAATAATTGCGTTGTATATAATGATTAAGTAATTAGTCGAGCACTTGTTTGTCTCAACTTTTTTTATGGTTGTCACAGTTATTGCATGGTCGTATGATTTACTATGATGATGGCGAAGATGATGATGATGTTAATGATGCTTAATAATAGCCTACATAATAATAACAATAATAACAACAACAACAACAACAACAACAACAACAACAACAATAATAATAAGTTTGTAGTTTACGATTACGAAAAGTTTGTAGGTCCTACTAAGAGTCGAGATGAGATTTTCTTGAAGTGGCGCTTTATAAATGTCAGATTACATGTACAATTACAGTTACAATAATTTTATCTCGGTTATCATATTGTAAGAGTTTTCCGTTTTATGGTTTTCCAGGGATCGAAACTGGAAAATGCCCTTGGACCGCAGAGACAGAAGCTGGTGGCAACCGTTGCCCTGAAGCTCCACACGGAACAGCGTTGGTTCCACTTTTCCATCACCCGCGATCAGGCGGAACAGGCGATGAACGCAGCTGGACATCAAGACGGAAAATTCCTGTGAGCAGAAAATAGCAGCGAGGAGATTGAAATCTAACGTATAGAACGATGTAATGTATTACAACAGAGCGCAAGATTGTAATCGTTAACTCAAGATTTCTGAAGCGCTACTAGAAAGCTATGCGAAGGGCACCAGCTTATTCACGAGCGCTGCGTCATGTCAGAGGGGTTGTCCAGAAATGCCCAGGGAAGATCCAAGTACTGTTGTAAGAAAGAGGAGGTTGAGCAGCTGTTTAGTCGGGTTTCGTAGAGGACGAGAAGGCTTAGAAGACAGAGAATTGGATGGATTAGAGGAGTAGGAATTCTTGAAGAGGTTGGAGGATTTCAATGTGCAGTGGAAAGCCTGTGAGGTGATTATCACATCTGGAAACTCTCAGTGAACAACCCTGCTGAGTGATGCAGCGTCGTCTACTGAATGGCCACGGCTGTGAGCTGCGCTATATAAATTACTAATTACATTATATGACATTACATTACATTAATGCACAAGGTATCAACCGATGGCGTACCAAAATCAAGCGTAAGTCAGGTCAATATCCAGAAGATCAGTCCGTAAGAGACAGAGAGCCAGCCTAAGGTGGATAAGCAATTTGGAATAAACTGTACAACAAGACGATTTATATAGCGCCGTTTATATAGCGCCGTTAGACAACCGAGGCCGAAGAAATGGGCGCTGTAGTCTATATGACTATAATCGTGGTCCCATAAGTATAAATATAAACAATACGCTTTGTTTAGTGTCTGTTATTAGGCCCTAATCTATCTTAAACATAAACAACGTGAAAGCAGTTAACTTTTGTTAATTTGTGGTATGCCCTGTTTTTCAGTGTTCGTGAGAAAGAGAAGGGAGCGTTCGCTCTGAGCCTGAGTTACCAGAGAGTCACGAAACATTACGTAATCACTCGACATAAGTCCTTAATTCGTGATCAAATCGCAATCGAAGACGGTCCAAGGTTCGACAACCTAATGGATGTGAGTTTATTCTACTGGTCATTGTAATCGTGATTGTTATTGTAATCATAATTGTCATAGTAATTAAATTATTGTAATCGTAATTGTAAATGTAGCCTAATCGTAATCGCAATCGTAATCGTAATTGTAACCGTAATTGTAATCGTAATTGTGATTGTAATAATAATTGTAATTGCAATCGTAATCGTAATCGTAATTGTAATCGAACATTTATAAAGCGTCACTCAGCGATTCAGAAGCGCTCTCGACCCAAGTCAGTAGGAGCTCTGTTAAAGACCGCTTCTCTCTTCGATCAGCATCTGCTTGACAGTAGGCCTATGTTGTTCCCAGTACACGTTTTGTTTTGATCGGAGTTCATTCTCACTTTGCTGGTCCTCCATCTGGAACTCTCTACCTCCCCATGTTCGCAACTCGTATACCGAGAGACTTTCTTTCGCTCTAAGCTGAAAACTTGCCTCTAATCTGCCACTGGTAGCAACAAATGGACTCACTGTGGACTCAACAAATGTGATTCTTATCGGTGGAGTTGTGTTTTACAGGCCTAACCCCCCGTATAAGGGGCATGGTAGCCGATTGGTTAGGGCGCTCGGCCTGTAACGAGGAGGGTACACGTTTGAGAGCCTCATCCGAGGAGGTCACTGTGCAGGGACCTTGAACAAGTCCTTCACTCACAATTGCTCAGCGCCATTCAGTGGCGTAGCCAGGAATTTATGATGGGGGGGGTTTTGGGATTTAAAATACTGGTAATTTGTGTTTTCAACCGAAAAATTGCGAATATTGTTAAAACTTCATCGTGCTGGGTGCAAAATTTTTTTCCCCTAAGCCAATGGGGGGGGGTTTAACCCCCAAAACCCCCCCTTGCCTACGCCACTGGCGCCATTGATGGTCTGCTGTATGGTTATGTGTGCATTTCTGAACTCTGTAAGGAGGGCGCTATCAATACACAGTTGTATTGTATATTGTAATGTATACAGTTGTATTGTATTTTGATAAATGTTTCTATCTATGTTAAAATACAATAAGCAGCTTATTGACCCTAATTAACTTAATTGTAGATGATTGCACACTACTACAACAAAAGCGACGGTCTGCTCTGTAAACTAATAACGCCAGTCGTACGACCGGGATACGTGAAGAAAGAACGAAGTAAGTCATCCGCCAGTCCAATAATTATAATCTAA
The DNA here is from genome assembly GCA_020284085.1 of Aporrectodea caliginosa. NCBI lineage: Eukaryota > Metazoa > Annelida > Clitellata > Crassiclitellata > Lumbricidae > Aporrectodea > Aporrectodea caliginosa. Next base: position 436,272 of record JACEVL010000773.1, read on the forward strand.
TCTAATCTAATCTAATCTATATATATATATATATTCGTTTAATATTGAATCACTAGGTTGACACACCGCAACCCATTACAGATAGTCGTATTGCCAGATAAAAAGAAGAAGTGAATAATTAATAGTTTTTAAATATCTGTTCCAGCAAAGGGCGACTTGGTCAACGGGGCAACATCAAGCTCTTAAATAGAATCCTTGGGATGTAATTTCTGTCATCTTTAAGCGGTAGGACAAAGTCATGTGGTCTGGGTCGAAGGTCATGGTGGCGGACAACAGTTGGAGGGAAGATCGGACGGAGCACATGAGTCCTGCATCGTACAACCGATCGTAGTAGTCCGTCTTCGGCGTCGCCCACCATCTCCGCAGCCCCCCGTGAGTCCAACGGAAGATAGCCCGATCTTCGCATCCGATCCAGGAATCTCTCCACGCGGGCCCGATCGTCAGCAGTAGTGAATCCCCACCACGCCGGAGACGCATAGAGAAGTTTTGCAACGGTTGTCGCACCAGCTACAGTGTGGAGGGCCCGAGTAGGAAGACCATGGGCCTTTAACATTCTCAGGGCGTAGAGAGAACTCGAGCATGCACACAGAACCTCGCCAACATGCGAGGATGCTCGAAGATCATCGGTGATGGTAACGCCTAAGATGTTCAGGGTGGTCACACGTTGGACCCCCGGAGGCGGCGGAGGAGGGTCGACGCACCTGCGGCGGATGATCAGCATCTCCCTAGACTTTGACTGGTTGAGCCGAAGATTGTTAGCACTGGCCCAGGACGACACATTCTCCATCTCCTCACCAACAATCTAATCTAATCTAATCTAATCCAATCTAATCTAATAAAGTGACTTTATAGCACCGTTATCATAAGAATCTCAGAAAGTTCTCAGCGCCATTGTGCGGTTCTTAGCAACCATGTGAGGTTCTTAACAACCCTGTGAGGTTCTTAGCTCCCTTGTGAGGTTCTTAACCATCTGTGAGGTCCTTGGCTCCCTTGTGAAGGAAGTTCTTAGCTCCCTTGTGAAGTTCTTAGCTCCATTGTGAGGTTCTTAGCTCCTCTGTGAAGTTCTTAGCCTCCGTGTGAGGTTATTTAAAATCTGCGTAAATGACCAGATACATGATGCATAGAGCATCGTGGATGCTTGCTTGTCTGGATAATATATGCCGTTCTAGCTGTATGCCTTTCATTCAACGATGCCACTTATTATGCCAACATGTTCCTCGTTCTAATACGTCTTCCATGCATTCATTTACATTTACGTGATGTGTGAGCGAGATTCTGTTTGTTTACATTACAGAAATCACTGGCACCAACATTAATCCAATATACGCAGCAATTTACGGAGCTCCGGTAAGTTTTACGAAGTTATTTCACATCGAAATAATCAACAAATTCCTGCATATTTATTACTTTACGTAAAATACACAAAGTAGTCAGAGTCTCTATACGCAAAAAATTTAAAAAGCCCCTTCTCTGCCTGATCTATTGGTAACCAGATTTTGTCTAAATTTGGTATCTTTGGACAACTCCTCTGCCTTGACGCAGCACTCGTGAAGAATTTGGTATCCTGCGATTTTCTGCGATTTTCTGTAGCTCTTTAGGAATATCCAAGCTTACGATTACGCTCATAAAAAGTGCGAAAGCAGTTGTACGATACTGCATATCTTCGGGTAACTCTATTATCGTCGGGTGACTCTCTTATCGTCGGGTGACTCTCTTATCTTCGGGTGACTCTATTATCTTCGGGTGACTCTATTATCTTCGGGTGACTCTTATCGTCGGGTGACTCTCTTATCTTCGGGTGACTCTTATCTTCGGGTGACTCTCTTCGGGTGACTCTCTTATCTTCGGGTGACTCTCTTATCTTCGGGTGACTCTCTTATCTTCGTATCTTCAGTGACTCTCTTATCACTGAGTAATTGTTTCAGCATGATAAGCTAAATAAATTTAAACAGTAGAAGACAGTAATTAATGTGTGTCATGATGATGATAATCTAAATTCAAAGGTTGCCGATGTGGGAATCGTGATGGACGGAGACGTAGAAGATCCTCCGGACGCGGCTGACAGTGAGAACTGATTAACTTTTTCAAAGAAGCAACTCAAGAAATAAATAATCGTATACAGTCGCAATCCCCAAATTTCTAAAGCACTGCTCTAACGCTACAGGCGCAGGCTGACAGGCAGTGGATTCTAATACCCCCACCTGGAATGGGGGAACAAACCCCCACCCGTGACGACTTATATATGAGAAACTCAGAAGTCACTGAGAACTATAAATCAATATGCGTTAAACCCCCACTTATGGCAAACGTGGGATCATTCTCCTAACCCCCAACTCCATTGAGGTAGACGCCACTGAGCGCAGGGCACCAGCTTATTCACGAGCGTTGAATAGCTAGAATAAATCGCGATTGTAAATCGTACTTGTAAACCGTAATTGTAAACAATGGCGGCGCCGGGAGGGGGATAGGGGGCTTAGCCCCTAACTACGGCTCAGCCCTCCAAAAAGTGGAAAATCACTGCAAATCACAGGGAGGAGGGGACAAAAGGGAAGGACTTGGAGCTTTAGCCTCCCAAACCTGAAATCCTGGCGCCTCCACTGATTGTAAATCGTAATTGTAAATCGTAATTGTAAATCGTATATGTAAATCGTACTTGTAAGTCGTACTTGTAAGTCGTACTTGTAAATTGTCGTACATTGCATCACAGTAGTGTGACATTAGGCTACATAAAAACATTGTGCGCCTTTTCCTGTGACGCAGGCGCCCCGTTGCCTTTCAACTCTCAGGAAATCGGGAAAGTTTACGACACGCTTCCACGAACGGAGGATATGTTCCGGTTGAACAGAAACGACATCGTTCTGACGAGGGAACTGGGAGGAGGGAACTTCGGATCCGTCATGCTCGGCGAATATAAACGCAACAACAGAACCATTCCGGTTGCAGTTAAAACGTTGAAGCAGTCCGATATGCCAACAGCAGAGGTATGCCTCAACTAACGACAGATATATATATAGGCATATATATATGTATATATATATGCTCATAAATCGATTAATAATAATAATAATAATAATAATAATAATAATAATAATAATAATAATATAATAATAATAATATTGCATGTACTTTGTATATATACTGTATATATCATATATACTCTGTATAAATTATATACTGTGTAGTGTGTATGTTTGTATGTTTATATATATACGACGAGAGAGAACTAGACATTCGCCCTTATATGCCGAGGCTAAGAAAATAAAGTCGCTTACATTTCATACCCATGGCTGTTTCTCATGGTTAGCTTGTTCTTCTTTTTATTCTTCTTCCTTTTCTTTTTCTTCTTCTTCGTCTCCTCCTCCTCTCTCTCTCTTTCTTCCTTTTCTTTTTCTTCTTCTTCGTCTCCTCCTCCTTCTCTCTCTTCTTCATTTTCTTTTCTTCTTCCTCGTCTCCTCCTCCTCCTCTCTTTCTTCTTCATTTTCTTTTCTTCATTTTCTTTCCTTCATCATCTTCTTCGTATTCGCATTGTTCTTCACATTCTTCGGTTGTATATTTTTTACGATAGGTGGCCTATCTGGTATTCCACAAGCCGTCACCCATCCAGTGTTTCAGAAAAGCATGCATTATATTTATTTGTACGGTATACAGACCTATATATATATATATATATTCTTCATGTATTTCTATATTCATGTATATTCTCAAACAAGTTCTCTTTGCAGCTAGTCTTTAGCACTATATTTTTCAAAGCCACGCTTTCCTTCCGCGGTCAGACAATTGAAACCACAAAGCAATAGGTATAGTGTAGGCCATCTAATTACCGCCTAATTACCTGACAATAGGACAATTATTCATCGTTATTGTTGTCAACTTATTGTTCAGGAGGAGATGATGGCAGAGGCACGGCTGATGGTCGAGCTCAACAACACATACATCGTTCGTATTATCGGGGTCTGTCGGTCCGAATGCATCATGCTCGTTCTTGAACTGGCTCCACTCGGACCGCTCAATAAGTATCTCAAGAAGTGTCCGATGTGAGCATAGTAGTTTATTTACTATATGAGCATATTTGCTATGCGAGCATAATTACTACTTGAGCATAGTATCTTAAATACTATGTGAGCATATTTACTATGTGGACATATTTACTATGTGATGATGGGTTCTCTGCGCGAAGACAGGTCCATTGGCTTTTATGCCACCTGGGGATGAGATGTGAGTGAGGTGGTTTCTCGTTGCCTTCCTCACAGACAATTACGGGTGCACAACTTGTCCAGGGTCGCTACGCAGTGGCTTGAGGTAGAATCGAACCTGCGACCCTCCGCTTACAAGGCACAGAACATTCCGCAACACCACCGCGTCCCACACATTTACCATGTGAACATACAGTTACTTATGCACAAAACGAATGAGATCTGATGTTGCCCTGTGAACCACGGTAGCAGAATGGTGGTTACAGCGTGAGAGTACCACCGATCCGCTGGCACTCTTACACGGCGGTGCATGGGAGCTGCGATCTAACAGGGACGAACGTTTAATGATTTGCGTTATTTTTTCATCGATAGGACGACCGTTCTGAATATCACGGAATTGGTGCAGCAGGTGGCACAGGGAATGGCATATCTGGAAAGTCGTAACTTCGTCCATCGAGATCTTGCGGCCAGGAATGTCTTACTGGCCAACGAACATCTTGCGAAAATCAGCGACTTCGGCATGAGCAGAGCTGTTGGCATTGGAAACGAATACTACAAGGTGGGTCTATAAACTGAACCGGTTCAAGGAAATTAACAGAGATAAAATCCTTTTCATTCGTTCGTTCGTTCATTCATTCATTAATTCATTCAGAGGATTATATAGCGCCCCTCCAAGATAACCTACTCAGAGGCGCTCCCAGCCCAAGTCCGACGATAAAGAACAGTTTTTAGATTGAGGTCATGTGGGGCTCGGTAGCTGAATGGTAAGAGCGGCTGAGTCAATACGGGTTTGAGCCTTCCTCCTCCTCCTCCTCCTCTCCTCCTCTGAGACGGTTACTTACTGTGTTCGGACCTTGAGCAAGTTCTTCACTCACAATTGCTCAGTACCATCGATTGATGCTTGGTCATTAGGATAGATAGTAGCGCTTAATAAATGCATAATGATTAATGATAATATATTGCAGTTTTATTATGTCTTAGAACTTTGGTATAGGCCTACCTTGGATAAAATGGCAGTGTGTCGATGTAACAGAAAATATGACTGAATGCTACGAAGGGAATATTATTAGACTATACTTCTGTTGTTTTTGTGAACACAGGCTGAAGCGGCCGGTAAATGGCCTTTGAAGTGGTATGCACCAGAATGCATCTACTTCTACAAGTTCGACTCTAAATCAGACGTCTGGAGCTACGGGGTCACGGTCTGGGAAGCCATGTCCTACGGAGCCAAGCCATACAGGGTCTGTCTTCCGTTCTCTTCAACTCGTCAATCTTTTTATGTTTACCCAATTAAGGTCGTGCGTAAGGCTGTTAAGTAAGGGATTTTAGAATGCCATCACTCTGTAATAAGTAATAAACAACAATCATTTAATCAATCAAGAATGATGAGGTAACTGCATACGATTGGTTAGAGTGCTCGCAATGTTGCGCGAAGAGTATGGGTTCGATCCTCCTCCCCTGAGACGGTTACTGTGTAGGGACCTTTGAGCAAGTCCTTACACACAATTGCTCAGCACCTTTGCGTGCACAATTATAGATACTGCATGTATATAATAATAATTATAATTATCATTCATTATAATAATAATTATAATGATAATTATAGTAATAGCAAAGTGCATGCTGATTACATTTTTCTTTGAAGGGACTGAAAGGGAATCAAATCATCGAAATGATCGACAACGAAAGGCGACTGGCCAGACCGGAGAAATGCCCGCAGGGAATATACGACCTTCTGCTCAATTGCTGGCAGAGAAAGTACTTCTACATTTCTTAACCGAAATCTCACTAAGATATTTACATGTATGCATGCTTGTACGCACGCACGCTTGCATGCATTTACATACGAACTTAATATAGCGCCCTTTAAAGAAATAGGCTACTCCACAAACGTATGACTAACAGATCCAGAGAAGTGCGGTTTCAGACAAGCTGGACATCTTTCCTGAATTTGCGGATGCAACAGTAGGCCCTACATTTGAGCGTTTTCAGAGGAAGGGCTTCATTTTAATTTTGTCAGGTCTGTGTGGTAAGTTTTATATACATATGAGGTGTATTATATTATGGTGATATGAATATAAGGCGTATATGTTTTGAATATAGGCTAAGGTGTAAATGGTAGGCCTAAAATAGATTTCACATGTATCTGGCATATGAGTATAATTGCAATGAGTATTTCAAATTATCATTCATTCTGCTAAGTTTTGTCTGTTGAATTATTTTTACACAGGAGTGAAGACCGACCAACGTTTCAGCAAATCGCACGACAGATGAAATCGTTCTTATAAGTCCTTTGTGCGCGGCTGACCTTAAGTTGTGTTTGTGATATACATGTACACTATATCTCTCGCTGTTCAGTAGCATTTAAGTTCATATTATGGATCTTATTGCATAGCAGTCTTCGCTGTTATAGCAGTGACAATGGACCAGAGTGTTTTGTCCTTGTGCGATTTCTTTGTTTTTTGAACTTTTTCCCAACATCTTGAACATTTCTGTGCTATAATAGAAGCCAATGAAAGTATCTGAATTTATACTAGACGTTGCTTTTTAAGAGCCGCGAAAAACAACTCAGGCATCACCCATCGGTCGAATTTAGTCGTACAGTTGGTTGATGGACATGTCTGTTTGCCTTGGAATTTTTCAGTTTTACTTGGACATGCTTCTTTCTGCCTCTGCTTTTCCGCCAGAACCACATGCAATAATAACTATTTCTATACGATGATGCTAGGAGAGTCAGCCTGCATTGGGACAGTAAGTACATTTTAATTTCTATAATTGAGTATTAGTAGCAGTACATATATTTTGTAGGCCTTATCAGAAAGAGCAACGTTTAATTAAAAAATGCGATATATACTGCAACATTATTGCAAGAATAAACCATAGAAATTTAGTATTTTCCTCACTGGTAAAATCGTCCCAATGACAACTATGGTAATAAATGGGACACTGCTTGGAGAGCGTTGGGTCAAGCAACTGATCTTGTTCTAATCATGTACTAATCATGCTTAATAGAGTGTAACAGATCATATTGCAGTTGAAGATGATATTCTGTTTCACAAATATACAGTAAATTATTATCATTTGGTCCCTAGGTACCTCAGATCCACCAACAATTAAAAACTTAATATTAGTAGGGGTTCGTGTCCTGCATTGGGACACTTTTTACATTTTAATGCATAAAATTGGTGTTATTTGTAGTATGTATATTTTGTTGTTACAAAATATACGTCTACTCAAGTCATAAAATATACTGCAAACTATTAAGTTTAACTTTTTCTATGAAGAGCCTGTATTGGGTGACTTTTGGGTCTGTCCCAATGCAGGCCACTAGTGCATGTCCCAATGCAGGCCATCAATAGCCATTTTCCTATTTTTCAGATAATACAAAAGGTTGTATTCGTATGACCTCCAAATTTCACCATATGCTTCGCAATATACTGTCCTAAATAGTTCACCGAAATTTTTGGCTAAATTGGCACCAGATATTTAATGCATTGACTGAGACTGTATGAGTAAAAATTTACTTTTTTAGCCTGAAAATGAAGATTTTGCAGTATCTCTGTCAAAAGCTTTTTAATTCGCAGCATAAGACGCCTGATCATGCTCTACATTAAAAATACGTTCGCTGGGCGACGCCACACGCGATAATATATAACCACGGCTTAGATACCACCACTGTCCCAATGCAGGACATGTCCCAATGCAGGCCATTCTCCCCTATCGAGTACAATTCAGAATTCTATACCTGATGCTAGAAGCAGTCAGACAGTCAGTAAGTAAGTAAGTAAGTATATTTTCTTTATTGAGAAGCACTAGCAAACGCACAGCACTGTAGGCCTACATGGTAAGATTAATACATTAAAAAATGTATATATATATATATATATATATATTATACAACCAAAGAAATTTTATTTTACCAAGTAAAATGTGGTGACAACTATGGTAATAAATGCAATTATTACTCAAGCTGAAACAGTTGTCTTACTGGTAATATGCTGTGTGTGTAGCAAAGAGGACCAAGACTTTACAGTTTTTTTTATATATACATGTAAGTGCGTAATGAAAGCAATATGGTCTTTGAAAACTGATCTGAGTTTTAGCTGGCGTTCAATCACTGTTTAACAATCGCAAATTGATAATTTTCAGCGATATTAATCGTATGGTAAAGCCGAGGTTTTACTCATTCTGCAGAGTTTAGCAGTTTTGTTTTTGAGTGTTTTATTTATTAATATTTGCTGCAAAACTGAATTGGATCAAGTCAGGGCTTATTCTAAGGAATTTTATTAACTGCACATGAGGGCCGAATTGGGAGGTCTGGGCAGTGGCGTAACTAGGGGTTCGTGTGCGCAGTGTTTAATCTACTCCCCTTGCTTGCTGTCCCACAATCCCACATATTTGAAAAGTTGACAACCGGGCAATTTTCTCAAAGAGGGGGTAGTAACGATACTTTAACAAGCAAGAATTTTCGAGGGGGAGTAGTTACGAGAGTTTCCAGCAAAATTTGTTTCTTAGTTCCACCAAAATTTTTCATGATTTTTGATTTCCCGTCTTTTTTTCCAGAAGAAAATTGTCGGAAGCCTCTCATTTAATTTAAGTAACTATTCGTGCCTCATTTCTTTCACACAAATTGTCACTGGGTCTGGGGACTGTTGTACAATTAGGTCTACAAAAAATTACTGCACAAAATCTGATTTTTAACTGCACAAATTTCTTTCCCAACTGCACACTTTGTGTCTGGCTGCACGTTAGAATAAGCCCTGGATCAAGTAAATGAAAGCATATATCAGAATCGCCTTATAACTCGTGAGATGAATTTACCCTGGGTTTCTACGCAAAGTAAATAATGTTGACTAGGCTTATCAAGGATGTTGACAATTAATCAAGTGATGAGGTTGATTGTGCGTATAGAAACGTTGTATTTATATATAGTTTTGACTGTCTCTCTCGCATCTTTTATACAAATGTCGTTAGTAATGTGAAAAAGATGTTATGTGCATTGGCATTGTTTTCAACGTAATACTTTAATCTAGGCTTGTTATGTACAATTCAAATATATGGCCTGTATTTATATAATTATAATTCAGTTAATAAAATATTGTTAACAAGAAACTTATATATAAAACAGTACGTATTGTATCCTACATGTTTCTAATTGGGTTTCAGCATAGATTATAAGTGTAATGTTGTTATTTATCAGCATTTGTTTTAAAGACAATTAGAAATGTATGCTATTCAGAGTCAAAGGCGTAAGTGCGTAAGACTGTTCCAGGAGGACGGTCTCACACACGAGAAGGCACAATGGGCTCGAGTTGAAGTTCGACAGCGTGGCACCTACATATCTCCATGGGCAGAAAGCACTACAATAGTCGAACCAGCTGACTCGAGACTGGAACACAGAGCTCCCTGATTTAGTGATGTATGCCGTAGCAGTGTCAGAAATTAATGCGCGTGTGAGCATGATGGTCTTGAAAGCAATGTTCTCCGCAACAGAAAGTTATCATTTATCGGTACCTAATATTAATTAATTAATAACTAGAACGGTTAAATGGTTGGCTTTAATTTGGATTAGCATGAGAACAGTACTGCCAGCGATGCCAACGAGGTGAGCGTACACTGGGACGTCTTTTAAACTCGCATCAGTACAAACCGAATTCTGTTACAGTATGATCGTTACAATGTATCTAGGATCTAAACCAGATTTACAATACAGCCTCATTTTACTATTATTGTTATTAATTAAATTTGTAACGCGCGCAAAGTCACACCGAAATGTGAGTCCGAGTTATAACACGCTATCTGATAGCAGCCCAAAATTTGACAGCGTCACAATTATCTAATTAAGTTTGAGTGTCTCTAAACTGTTAATTACTCGCGTCATTGATTGATGTAAGCTTAGTTCAACAGTTATTGTCACCAATTATTCCTAAAGGCGAGAGTTCTTCTTTGTTAAATCCGTCTGTAAAACAATGGATAATATTAATATTTATAGCCGAGTCTTAATGAAATTTAAATTTTCGGGTAGTTTGAAGAAAGTGGGTGATTTTGGTGAGTTGAACTCAAGTTTCGGTGATACTTCTCTTCTGGTCGTTCCTTCCGGATTGTGTGAGACGAGAAGGCATCTAGAACAAAATGGAACACACCATACCTTTAATACGCTATGCCTAAGTCCTAATGGAACAGCGTTATTTGTCAAATATTATTTTTACTTTGATACGCTATGAAAGTCCGTTATTTGTCAAATATTATTTTTACTTTGATACGCTATGAAAGTCCGTTATTTGTCAAATATTATTTTTACTTTGATACGCTATGAAAGTCCGTTATTTGTCAAATATTATTTTACTTTACCACACTATGAAAGCCCAAAAGCACAGCGTTATTTGTCAAATATTATTTTTAAGTTCACAGTCCTTCTTCACTCCATTTCTGACCATCACTGCAAAACAAAAATAAAAACATGGATAGCCTAGCAGATAAAACAGGACGAAGGTTTAAATTCTTTAGCTTGCCAACCTTTTCAGTAGCCATCGGTTTCCGTACACTTCCAACATCCTCAGTTTCGTCCTCCTGGTTAGTCACTTCTCGTTCGTTTTCGATTACGTTTTTGAGGTCATAGTCGGGTACGATACCAAGCTTTCGGTTGCCAAGTGGGTGACCGGTTTCGGAGTAAGTATCAACTGTTACTGCTTTTCCAGTGCGAAGTAAAATTGTTTCTGTTGGTCTGTTTAGACTTTTGTCGTCAACAGTTGTATCAATCGATGGCGCTGTAGTTATGTCTGAATGGCTGTCTTCCATTTCATCTGCGTCCAGAGTATGTTCTGTCGGGTGGTTTTGATCGATAGTTGCTGCACGATCTTGAAGATGATCGCTTGCACTGTTTGTGATCTGCTCTTTGAGTGTTGACGTGCTTTCGATTTGCTGTACAGCTTCTGAGGATCTATTCGTGGAAAGGATTTGCGTTGTGAGCCAATCTGAGTCTATGGTTTGTCTGTGTCCAATCGCGGACTCTGATTTGTCAGGGTCTGTCGTTCCTTCGGAATTCTGGTGTTGCCTGTGGTTGCTTTGATTGTTCACACGCATATCTCCTTCAGTTTTTTGTCCTCCATTCGTTTCAGTATTTGTTTCAGCCTTTGTTTCAACATTTGTTTTAGCATTTGTTTCAGCATTCGTTTCAGTATTCGTTTCAGCATTCGTTTCAGTATTCGTTTCAGTATTCGTTTCAGCACTTGTTTCAGCAATTGTCTTAATTGAATCAGTAACCAGAGTTTCAGTCTGCCCGGTAATTTCATCCAAAGCCACTTTCTCTTCGGCTCTGCTCCTGTTTGTAGCATCGGTGGCAACTGTGTTTTCATACAGATTGTTTTCTTTAACTGAAACCGAATCCTGTTTTTCGTCCTTCATCGTCTGTCTTCCCAGTTTGGAAGTTCCCGACTGCTCTGTGGTTAGCAGAATTTCTGGTGTTTTGCCGTCGGTGATGATATCAAGTTGATGAGTTACTTCTTTTTCAGTTGAATTGATTTGGCGTGCTTGAGAAGATTCAGTGCTCTCTTCTTCAGAAAACTGTATCATTGGTTCAGAAGAGCTCAACCGGCCGATCTCTTTTTCTGACGGAAGCGGATCTATACTCCGCGCTTCATCGTTTGCTGCTGAAATTGAAACTTCCGTTGGTTGTGCAGTCATACTTAGTTCGTTTGACTGATTTTCAGGATCATCACTACTCTGCCAACTGATCTGTCCGTCCTTGTACACGGTTTGCATGTTTTCTGTGGGATAAGAGCTTGAGGAACTAACAGATTCTGCTACAGAAACTGTTTCATCGTCATCCTGGTGTCTTGTTGAATGGTCAGTGCCCTGACTTTCTGGGTGATGCTGGCTCGAAGTAGAATCCAGTCTGGTCTCCGCACCCAGCTCCGTTCGCGAACGATTTGCTAATAACGGATGTTGAAGTTTCTGGTCAAGGGTAACTACTTCAGTTACCCGTTCGGTTACCCGTTCGGTTACCCTTTCAGTTATTTCTTCGGTTACCAATTCAGTTTCCCATCCGCTCTTCACTGACGACACAGTTGCAAGCTGTTCATCATCATTCCCATTAGTTACGTCTCGTTGTGTGTGTTCGTCTTGCTTCAAAGCTTCCGCAGATTCATTCTCTAACATCTCAACTACCGTAAGATCCACCTCCGCAATTATCTTCTGAGGTGGTTCCACCGAAGTCGCACGTCTAACGGTGATTTCAGCTTCAGCGCTCCTTGCCTCATAACTGGACGACAGAGACAAAGAAGCCGTGCTGTTGTCTTCATCTGACGTGTCATCTTGATGCATCCATGCTTGATTCATATCGAAGTCGTTTTGCTCTTCTTTCTCGTATGCGACATGATATCGAATCTCTTGCTCTTCCTTCTCCGGCGTTTCTTCGCTGTTGGTAACGACGTCTAGGTCGACTATCTGATAGATCGTGTGTCCTTGAGGGACCTTCTGACGGAACTTGACCTTCTCCAGACTGTTTTCACCGTCCGTCTTCAACACCTCGTAGTACTCATCGTCATCATCCTCTTGGTTTCCAGGAGCTGGAAATGACAACGAATTCCAGTTCCTTCCTTCCTCGGGTTTATCGTTGATAAGACTGTCTACAGAGGAGGTATCGCTTGAAGGCATGACGGCCTTAGACGTCGCGCTGTCTTCAACGCCTGGAACCGGTAACTCGTGGAATCTCTCCGTGTGGCTAACGGACGGTGTTGCAAACGTTAGTGGCTGTCTACCATCATCAGCGTAAGTTGGCTTTGTGCGGACACCATCCACGGTGTTAGACAGATTCTCATCAAATGACTCGACCGAAATATTTCCAGCTGATCGACTATCCACATAATCAGGGACTGTTGCAGGGATATCGGTAGATCCTTGAAGACTATGAAGAGGATGAGCAGAAGCTGTTGATTCATCGTCGACGGTGTCCCTCCTGATTTCCGGTGCATTCTCATCCTCTGTTGCCATGGGATACTTCGTACTTTCACCCGCAGCCTCCGTAGCATTGTTAGCCTCAGAATCGCTCATAGTCTTTGAGACTGTCAGATCTTCTGCATCGTTTAAAGAGTGATCATCGGGAGTGTAAAGATCTGTTTGATTCTTATCCTCTTCTCTGGGGAGAGTGTCATCTTCATCTGAATGTGGGGAACGGGTGACAAACGTGAACTGGTTCAACGCCGACTCGAGATGCGGAGAATGTGGTTCACCGTGCACTGCATATTCCAAGACCTCGTTAGAGTCAGTTTCGTCCTCTTCATCTAAAAACATGTGAACACACACGAAACTACCTTAAGAATAAGTTAACTAGTTAAGACATACATTCTCTTATTAATCTATTTGCATAATCTGTCGCTGTCTGTTTTCACTTGTGCTTGGGTTACCCTGTCAGTGAGACAGTAGTCCCTAAAGGGTTTTCCCCTCTGCTTTTTTTAACCTCCAATATTTATTAAGTGTATATATAATATGTTTTGTTATTGTTACTTGAAGCAAAACACCATGGTTATGGATATGGCTTTAGCAGCACCATAGAAGCCATTTAATTAGAATAGATTAGCTATAGAGGAGTTGCTACTATTATTATGTCGTATGCACTAGGCACCGATATACCTAACTACGAAGCATCTGATTGGTGTGCACTAGGGGTCTGCGGGTATACCCGTACCCGCGGGTTTACCCGTACCCGACCCGTACCCGCGGGTCGGGTACGGGTCGGGTACGCATTTCACGGGTCGGGTCGGGTAGGGTCGTCACGGGTACGGGTATACCCGGTTTTACCCGTACAGACGTGAAGTTTATAGGTTACAATGTCGCCTTGCATATACATATAATAGTGAATCTTGCACCGGCAAAGACTTACTTACATGCAGTCTAACTGGCACATCCTAAATCTACTACATGCAGTCTAACTGGCACATCCTAAATCTAAATACCATATGCCTGCACATAATTATATGCATGCATATACATGTACATATATATATAGTTATATACATTTACACATAATATAGACATATATATAAATATACAAATATATGCATACACATATATGCATTTGCACATATATACATATTATACACATATACAGGGTGGCCCAATAAAAATGTCCCACCAGATAAAATGCAATTTCTCCGCAACCAATTTAGATTTTTCTACAAACTTTCAGGATATATAGGGGAAAGATATTTTAAGGATTCCTGAAACTTTCACTGAAAAGTTTCATTGCTTCAAAAATTACAGCTGTTTAAATATTCAATTCCGTATTTTAAAATTTACAAAGAAAAATTAAGTCACTTGTCATTTTCAATGTCAAATAACATCACCTTCCATTACGAATTCAGAAACCTGTTAGACAGTTTATCTCAAAGCATTTTCGACGTGTACACCACCAGCTTTCACATAATCTCAAAGTCTTTTTGTGAAGCTCAGTATTGTCTTTGTAATTGAGTCCTGTGGCAGCTGATCCCATAATATTAACTGCAAGACTTTCTTCAGCTCGTCAGTGTTCTTCAGCTTGGGATGACAACTTAATGTCTGCTAGCATTCAAGCATAGCTCCCCAGACGTGGTAACCAAGATGGTTAAGGTCTGGCGACTTTGTTGGCCATTCGTCTTTGCCAATTAATTAACTGCAGTTCATGGCAATAGTCTTGAGCTATAATTTGCCGTTTGAGCAGGCGTAACATCCTGCTGGAAAATGTAACCAGGCGGTAGAACAGACTTGCAGGTCTTCGTCAATCAGTCTGGGTAACAGAGTTTCAACGTATAGTTTAATGTCTACTTTAGCCTTGTCTGGAGTGAAGACAGCACACCTTCCTTACTGCTGTAAAAAACGCCAGCAGAAACCATGAAGTGCTTCGAAAACTTGGCTCTCTCAACCACCAGGCCACTTTCGCGAACGTCGCGCCTCTTGCCGGCAGACCAAACGCAGTCGTTCTGAGGGTTAACCGCCGGGTTCAGGTAACAGTTTTCGACAGATTCTGAGATGATCCGAGCTGGAATAGGACAAAATGCAGAGAAATGAACAGACGATCGACAAGTGTTCAGTTCTTCAGTGACTCAATCAACGAGGCCATGCTGAGCTTCACAAAAGACTGAGCTTGTGCGAAAGCTGGGGCGTGCACTTTGAACATGCTTTGAGATAAACTGTCTAACAGATTTTTGAATTCTTAATGAAAGGTGATGTTATTTGACATTGAAAATCACAAAGCGACTGTTCAAATTTTATTTGTAAATTTGAAAATACGGAATTGAATATTTAAACAGCTGTAATTTTTGAAGAAATGAAACATTTTCAGTGAAATTTTCAGAATTGTTAAATAATCATTCCTCTGTAAATCCTGAAAATATGATAGAAAGATCTCAATTGATTGCGGAGAAATTGCATTTTATCCGGTGGGACATTTTTTATTGGGCCACCCTGTACATACACACATACATAATACACTTTTACACACATATATACATTTGCACGTATATACACGTACTTATGCACATATATGCTTATACACATGATTATCTACATATACATGTATACATATAGCCATAAATTATATGTATATATACATATACACATGTCCTTGCATGGTTCTTGTGAACGTGGCATTTATTGATAGTACTGTTGTCAAATTGAAGTTGTGAAGTGATTTGTTCCATTAGCACGGTCTAAAAGCTTTTCCAGTCAGGCAGGAACGTTGGAGACCCGGGCTAAACAGCCTTGTTTTTCTTACAACAGGTTGTGGCAGTTCAGGAAGATATATTTCAGAGTTTGTCATCCCTTACCCTCTGTGAAATGTTTAGACTATTAAATTAGCGGTATTATGCATGACTGGAGAGATAAGACGATTGATTCCATACTGGCTGGGTGGCCTTAAGAGGAAGACCGAGAATGATGTTGTTGGACTGGATGATGGAGGAGGATTACAGCTATTTGAAGGCCAGACAGCGTGACGAATGGCAACATTGGACGTATGAACCTGTCTAGGAAGGCAGAGAACCAAAAGAAGAAGACATGTATGCGTGTATATAAATATGCATATATACATATATACATTTATATACATATATACATACATATATACATACATATATACATACATACACAGAAATGCTTGCCAGTAAATAAGCATACGGTTGTTTTTTAAGAGTTCTACTGATACGTCAATAATTTTTGCTTTCGCACATCTAACCGTATTGAAGGCCGTCGTAATGTTTTAAATTGGACGATATTATTAGTAACTCTGAGTTTTCTCACATCAAATAATGGCAAACGACAAATGTAAGTAGTAAAGTTTTTTTTAATCTACTGTCCATTGTTTTGCTTCTAAACCTTAGTAATTTAGTATAGATGATACGGCGAGGGAGAGACTTGGTCACCAGGGCTCATATGCCAAGGCTAAGAAAATGAAGTCGTTATAACACTTCATACTCATGGCTGCCTCAGGGCTAGCTTAACGAACCGCTCTTCATCCTCTGCCTCCTCCTGCTTCACCTCCTCCTATTTTTAGTATATAGCAGTAGAAGCCTATTATCATCGTCATCATCACCATGAGTTGCTGACGCCAACCATTTGGCGGCGATGGGTACAAATAAATGTGCTCCCTTGTCCTGCTGCTGCTGCTACTACTACTATAGTATACTACTACAACTACTACTACAACTACTACAACAACAACTGCTGCTGCTGCTGCTGCTGCTGCTACTACTACTACTACTACTACTACTACTACTACTACTACCACTACCACCACTACTATTACTACAACTAGTTCTACTATTACTACAACTAGTTCTACTATTACTATACAACTACAACAACAACTACTACTGCTACTGCTACTGCTACTGCTACTGCTGCTACTACTACTACTACTACTACTGCTACTACTACTACTACTACTACTACTACCACTACTACTACTACTACTTCTGCTCCTACTACTTCTGCTCCTACTGCTGCTGCTGCTACTACAACTACTACTATTACTACTACCACTACCACCACTACTATTACTACTACTACTGCTGCTGCTGCTGCTGCTGCTGCTCAGCTGCTGCTATTACTAATACTGCCACTATTTCTACTACCACCAATGCTGCTGCTGCTATAAATACTACTACTATTACTACTACTACTACTACTGCTGCTGCTGCTGCTGCTGCTGCTGCTGCTGCTGCTGCTGCTGCTGCTACTATCATCATCAGTCAATTTATTATTACTTCATACTGAGGTGTAAGCCTATTAGCCCGGTAGGGACTGGGACTGTGAGAAGGCGTGCTAATGACGTGGCGGGTACTGTACGGGTAACGGGTATACCCGCGGGTACGGGTCGGGTCGGGTAGTAATTTTGACCACGGGTCGGGTACGGGTACGGGTAACGGTCCTGTATTACGGGTACGGGTCGGGTAGCAAAAATGCTCTACCCGCAGTCCTCTAGTGTGCACTGCGAGAGGCGCCTTATAAATCTTTAATTACAATACAATACAATGCAATAGAAGAGTTGCTATTATTATTGTGTCGTATTCACTAAGTATCGCTACCTAACCACGAAGCATGAATCGACTACCGTACGTGTCACTTAGAGAAAGGTCTTAGCAAAGAAGAGTTACCGTCTTCGTGCACATCTGAATGGCACTTCTTCATTAGCACGACGTCAAGATGTTTCTGCTGGAGGCAAGCGGCCACCTCCAGCCGACACCAGTTGGCATAGATGATACCATCAGAACCACAGACCTCTGTCCGCAAAGACGGACAGTCACGATGACACGAACACATCTCGGTCAACTCTGCGTTGAAATCTGTCATAATAATTATATCCAACATAGTCCTGTAATCATAAGAACTGGCTGTCATGCATTATTTCTGTTATTTACAATTATTAGGTGTCCCTATTAGCGGGATTCTTCATCCCTTCTGGGTCTCCTTCTTGGTATCCACAACTGATGTAATTTACTGTGTTTTATTGCCATAATTGTACTATCTTGGTTCCGGAAATAAACTGATTTGATTTGATTTGATTTAATGTGAACATTCAACGTGAAGTTAACTGTCGTTAAAGACGGGCGTTATATCAGTTTGCAAAACAGTGCACAGAAAGTCATGAAAGTCACCAGCGGCTGGCCCACGCACACACGTAGAGCTCGAACATAGGATTTGAATCCACATTTAGATGCTAGCGTCAATTGCAGAGTCAACAGTGCCATAAAAGTGTTATAGCGTCATTATGTTATTATTGTAGTACACGAGAAATTAATCAATGATTGAATCTCTGAGGACTTATATGGCACCGCGATATGACGAAATGATGTGATGAAATATCAACTGATTGTCAGATCTGAATGTAATTCAGTATTATATGTATTTATCAGGGCACTAAATATAGCGATGAGATTGAAAGATGTATCTACCACGAGTTTGGAATCTGTCGTCGCTTTTTGTGTTTTGTGCAGAGATCGAACCAGGAGGAAGACAGTCGTCATCTGGTATTTCGTAGAGAATGCTGTTTTCGTAGACTGAAAGTATTCAGATCCAACAGAATGCAAGAAACGACGAACAGAGACAACTTGTTTTACTAAACATGTTTAACAATATCTAAGAAACGACGAACAGAGACAACTTGTTTTACTAAACATGTTTAACAATATCTTATAGCGGCCAGAGTTGTTGAATTCAACCTTATATTGCATTGTTATGTTTAAGTCTTAAGGACGATATTGTTATAATTATCTTGGCATCAGTCAGAAATTCTTTAGTCTTATCAAATACTCAACAACCAGTCGTTCCTAACTTTCTCTCAAATGCTACGATAGTGTCCACTTGCACGGCACATATCAGTCACGGTACAGACCATTCACGGAAGAGACCATTCACGGAACAGACCATTCATGGAACAGACCATTCACGGAACAGACCATTCACGGAACAGACCATTCATGGAACAGACCAGACCACTCACGGAACAGACCATTCACGGAACAGACCATTCACGGAACAGACCATTCAACATGTCTTCGACTCTCGCACTAAAGAATTTCTGACTGATGTTGATGTCCGTTTCTTGAATAGTTCATGTTGATGGCTCAGGGTTGTGTTGCTTCACGCTAATTCAGAGAGCACGTACATTGCAATTGTAATGGCAGTTACGACAATTTATACAGCATCTTTATAGCAGGTTACTTATAGAGTGCTTAAGATGTAAACTGTCAGCGTAAATGCTACGATATTTATACAGTAAATAGATTTTCATATGAAAACGAAATAAATGAACAAATACTTGGTTCATAGTAGTCGTAGATTCTGACAGGAACAGGACGATTCAATCCAATCACGTGATCTCTCGTCGCTTCAAGACTGACGCAGGTGTTACACGACGAAGGTATCTGTCAGTCAAAGACATGACTGAATGATCAGCTCTAGTATCAATCGATCGATCGATCGATCGATCAATTTCGTTTATTCTCATTATCAAGCCGACAGGTCGCAACTTGTAACAGGTAGCAAACATTGTCTCAGCTCTGACAGTTTGTTATTAAATGCGCTGAGCCAAGTTCTACAGACTAGTTTGGTTTTTGATGAAATCCGTAATAATTACGCTGTCTGATTCCTCTGCTGAATAAAGAAAGTGATGAAATTTTCTGCTGACCTAGTTGTTCTCTCAACCAGAACATCCACAGCACAGCTCAGAAGTTTCGCTGTGGTCGGTTCATCTTTCTGCAATAGGTGTTCTAGCCTCTTACGACATGAACTCCTTGGTCTTTCTTTACCTCTATTCAACAAGCACTTTAAGACCATTCTGCTGCATCAAGTTTTTCCGTCGCTAGGTCGAGAGTTCTTGAAGAGACGCTATATAAATTTGCGACTACATTACAGCTATGCGACTGCTAAAGAAGTAAATGTGACTGGTACATTCCAAAAGTTGTGAAGTATGAACACTGACCCACACCACGAAAAAGCTACTAACGGTGCAAATGCTAAGTATATTGGAAACACTAGATCAA
Source organism: Aporrectodea caliginosa (assembly GCA_020284085.1). Taxonomy (NCBI): domain Eukaryota; kingdom Metazoa; phylum Annelida; class Clitellata; order Crassiclitellata; family Lumbricidae; genus Aporrectodea; species Aporrectodea caliginosa. The sequence continues at coordinate 456,481 of JACEVL010000773.1, forward strand.
TGATCGTGGGGCGCGGTGGTGTAGGGGTATGTACGGTGCCTTGCAGCCAGAGGGTTGCGGGTTCGAATCCACCTCAAGCCGCCGCGTAGGGACCCTGGGCAAGTCCTTCACTCGCAATTGCTCATGCGCTTCGGCGTGAAACTCCGATTCAGTGTCCGCGCTGTAGTCGGGAGCGCCTCTGAGTAGAAATCTTGAAGGGGCGCTATATCAAGTGACCTTAATAAATAAATGAATGAATAAATAAATGAAATTATGAAACAACAATAATATTAACGGGACTGATCGACTTCTACACATTAGCAGTGTACCTCATCAAAGTAGAGCAGAACGACTCGCCCTTCGATCTCCGATCGCTTTATGAGTCCACTGCCAATGAGCAACTCAATCGACTCAGAACGAGCAACAAAACCAGACGGGAGAGAAACTTCGAGAACTGCCATGTTGGAACTACCTGAATGCAGCCACCTGAGGTAGAGGGAAACAAACAGAGACAAAACGAAACAGACTCAAAATGCTAGACGAACACGATATAGAAAAACTAACAGATGCAAAAATGCCAGTTGATAAAAATGTAAAACAACTATGAAACTATAAATAGGTTCTATTGAATAATAATAGATTCGGACAAACACTTAATATACACATATGTAACATTACATTTTATATACAAGATACCCGTTCATTACTTCGCTGATGCCTTGTGCAATATGCATACTGACCTCCTTAGACACTATGTAAATCATCATCGTCATCGTCATCATCATCACCAATGGGGTGCCTCAGTCCGGGGTAGCATTAGGGTTAGGGCAGTGTGGGAATTGTAAAAAATAACTGGGGGTGTTAGACGTTGATTTATGCTCAGTTTGGGTGTGAAATGTAGACTTTACTATGGGATCCTAAGAAGGACTGGGGGTTGAACCCCCCAACCCCCGACAATTCTCACCCTGGGTTAGGCTGACGAGTCTCTCTTGAAGTGGCGCCATATAAATGTACAATTACCATTACAATTTCCGGTTCTCTTTGTCAATGGTTCTGGGTTCGTCTCCTTCAGGCTATGTGCTGCCCAGTGGGGGAAGATCCACCTCCTCGTCCAGTTCCGGTTGATAAATCTACGATAACGGTTAGGCTACAGTCACAGTAACAGCGCAACAGAAGATCAGAGACGAGACAGAGACGTCGAGAGCAATTCAAGTAAAAATAAGTTGTGAAGTTGAAAAATGGAGAAAAAAACAACAGACCGAGTACAAAGCTGAAGACTGATTGCGGGGCCTTTGTTGAATTTCTGGTCATTGTCGTCTGAGAATAACACTGATTCCGGTCCTTCGTTTGCGGCTGCCTTCTCTTCAGCTGCTCGCTGAAGGGTTTCACTCTGGCGGTTTGGAGATGCGTCCGAATTGGTGACCTTTACGGTCAGACTAAAAGACGGTTTGTTGCTGGCATCAGGGACGTTGTAGCTCATGTCAACCTGTCATAGATATTAGAAAGTCCAGTTACACGCATGTTATTTAAAGGCAAATCATTAAGTGATGGTCATTAATTAATTCATGGATTGGTGCTCGGTCATTAGATAAATAAATATATTGAGTTAGCCATCCACTTCAAACATGAGCGAAAGTATTATTAAAAGTAAATGTAGGAAGTAGAAACGTTATCATCGAATTTCCTGGGGAGGCTAAATATCCTGCATGCAGAATTGCGAATCAGATCTTGTGTCGTTAGTCAGTCGCCAGGTGAAGAGCTGCTAGATATCCAAATTCTTGAAAGTTAATGTGAAATAGTGAGTTCTGAGGCGTTTCTTAGAGAAACAGTTTGAATTTCGGAACAACATTGGTAGTTGATTGCATTCCTTAGGGGCAGGAAAATGAAATGCACGAGAGTAGGCCTAAGTAGCGCTCTATAAATTGAGAATTTGAAAGTAACGACTAATAACATCGAGGATAGGTATTGTTAATTGAAATGTTGAGGTCCAACCTGAAGGAAGGCACACCCTTCCCCTTCGGCGCTGACGAACAATATCGTAGGTATCGTTGGTACAGTCACCCTCTTCAAGACTCTACTTGTGTCTTCGCTGATCTCCAATGTTTCATGTAGATCCATATTCACCGAAGCCAGATGAATGGTCAGATTCAGAGATCCGAAGAACGTGCGAGAGGCATACTCCGACAGGGCAAACAGCGCCACACAAGTATCCTATAGAAATAACAAAACCCACGAGACCTGATTCGCAACAGTTTTCACATCGAGCAGTCGTAGATTATCTGTACTATCTACCATAGGTTGTCTCTCTATCTCAGCAGACTGCTTCTTTGGATGTTGACCTGATGATCATAGGTTGCTTTTGGTGAGCCATCAGTTAATGCCTAGTGCGTTTGAATTATTAGTATTATTGTTAGACACGGCGCTATAGAAGTTGCTAGTTACTGATAATTAATAGTAGACTAAGTAAACTTAAATAGACTTTAGCTGACATGAAAGAAACATCGTCTTGGAAAGTAATCATAAGAGTAACCGCCGGATTTTTTCCGCGCCTAATAAATTTGAGACGTGTGAAAAATAGAAAAGGAAGAAGACTGTCACTTTTAGCCGTCCCTCGGGGAGCCATGGGTATGAAGTGTTATCGACTTTGCTTTTCTTAGCCTCGGCATATGAGGGCGGATGGCCAGCAGTCCTCTCCCTCATCGTCATAACTTCCCACCGATAGTGGGACGATATAACTCTAATCTTAACCCCAACCCTAAATGTGCTCTTCTTAAATTTATAGTTGAATTGGGTACCCCGTGTGAACAATAACTTCCAATTTATTTTGCTTCTACGAGCATTAGTCCTAAGCGTCACGGGACTCACGGCCCACAGGTTTAATGACTTTCAATTCAACCAGAACCATCTCAAAACCTGCAAGGTTTTCCCCTCAAGCAGTACAATGTAGGTCCACGTCTTGACGACAAATTATAATTATCAATCTCGTGTCATTCAAATAGGATTCGAATCCGAAATGCTAGAAGAAGTTTAACACCACCATCTCTGAACACCTCTGACGAATTTCTCTTGAAGTGGGGCTACATGAATAAATGATAAAGAATGGTTCATAAGGACTGACCTGTGTCGATGAAAATCCTCCGAATGAGTTTCTCTGCGCTGAGAGCCATTTGACGACAGGTAGAGCGGAGGCCATGTCACCTCGTGCGACGTATGTGAGCAGACCATAGCCAGCAGTTTCAATGTCACCAGAACTGGCTGCAAGGAAAACAACGATAACTCATCTTAGGCAAAAGGGAACCACCATCAAATGACTTCATAATAATAACAACTCATCTTGGGCAACAAGGAACCATCCTGATTTGATATCGTAATAATAACAACCTGACATTACATGGTATAATCTAACAGATGTCTTAAGTGGTTCAGAAATCGTGTAATCTGTGTTAGAACCACTTCGAGTAAACCTGGAACGCTTAATAGCCCACCTCTCCTAGCTAAACGACACCTACCTTAACAGCTACTCTGACCATCTGGCAACCGGACTCGGACCTCCTTCTGACCACCCTTTGAACTCTGACTCGACGCAGCGCTTGTGAATAAGCTGGTGCCCTGAACATGGCTTTCGAGTGGCGCTTTAGAAGTTAAGAGTTTACGATTACGATTACAAAATCAAATCAACCTGTCTGTTGAGACGTTGGGTCCAATCCAATGTTCCCCTTGCGTTCCAGTTCATAGTTTTTCCAGAACATCAGTCCGTCTACAAGAAAGAGAAACCGATTGCATTTTTCATAACTTCAGGCAAATGAAATTAAACGATATTTGGTACATTAATGTTATTCCTGCATTAATTAATTGTCCTACTACCTTATTACCAAATGATCAAATCTAGTGCTTTCGCTTTAATTGTCCCCACCCTATGGAACCAACCTCCTCCCATGACTCGCTCATTGCTTCAAGCAGGGTTCGTCCCTGCATCCTATCGCTGCTTAAGAAGCCTTATTTTCTCGAGATCTCTCGCACTGGGAGCGCTTCTGATTGGTGTAGCACTGTGAGTGGCGCTATATAAATTTACAGATACAATACAATACTACGCCTTATTTGATGGCGCTAAACAACTGTGCGTTATTGTCCACTTTGCTATATCATTAGAATATATTAGATTAGATTAGATTAGATTAGACTTGCTTAGCTTAGATTGAATTAGATTAGATTAGATTAGATTAGATTAGACGCTATTGTTTACCTTGTCTGATGGCCATGTTGCTTAGATGACGAGCGGCTGCAGCTGCAAACGGACTCTTCAGACGAGTCAATGCATAGGAGACGATGGCTGTGGTATATGGATCACTCAATCTACTCAAGTGACTCTCCAGAAACATCTGAGCTTTCATCAGCGAAGATCTCTCAGTCTGCAATTATTAGAAATTCACACATTCTGTATCTGACAGTTTAAGTAAGATACTGTAAAGCGGGTTAGGAGAAGATAAGTTTAGACTGTGTTGTCGTACGTTGTTGACATTATTGAAACTTTGTTCATTCATTCATTCATTCCGAGAATGTTATAGCTCTTCAAGAGACCTACTGTTGTGCTGATTTTGATGGATCTTATGGTCAAAGTGCATAGGTAGCAAACAAGTATTCGATAACGCATCTAGAAATTGCCACTCCACATGAAATTGACATACCAGGAGAAATTATCATTATTATGTTATCATAAACAAATTTATTATTAATTTATTATTGTTATTTTTAAAGTGAGGTTGGCCTACATGTAATCTCTCAGAATTTCAAAAATTAAGGATAGAATTATTCTGGGATGGGTAGTCTTCCTTAATGTCGTGCTGAGTGCTTAAAATATTATTATTATTGTTATTGTCGTTGTTAATGTCATCATCATCGTCATCGTCATCATCATCATCATCATCATCATCATCATCATCATCATCATCATCACCATCATCATCATCATCATCATCATCATCGTCATCATCATCAGATAAACACATTAAAAACCTATCAAAATGACGTCACTTGAGTTTGGGTGTCTCTATATATGCGCTATATCAATGCTCAATTACTTTAGCACTTTTCAGATTTACTGAAAAGGCGGAATATATCATGTCTTCCATTAAACTGCAACCAAAGCGAAGATTCTTGCCTGTCTGTTAACTTCAAGTAGTGCTGTAACGATGTAGGCTGTGAGAGAAATAACTCCGTTGGCGCCACCCTAAGACATCCAGAATGGAAAAAAGAAAAAGATTCACACTCCAATAAGAAAATAAATCATTCTTCAGAGCAAAAAACCAGTAGCGCCAGACAATGAAACAATCACCAGCGAAAATACAGCACAACATGAAAGAATTACTATTAAATTTATTATTAAAAATATTCATAACATGCAATGTTACGTTACATAATGTTATGTTACGTTACATAATGTTATGTTACGGTACATAATGTTATGTTACGTTACATAATGTTACGTGAAGTTACATAATGTTATTTGACGTTACGTAATGTTATGTTACATTACATAATGTTATGTTACGTTAAGTTGTGTTACATGTTATGTTAGCGGCCTTGTTATTATACCTTGCACTGCTATGCTATGCCATGTTTAATACCATATTTTATGTTCTGTTACCATATGTCATGCTGTGCTCCTCTGTAACCTATACCTTACGCTGTTATGCTATGCTGCGTTACCATAATATGTGCTATGTTACCTGTTGTGTTATTACTGAAGCTGTTACGTTATGTTGCGTTACCATATCATGTGTTATGTTACCTTACATCGTGCTAATGGCATTAATGGGAAAGGGTTATCAAAATCTCTCTGGTCACCTGTATGACTTTGTTGAAGAGTCTGCCAACAGGTGTGAAGGCTCCATCGGATCTCTGTTGAGAAAGAAGCCAAGATGCAGCTCTCGATATCTCCTCATCATCAACAAAGATGAAAGCTTTGGCCTGAACAAATGACTTCAACACAAAGGCTGTCAACCTACGCACGGGAAAAATAAACGACGATCTGCAATGAGTAACTGATGGATGGATGGATGAACAGATAGTTGGATAAATGGATGTAAATATTGCATCGTAATCGTAATCGTAAATTACAAATTTCTACGGCGCTGCTTTAAAATCCAAGCGAGGGGCACCAGCTTATTCACGAGCGCTGCGTCGTGTCGTAGGGTTTGTCCAGAAATGTCAGGTGCAGAACAAAGTCCGGTTGTCAGAAGACCAGGGAGTGAAAGAGGCACGAGGCACGGGAGCTTGTAAGGCGGGTGTCGTTTAGGACGAGAGGGATTGGAAGGCGGAAGAGTGGGTAGATCAGGGCAGGAATTCTTGAAGAGGCGAGAGTCTAATTTGGAGTGGAAAGCCTTTGGGGTGACAGACAGAGGAGCCGATGATAGCCTAACTAAAGATAAATAGATGAATTGGTGAGACTGGTAAGGGTAATTGTAAATTTATCTAGCACCACTTGAAGAGAGACTCATAAGAGATGCTCCTGACCTAAAACAAAGCAACCAGGATCGAACAAAATGGTCTTCAAGCTTTTGCGGAAAAGAGGCAAAGAGAGGCTGTGAAGCCCATGTCACAGGTTCTTAGACTGCTTATTCCAGGCCGACCGCAGTAAAACTTCTATGCTGGACCGTGGATGATAGATGGAAGGCTAGATCAGTTGATGGGCGGGAGGTGTGGGGGCATAATTGGTTAAGTGAATGAATGGGTGAAAGGGTGGATCAATGGATGAATAGGTGGATGGTGTGGGGCATATGTGGTTAGGTGATTGAATGGGTGAAGGGGTGGATGGATGGATAGATGGATGGATCAAACGATAAAGAATAACAAATACTTGCCAGAGATTGCCTGAGGAATCCTTGTCTCCAAAAGCGCTATAGGAACCGTCCGATCTACGGTAGGTCAACTGAGTCTGGTATCCTAAATAAATTTCCAATGTTACCAGTCAGAAAGCTAAACACAAATTCACAACTTCAAGGAAATAATAAAGAACATAAATTTTATACGAATGCCAACAATTAGTTCAACAAACAGGTTGCAGTCCAAGAAAGACAGAAGAAAGATATTCGGTGAAAGAAAAGTTTATTCAATCGAAGCCTTGAATGCTATAATTATAATCAAAAGGCTTCGGTAGCGCCCTTGATCGGACGAACGACATGGAACAGACTTCCCTGGAGATGCGTCTCCTCGTCTCCTCTCCATTCTATCAGTTGTTCAAGGCAGTGTTCTCATCCGCCTGGCCTGGGTTGGGAGCGTCTCTGAGTTGAGATCTTTAAGGGGCGCTATGTAAATTCCGATTGATTGGTAGATTGTCGCAATCCGTTTTCAACTTGCACGTCCACCGTAACCCTGGCTTCCGCTTCCGGTTTATCTGATCTACCGGATTTCAATCCGGCTTCTACCAGCGCTCGTGAATAAGCAGGTCGTGAATAAGCAGGTGCCCTGTGCTTGGTTTTCGAGTGGCGCCTTAGAAGTTTGAAGATTACGATTACTGTGGATCAAGATTTTCAGCGTAATTCTTTCGATCAAAGACAAGGCAACCTTAGATATCTAAGGTTGCCTACTTGCCTTGTCTTTGACCGAAAGAATTACGCTGAAAATCTTGAACCGTGTCATAACAAAGATGATAGGCATCACCCTCCTCCTTTCTCTATGCTTTGGACTGGCACTGACACGGGTAGGGTGGTGGTGGAGTTAAGAATAATTTTACTGAGACCTTGTGTGAGAAAGTCGACGGCTTCGTCAAGTATGTCTGGCGTCGTCTGTTTCGTGGCACGGAGGTAGCGCAGGATGTAGACGTTCGGCGAGAAGCGTATCATGTTCTGTTCTCCGCATCCCGATGGCAGCCTCAACAGCTGGCCGATGCTGGTCAACGCAGGGCCCAGCAGGTCACCTGAAAACACACACACATCCCCCATTTCCAATTATGTGGGCCCTTCGTTCGCTGGCAGAGCCAAAGGGAGCCAATCGCTACGCAGCTGAAATCTTCACAGGACTTGTCTTGCCCTGGTCGTTGCTGATTACAATTTGGCTTTGATGCGCCATCGGTTGATGCCTTGTGCATTAGACACTGGGGCTATATAAGTTGCTGATTAATAATAACAATAACAATTTTCTGAAAATTCTCCGGAGTTATTTTTAATCCCTAGGGATTATAATATTATGTACCTCGGAAAAAATAATCTTCTCAAACAGACCTTAGCTGTATAATTATATCGTGCACCACGACTCGTTAAGGCTTCCTTGTATCAGATACCATGTTGATCTTGGCAATAAACATCGCAAAGCCAGCGATTTAAGCGTAAAGGGCCTTTGGATATATCTGTCTTAGCCAGTGCATATTTCAACTGTGTAACTGCTGGGACACATGTCCCAAAAAATAATCTTCTCAAATAGTTCCCAGTAGTTTTAGGATTTGCCCAAAGTAGTTTTAGGATTTGCCTGAGTAGTTTTAGGATTTGCATCGAGTAGCTTTAGGATTTGTCCCAGTAGTTTTGGTGATTTGTCCCATGTAATACTCTACTTTCAATGTTAGTTACCAAGTACATTGAAAGTAGAGTAGCAGACTTTGTCCCAGTAGTCCAAACCCGGTAAAAGATGCACTGGTCTTAGCCCATAACGAACCTTCTCAGGTTCATAATTAATTGACTTAGAACATATAACACGCGATTTAAATAATCAGATAAAATAAAAACAGTTCGTGTCTAACTTAAATCATCTAAGACTTCATCTGCTGGTACTTAACCAATCACAGAAATCGTTGCCGTCTCTGAACCTTTGACGAAGCTGTTTGGTAGGTTGAGGTGAATGATGTCACCAAACTCAGGAACATCTGTGAAATAAACAATTTCATCATTACAGATTTCTGCTTCGAAAGTTTAGAAAAAAGAAGTGTACATATGCAAGAATGGTTAAAGCATAGAGATAGATAGATAGATAGATAGATGGATGGATGGATGGATGGATGGACGGACGGACGGATGAACGGACGGACGGACAGACAGTCAGACAGTCAGAAGTCAGATGACAGATACAGACATACAGACAGACAGACAGACAGACAGACATACAGACAGACAGACAGACAGACAGACAGACAGACAGACAGATAGATAGATAGATAGAGGGATGGGAGAGAGAGACAGACAAACAGACAAAGAGAGAGAGGGGGAGGAGACGGACGGACAAACAGGTATACACAGGGAGACACGAATACAGAAGAAGAGACAGCAAAGAAAGAAGCACATCAGTCAAATGAAACGAAACCTTGCTTAGTCCAGAGTCTGAAGTCTCCGGTTGATCCCCATCCAGTGGAAAATCCGATGTACCTAACAGTAGAAACACGACGATTCACCATCAGCGAACAGATCATCGTTGATTCTGTAATCACCTTACCAACTCCAAACTGCAAATCAAACACAAGGAAATGAAAACACCAAATCAATTCATTATTATTAACACTCATATTAACATTTTTGCTCCGAGTACCTCAGATCCCTCAGGAATTAAAAAATTATCCGGAGAATACAAAAACCATTCTGGTACGGCTAGAACTTGTTAAGACGCGGCGGAGAAAAGGTGCCTTGAAAGGCAATGGCTTTATAGCGTTGGTATTGCGCAAAAACAGATTGCTAGTTTCAATCAATCAATCAATCGATCAATCAATCGATCAATCGATCAATCGATCAATCGATCAATCGATCAATCAATCGATCGATCAATCAATCGGTCGGTCCATCGGTCGGTCGGTCGGTCGGTCGGTCGGTCGATCGATCGATCGATCGATCGTGTCTTAGTCTGAACGAATTAAAACTGAAAGATCTGTCCACTGGCACGGCATTCTACTTTATCAACTAACCTTGATTTGATTGAAATCCCAAAGCACCCAGAAACTTCTGAATTCGTCAGCGGATAAAACGTCTGGACTATCGGCAACAACCCGCTCTTCCCGCTCTACAACATCACACAATCATAACCTATCCTATGAACTCACCAGCACCGCACACGTCTTGCTATCTCTGCCCAGGTCTTTCAATCCTTTTCCACAAATCCTAACCTGATTCCATCCCATTCCCTTACCACTTTCGCCGTTCCAATTCTAAACGTCATCCACCCTATGTAGTCGTCTGCCTGTCTGTCTGCCCAACCCTTGGACCTTGTCCTGCAATCGAAACTGCAGACCTTACCTGAACGCATCCGCCGCCCTGACCGGAGCAGCGACCGACTTGGCGCAGAACAGAGAGATTCGGAAATACAACGCGCTAATGGACACACACCTTTTCATCCACTGGCTATGGACACGATGGGTCCTATTAACAACACAGGTCTCGCTTTTATCTAAGACTTGGGCTGCCACCTCACACAAGTCACGAGCGAATCCCGTGAATCTAGCTTACGACTCAGTGTCTCTCCGTTACGATAATTATATCGATTCAACACCGTAGCGTTTAGTGGAACCTATGTTAAGCACTTAAGCGATATGAATGAGTAGTTTATATTTTTACTAAAATAATGATGATGATGATGATGATGATGATGATGATATTAGTAATACTAGTAGGCTAATAATAATAATAATAACAAACTACTATCACTGCTGCTACAACTACTGCTGCTGCTGCTGCTGCTGCTACTGGTGCTGCTGGTGCTGCTGCTACTGCTGCTGCTGCTGTCTGCTACTGCTGCTGCTACTGCTGCTGCTGCTGCTGCTGCTACCGCTACCGCTGCCGCTGCCGCTGCCGCTGCCGCTGCCGCTGCTGCTGCTACTGCTACTGCTACTGCTACTGCTACTGCTACTGCTACTGCTACTACTACTACTACCACTACCACCACCACTACCACTACCACTACTACTACTACTACTACTACTACTACTACTACTACTACTACTACTACTACTACTACTACTACTAATAATAATAATAATAATAAGAAGAAGAAGAAGAAGAAGAAGACAATTTATATAGCGCCGTTACCCTGCTTGGCACTGGAGATCCAAGACTGTGTGTTCAGGTGGCCACCGATAACAATCTCGTACATGGCGTCATTGTCTTCTGGCAGATAAGACAGAGACAAATGAACGTCGTTCGATGCGCGAACTGCAAATGTTACGTTACGTCTCTGGCAGGGAATCTGAACGTACTGTAGTTCGAATTTATTTGGCGTGCTCAGATAGATCCGCTCTGTAATCAAGCAAATAATAGCAATCATAGTTTAGTGTATTCCAGTTCTGTGCAAAAATTATTTTAAGAAAAGTTATGCCCCTCGTAAGGAATCAGTTAGAGCATTCAGTTGTAAATGCTATGTCAGCATTGATATGAATGAATGAATGAATGAATGAATGAATGAATGAATGAATGAATGAATGAATGAATGAATGAATGAATGAATGAATTAATGAATTAATGAATTAATGAATGAATGAATTAATTGATTCATTCATTCATTCATTCATTCATTCATTCATTAGATTTATATAGCACCTCTTCAAGGGAACTACTCAGAGGTGCTCCCGACTCCAGCACGTCCAAAAAGAACAGTTTCAGGTTAACATAAAATAAGTCAGAGAGCGTTCTGGGAAGCAGGCGCAATTCCAAGGGCAGCCCATTCCAGACGGTCGGGCCCACCACTGAGAAAGCACGATTTTGCATAGTAGCTGTGATATGCCGCCTCTATAAGAACCAGTTTGAGTGTATGCTGTCAAAGTTTGTGTGTGGAGTCTTTATGTTTGTGAAAACAGTTTGAAAGGCACTTGCTACTGTAGTAGCTCTGAGCATTTACGCTGACAGTTGACAGTATGTGCAAAGCATCCAAGAAGTACATCTAGCTTACCACTAACGATGCTGTAGAAATTGTCGTAATTACAAATACAATTGTTTACATAATAGTCCTCTGTGAAGTTGTCTAATCCCGAAAGTAGTCCACAGGTAATGTTTCGTGACTTTCGTCACATATCAACTGGAAATACTACACAACGCCGAGCTTTCTCAGTTGTAGGCCCCTCCATCTGGAATGATCTCCAGCCAGGCTGCGTTCATTGCTCCTGATCAACCCAACTGGGTTTTATAAGTCACTCAATCTTTCACCCTTTTTCTTTAGTCGTGGCTGGGCTTGGAGCGCTCCTGAGTGGGTCTCTTGAAGTGGCGCTATATAAATTACCTGAATGAATGAATGAATGAATGAACAATTCAACGGTAAAACATATCCACGTAATATGGAAACTGACCTCTGGGGCAGAAATAGACGGAACGCGTGACGTAGCGACGGATTCCTTCCGCCTCCACCAACACCCGACGCTCCACAGAGTCTAAGGCCAGAGGAATCTTTGCTGACTCCAACACATCGCTCGTAAGTGACCCAGCACAGCAGCTGACATCAGGAAATGCCTTTGCCTCCACTGAAATTACAAGTTACTATGCTATCATATAAGCAGAGGAGCAGTCCCTTAACGCTTAAGCTAGTCCTGAGGCAGCCATGGGTAGGAAGTGTTAGCTACTTCATTTTCTTAACCTCGGCATATGAGGGCGAGTGCGCAGTCCTCTTCCTCACCGTCTCATCTTCCCACCGACAGTGTACGGTCAGTGTACTCATTATAGCTGAGTTGACTAGGGGCTCAGGTGAAGCAGAAATCTCGAATCAAATATCTGCCATGGTGGGGATTTGAACCCCCGACCTCTCCATTGAAAGTCCAGCAGACTAACTACTACACCATCATCGTCGTCTTCTTTTTTCTTATCTTATTCTTCATAACCTGTTTAGTAAATGCTAATAAATTAATCGATACAATCAATATGTGAAAATAGATAAGGGGGCGGGGGGGCCCGTGGCGCATTGGATAACATCTGGCACACAGACCGAGAGGTACCGAGTTCGAGCCCCCGTTGGGCGGATATGTTTGTAGGCTGCTATTAGCGCCGTTGTATTACAAGCTGTCTGTTCTGTTAGTAGTTAAGATTTAAATTGCATAACATGTAAATGTACAGCGCAGTGCGTTTGTCAGGCGCTTATTAAAGAAAAGATATTATTATATTATTATTATTAATATTCAAAATCGTTCAAATGTTGACCCAACCAGACACGTTGTGTTGACCGAGAAGAGCAAAGACGAGGACATAGCTGAGCGTTTCTGTTTTATCTCGTCCAAGACAGATTCTTTGCTTCTCTGGGGACGATGCGACGGATATTCCGAGAGAAACACGGATCGTAAGTTCCACCTTAAATACATCAGATTACAATTACAATTACAATTACATTTAGAATTCCAATTACACTCACAAATTGCAGACGAAAGCTCGATTCGTTTAATTTTCTTTCCCTGATTAAAGACTTATCTATTTTCCTGGGCCTACTCAAAGCATTTGAAGCTTGGTTGTTAACCCAATCTGTAGCTATATTAACATAGATGTTGTTGATTGATTAAATATCTAAACTTTATTAAACCTTAATTTGAATCATCAAAGTGACTAATCAGTAATTAATTAAGACTCAAAGCATTTGAAGCTTGGTTGTTTACCCACTCTGTTGCTATGTTAACATAGAAGCTTTATAAATCTGTTGTTGTGGGAATATATCCGGGGGGTGTGTTATCCTATTGAAAAGCCCGGGGGAAAATCCAGGGGAAATGGCGGGGAATTGTCCGGGGAAAATGTCCAGGGGGAAATCCTCCTAGACCCTATATATGTATATATGTATGTATGTACAAAGACACTTAATATAGGCTAGCGCATGTCTAAAAAGATGCATCCTTAGAACATGTTCTTATATTAGCAAACAACGAGCACAGGTAACTCTCTCCCACCTGAACGCATACGGACTGGTAGTTGTGTACGACAACAGGTATGATTGCTTCTTCCTTACGGATGACCGAATAGGGCATGGTGAGGTCAACGAAGAACCGTTTGAAGGTGGTCAGAAGGACTGGTGGATCGAGAACGCCCAGTCCGTGTATCGGAGACAGACTGAGACCTTCAAACGTCCAGCCGGTTATCGCGTCAGGAACGGTGAAGTTCAAGGTCTCGTCGGAACTGATCTCGCTTAAAATAATAGTGTAGAGTCGTGTAAATATAACAGGACATTTATTTTGCGCCACTTCATTGTCACAAAGCTGATATATACACACATATATATACACACACACATACACACACACACATACACACGCACACACACATACACACACACACACACACATACACACATACACACACACACATACACACAAACACATACACACACATACACATACACATATATGATATACACACACACACACATGTCGTAATCGTAACCGTGATCGTAAACTCAAAATTTCTAAACCACAACTCGATAGCTAAGTTTAGGGTGTCAGCTCATTCACGACTCACGAGTAATATATATATATATATATATATATATATATATATATATATATATATATATATAAATAAAAGAACTTCTATAGCGCCACTGTAACAATGCTCAAGGAAGATTCGTTCGCTGGTCGCAACTGACCAAAATCGTTGTGCTATCCATATTCCAGCGTGAGTCCCATCGAGAAACATGAAGGGTTTGGGAGAAGCAGACACATAAGCAGCCAGAGCAGGCATCTCGTATTTGGCAGAACTACGTACCTTGAATTGAAACACGCCCAGATCCATGTTTCTGGGAAGAAGACGCGCTTGGCTGAATCATTTCGTTGCTTCGTCGATCGTTGTGAAGTTGTCAGAGCGGATACCAGAGGATGACCTGCAAATAGAATGGTTAGTAGAATGGTAGGTCGAATGGTCTGGATAATAGTACTGTCTCAGTGGACACTATAATAACAGACATTAAGAGGAAGACTATCAATGATAATAACACACTTGACTACTAACTTCATCGACTTCATTCCTAACTCAATCCACATGACGCGTTAAAGTCAAACCGACTGAGTAATAGTCAAACCGATAGAGTAAGAGTCAAACAGAAAAAGCTGGAGTCAACCGATAGAGTTAGAACCAAACCGGTAGAGTTAGAGTCAAACCCACAAAAACTAAGCCAAACCGATCGAATAATAGCAAAACTGGAAGAACTAGAGTCAAACCGATAAAGTAACAGTCAGGCTGATAGAGTTGGAGTCAAACCACAAGAGTTACTTAGAATCAAACCGATAGAATCAGAGTCAAACCGATAGCGCAATAGCCAAACCGATACAGTTAGAGCCAAACCGAACAATTTGGAGAAAAACCGATAGATTAGGAGACAAACCGATAGAATAGAATAGTATCCAAAAGAGTAGAGCCTAACCGATAGAGTAAAATCCTATCCAATAGCAAAGGAGACCAAACGATAGAGCAGGAGCCAAATTGATAGCGTAAGATCCTAACAGACAGAATAGAAGCCAAAATTTCAGGGGTAGACAAACCGATAAAGTTGGAGCCAAACCGTTATCGGTTTGCCTCCTACACTATCGAGTTTACCTCCTACTCTATCGGATTGACTTGAAAAATATCGGTTTTTGCACTCTCTCGGTTTGGCTGCTACTCTAACGTCTTGCCGGTACTCCATCGGTTCGCCTGGTACTCTATCGGCTTTGCTCCCACATGATTCCTACAGCTATCGGTTTGGCTTTACTCTATCGGTTTGGCTTGTACTCTAACGGTTTGGCTTGTACTCTAATGGTTTGGCTTGTACTCTATCGGTTTGGCTTGTACTCTATCGGTTTGGCTTGTACTCTATCGGTTTGGCGTTCTTGGCTTGTACTCTATCGGTTTGGCTTGTACTCTATCGGTTTGGCTTGTACTCTATCGGTTTGGCTTGTACTCTATCGGTTTGGCCTTGTACTATCGGGTTCGGTACTCTATCGGCTTGTACTCTATCGGTTTGGCTTGTACTCTATCGGTTTGGCTTGTACTCTATCGGTTTGGCTTGTACTCTATCGGTTTGGCTTGTACTCTATCGGTTTGGCTTGTACTCTATCGGTTTGGCTTGTACTCTATCGGTTTGGCTTGTACTCTATCGGTTTGGCTTGTACTCTATCGGTTTGGCTTGTACTCTATCGGTTTGGCTTGTACTCTATCGGTTTGGCTTGTACTCTATCGGTTTGGCTTGTACTCTATTGTTTGGCTTGTACTCTATCGGTTTGGCCTTGTACTCTATCGGTTTGGCTTGTACTCTATCGGTTTGGCTTGTACTCTATCGGTTTGGCTTGTACTCTATCGGTTTGGCTTGTACTCTATCGGTTTGGCTTGTACTCTATCGGTTTGGCTTGTACTCTATCGGTTTGGCTTGTACTCTATCGGTTTGGCTTGTACTCTCATCGGTTTGGCTTGTACTCTATCGGTTTGGCTTGTACTCTATCGGTTTGGCTTGTACTCTATCGGTTTGGCTTGTACTCTATCGGTTTGGCTTGTACTCTATCGGTTTGGCTTGTACTCTATCGGTTTGGCTTGTACTCTATCGGTTTGGCTTGTACTCTATCGGTTTGGCTTGTACTCTATCGGTTTGGCTTGTACTCTATCGGTTTGGCTTGTACTCTATCGGTTTGGCTCTACTCTATCGGTTTGGCTTGTACTCTATCGGTTTGGCTTGTACTCTATCGGTTTGGCTTGTACTCTATCGGTTTGGCTTGTACTCTATCGGTTTGGCTTGTACTCTATCGGTTTGGCTTGTACTCTATCGGTTTGGCTTGTACTCTATCGGTTTGGCTTGTACTCTATCGGTTTGGCTTGTACTCTATCGGTTTGGCTTGTACTCTATCGGTTTGCTTGTACTCTATCGGTTTATCTTGTACTTTGGTTTTGTACTCTATCGGTACTTATCGGTTTGGCTTGTACTCTATCGGTTTGGCTTGTACTCTATCGTTTGGCTTGTACTTATCGGTTTGGCTTGTACTCTATCGGTTTGGCTTGTACTCTATCGGTTTGGCTTGTACTCTATCGGTTTGGCTTGTACTCTATCGGTTTGTACTCTATCGGTTTTGTACTCTATCGGTTTGGCTTGTACTCTATCGGTTTGGCTTGTACTCTATCGGTTTGGCTTGTACTCTATCGGTTTGGCTTGTACTCTATCGGTTTGGCTTGTACTCTATCGGTTTGGCTTGTACTCTATCGGTTTGGCTTGTACTCTATCGGTTTGGCTTGTACTCTATCGGTTTGGCTTGTACTCTATCGGTTTGGCTTGTACTCTATCGGTTTGGCTTGTACTCTATCGGTTTGGCTTGTACTCTATCGGTTTGGCTTGTACTCTATCGGTTTGGCTTGTACTCTATCGGTTTGGCTTGTACTCTATCGGTTTGGCTTGTACTCTATCGGTTTGGCTTGTACTCTTGTACTCTATCGGTTTGGCTTGTACTCTATCGGTTTGGCTTGTACTCTATCGGTTTGGCTTGTACTCTATCGGTTTGGCTTGTACTCTATCGGTTTGGCTTGTACTCTATCGGTTTGGCTTGTACTCTATCGGTTTGGCTTGTACTCTATCGGTTTGGCTTGTACTCTATCGGTTTGGCTTGTACTCTATCGGTTTGGCTTGTACTCTATCGGTTTGGCTTGTACTCTATCGGTTTGGCTTGTACTCTATCGGTTTGGCTTGTACTCTATCGGTTTGGCTTGTACTCTATCGGTTTGGCTTGTACTCTATCGGTTTGGCTTGTACTCTATCGGTTTGGCTTGTACTCTATCGGTTTGGCTTGTACTCTATCGGTTTGGCTTGTACTCTATCGGTTTGGCTTGTACTCTATCGGTTTGGCTTGTACTCTATCGGTTTGGCTTGTACTCTATCGGTTTGGCTTGTACTCTATCGGTTTGGCTTGTACTCTATCGGTTTGGCTTGTACTCTATCGGTTTGGCTTGTACTCTATCGGTTTGGCTTGTACTCTATCGGTTTGGCTTGTACTCTATCGGTTTGGCTTGTACTCTATCGGTTTGGCTTGTACTCTATCGGTTTGGCTTGTACTCTATCGGTTTGGCTTGTACTCTATCGGTTTGGCTTGTACTCTATCGGTTTGGCTTGTACTCTATCGGTTTGGCTTGTACTCTATCGGTTTGGCTTGTACTCTATCGGTTTGGCTTGTACTCTATCGGTTTGGCTTGTACTCTATCGGTTTGGCTTGTACTCTATCGGTTTGGCTTGTACTCTATCGGTTTGGCTTGTACTCTATCGGTTTGGCTTGTACTCTATCGGTTTGGCTTGTACTCTATCGGTTTGGCTTGTACTCTATCGGTTTGGCTTGTACTCTATCGGTTTGGCTTGTACTCTATCGGTTTGGCTTGTACTCTATCGGTTTGGCTCTATTGTACTCTATCGGTTTGGCTTGTACTCTATCGGTTTGGCTTGTACTCTATCGGTTTGGCTTGTACTCTATCGGTTTGGCTTGTACTCTATCGGTTTGGCTTGTACTCTATCGGTTTGGCTTGTACTCTATCGGTTTGGCTTGTACTCTATCTATCGTTTGGCTTGTACTCTATCGGTTTGGCTTGTACTCTATCGGTTTGGCTTGTACTCTATCGGTTTGGCTTGTACTCTATCGGTTTGGCTTGTACTCTATCGGTTTGGCTTGTACTCTATCGGTTTGGCTTGTACTCTATCGGTTTGGCTTGTACTCTATCGGTTTGGCTTGTACTCTATCGGTTTGGCTTGTACTCTATCGGTTTGGCTTGTACTCTATCGGTTTGGCTTGTACTCTATCGGTTTGGCTTGTACTCTATCGGTTTGGCTTGTACTCTATCGGTTTCGGCTTGTACTCTATCGGTTTGGCTTGTACTCTATCGGTTTGGCTTGTACTCTATCGGTTTGGCTTGTACTCTATCGGTTTGGCTTGTACTCTATCGGTTTGGCTTGTACTCTATCGGTTTGGCTTGTACTCTATCGGTTTGGCTTGTACTCTATCGGTTTGGCTTGTACTCTATCGGTTTGGCTTGTACTCTATCGGTTTGGCTTGTACTCTATCGGTTTGGCTTGTACTCTATCGGTTTGGCTTGTACTCTATCGGTTTGGCTTGTACTCTATCGGTTTGGCTTGTACTCTATCGGTTTGGCTTGTACTCTATCGGTTTGGCTTGTACTCTATCGGTTTGGCTTGTACTCTATCGGTTTGGCTTGTACTCTATCGGTTTGGCTTGTACTCTATCGGTTTGGCTTGTACTCTATCGGTTTGGCTTGTACTCTATCGGTTTGGCTTGTACTCTATCGGTTTGGCTTGTACTCTATCGGTTTGGCTTGTACTCTATCGGTTTGGCTTGTACTCTATCGGTTTGGCTTGTACTCTATCGGTTTGGCTTGTACTCTATCGGTTTGGCTTGTACTCTATCGGTTTGGCTTGTACTCTATCGGTTTGGCTTGTACTCTATCGGTTTGGCTTGTACTCTATCGGTTTGGCTTGTACTCTATCGGTTTGGCTTGTACTCTATCGGTTTGGCTTGTACTCTATCGGTTTGGCTTGTACTCTATCGGTTTGGCTTGTACTCTATCGGTTTGGCTTGTACTCTATCGGTTTGGCTTGTACTCTATCGGTTTGGCTTGTACTCTATCGGTTTGGCTTGTACTCTATCGGTTTGGCTTGTACTCTATCGGGTTTGGCTTGTACTCTATCGGTTTGGCTTGTACTCTATCGGTTTGGCTTGTACTCTATCGGTTTGGCTTGTACTCTATCGGTTTGGCTTGTACTCTATCGGTTTGGCTTGTACTCTATCGGTTTGGCTTGTACTCTATCGGTTTGGCTTGTACTCTATCGGTTTTGGCTTGTACTCTATCGGTTTGGCTTGTACTCTATCGGTTTGGCTTGTACTCTATCGGTTTGGCTTGTACTCTATCGGTTTGGCTTGTACTCTATCGGTTTGGCTTGTACTCTATCGGTTTGGCTTGTACTCTATCGGTTTGTACTCTATCGGTACTGTACTCGGTTTGGCTTGTACTCTATCGGTTTGGCTTGTACTCTATCGGTTTGGCTTGTACTCTATCGGTTTGGCTTGTACTCTATCGGTTTGGCTTGTACTCTATCGGTTTGGCTTGTACTCTATCGGTTTGGCTTGTACTCTATCGGTTTGGCTTGTACTCTATCGGTTTGGCTTGTACTCTATCGGTTTGGCTTGTACTCTATCGGTTTGGCTTGTACTCTATCGGTTTGGCTTGTACTCTATCGGTTTGGCTTGTACTCTATCGGTTTGGCTTGTACTCTATCGGTTTGGCTTGTACTCTATCGGTTTGGCTTGTACTCTATCGGTTTGGCTTGTACTCTATCGGTTTGGCTTGTACTCTATCGGTTTGGCTTGTACTCTATCGGTTTGGCTTGTACTCTATCGGTTTGGCTTGTACTCTATCGGTTTGGCTTGTACTCTATCGGTTTTGCCTTGTACTCTATCGGTTTTTGTACTCTATTGGTTTGGCTTGTACTCTATCGGTTTGGCTTGTACTCTATCGGTTTTTGTACTCTTGTACTTGTACTCTATCGGTTTGGCTTGTACTCTATCGGTTTGGCTTGTACTCTATCGGTTTGGCTTGTACTCTATCGGTTTGGCTTGTACTCTATTGGTTTGGCTTGTACTCTATCGGTTTGGCTTGTACTCTATCGGTTTGGCTTGTACTCTATCGGTTTGGCTTGTACTCTATCGGTTTGGCTTGTACTCTATCGGTTTGGCTTGTACTCTATCGGTTTGGCGTGTACTCTATCGGTTTGGCTTGTACTCTATCGGTTTGGCTTGTACTCTATCGGTTTGGCTTGTACTCTATCGGTTTGGCTTGTACTCTATCGGTTTGGCTTGTACTCTATCGGTTTGGCTTGTACTCTATCGGTTTGGCTTGTACTCTATCGGTTTGGCTTGTACTCTATCGGTTTGGCGTGTACTCTATCGGTACTCTTGGCTTGTACTCTATCGGTTTGGCTTGTACTCTATCGGTTTGGCTTGTACTCTATCGGTTTGGCTTGTACTCTATCGGTTTTCTTGTACTCTATCGGTTTGGCTTGTACTCTATCGGTTTGGCTTGTACTCTATCGGATTGCCTTGTACTCCATCGGTTTGGCTTGTACTCTATCGGATTGCCTTGTACTCTATCGGTTTGGCTTGTACTCTATCGGTTTGGCTTGTATCGGTTTGCCTTGTACTCTATCGGTTTGGCTTGTACTCTATCGGATTGCCATATATATATATATATATATATATATATTGCATACACTGTATAAATACTGTATATAAATGTTTCTACATAATTTATATACTATATATATATATATATATTTATATATATATGTGAGATGTTCATCATCTTTATCTATATAAGTCAGTATCATCGTTCAAAATCTTTTTAATGCAGCCATGACATAATGAAACTCTGCAAAATGTATAACATCACAGTAAATTCTGAGCAATTAATTCCAAGAGATGGAAAGACAGAAACAGAAAGACACAGAGAGACAGAGACAGATAGAGATACACAAACAGACAGACAAGACAGACGGACGGACAGATGGATATACAGAGTCCGTAGCAAACATCCTCCCCGTCATGATAAACTATAAATTGGCTGACACAAAATCCGCCAAAAGAGATCAATCGGAATATTATCACAGATGGGAGGAAAGGACAGGGAACCTGAGATGGGGAGATCCTCACTTCAAAAACCTCCTCAGCATCTGAATGCACCACCTGCATATGTCACGTTTCTACGCCCTTCGTAGCCGCTAAATAAATGATCACATAGGAGGTACTTCAGAAGTTGAAGAGTAGGCCTACTCAATCGAGAAACTCAGTTGATACATGTGAAATTGAACATATGTCAGAAACTGAAACTGAAAAAGTCCAATCGAGGCAAAGAAGAAGAGGAGAAGAATTCCTCTTTTTAAAAGTCAGAATTCAGATCAACAAGGGAAAACGAAAACGTCCAACAATTTACAAATATGTAAGAATAAAATGCAGTCACAAATGATTCCGTGATTGAGTCAGAATCGGAATAAAAATAGCGAATGGTTTAGATCTCGATTAAGTTAATTAAACAATATCTAACGAGTAACAAGAGTCATTGTCATCGACAGCATATGACCGAGAGGGAGAGAGAGAGATACATACATACATAGAGAGAAATATACAGACAGACATACACACGGACAGATATAACTTATTGAGTAAGACAGAGACACAGAGAGAGATACATACAAACAAACACATACACACACACACACACACACACACATACAGTCAGACAAACAGAGACCTACATCCATACATACATATACACCTACCAACATATATACATACATATTGCATATACATACATACATAAATACACAGCCGCATACTTAATGGCATGCAGATAAAATACACAAATGTCAGTGAAATAATTCTAGTTGCTGGCAACATTTAAAATAACCGAATAATGCTAAAACTGATAAAAACAATAGAATGAGATTATCACCATAAAACCCCAAAATATCACAAGCAACGATTCAACAGATGTAAATATTAGGTTCAGAGAAGGTTTAGGCACAAGCCTACATACACATACACATACATACATACACACATACACACATTTCAAAACCCAGCACTGACGGAACTCATAACAAGTCACCAAACTGTAGTACAACAAATAGATAGCATCCAAGTTCATCCTGAAACGTTTAGCACTGATAGATATCCCGCTCACCTCATATTTAAAAAAGCCTGGTTAAACGAAAACCTGGTTCCAAAATGCAAAACATTTGATATCATCTTTTGATTATTAAACGCAGAAAGAAAACAGAAATGAGAGAATAGTAAAAAAGCAAAACTGGAATGTTGTAGAATGTCAAATACACAAATGTCAGATGACAAATAACGTCTGCCTGCTTACTTACTTGCTCCCTTGATTAATTAACGTTAATCAGCTACATCTGCATAAACACAAAACAACCAACAGCCGAGTAATAAAACAATGGAAAGTTTGACACAATTGTCATTTCAAGTCTCAATACAAAATGGTCAATTGCGCAAGTCAGAACGAAACCTCATCACAAATGCAACTTCTTTCATAACCACCAAAGACATATATAACATAACATAACAAAGAACCAAAGCAAGTCAAACCTGTAATGTTTAATATACATATATATCAATCTTTAGTCCACCAAAATATTGGTTGCACAACACAAAACAAACATGAAAAGCAACAAAAAACTCAATCACTTATGGTGTCTGAGAAAAAAACACATAGCCTATCTCTCCTATCTTCCTCTTAAAAGTTGTGATGGTGTCCACTGAGACAGTGGACTATCATCGAAACCACTCCACAATTCCACAACTCTTGCACTGAAGAATTTCTGCCCAGATGTTCTCTTCATAACATACGTTGTTTCTCTTCCCACTTATCAACCATTGACCTTTGCTTCTCTCATGGATGAAGACTTTGACTTCGATCGACGCTTTCTGCATTCTGAAAACGGCGCTATAGAAGTTAATAGGTTAGATGTTGTAGCACGAATTCCTATACGATGCTACAACATATTCAGAAAATAAACTCATTAAACAAATTACCTCGCTTTAAGACAGCAGCGGGTTTAGACATTGTTTCTAAAGACAACATCACAATAGGTTTCTGGAGTATTGCTTTAGCTAACATGGTAATACCCAAGTGGTCTCATGTTCACACCTGTGGTTTTACCGTTAGCAACTATCACCTGATACCTCCAAAATCGAACACAATTTTTTCAGAATTAAAACATTGCATAAAACATTGTTATTTGAGATTTCTGCAACACTCTGAGACAACGACAGCAACCAGCTTATCCACAGGCACCCAGTAATAATTACAAGGTCGGTAGGCAGGTCAGGTCAGTTTCGGTTCAAGGTCAAAATCCAAAGGTCAGACACGTCAAGGTCAACATCAAAAGGTCAGACACGTCAAGGTCAAAATGTCAGACAGGTCAAGGTCAACATCAAAGGGTCATATCCCTCAACATGTGTGTTAAGAATTTGCTTAATATATTCCCCCGTCATGACCAATGACGATGCTTCAGAACAGACAGAATGAGACTGCATTGAACCAGTGTCTGTAAGGCTAAGCTTGCAATCAACCTGCGAGATTCTTCTTTGCAAACATCTAAACTGCAAAACAGAGTAAGCAGAGACTAATGCCTTGAAAAACGCTTCTCAAATAAGTCACCTCTCAGCCGAGTATTAAGAAATCTGCCAGAAACCATTCATCGGTGGTGCATCATTTCATCATCAACCTTCTCCTGCCAACTTTTCCGAAAGTTCTCGACCTCCAGCTACATTCTCCGTCTCAAAACAAACGCAACCGCTCCTGTTCCCACCAATGGGACCCACTAATAAACAAAGACCAAGTCTTTTCTATCTATTCTGTTGAAATTCCGATGGTCTTTACAAAATGAACCATTATGAATATCAATTTGACCCTCAAATGATCTTTACAAATCGGACAATTAAGGCATCAATACATGATCAACAAAATTCTGTACAGCGGGCATTTATGCAACCAAAAACTTTATACATGGGATTACAATTCAGTCTAAGCACTTTCACTTAAGTCAAAGCCTTCATTCAGTTTAAGCCTTTACTTTCACGTAAGTCAAAGCCTTCACTTTCACTTCAATGTAAGCCTTCACTTTCACTTCACTTTAAGCCTTCACTTTCACTTCGATCTAAGCCTTCTCGTACTGTTTCAGAGTTCCTTCAAGTTTTGACGCGATCTGAAAATAGAACAGAAGTAACTTTGTTTATAACTGTAAGAGCACGATTTTAAAACGAAATGAAAAACATTCGGTCGTCTTTCCAATCAGACCACTTCGTTTCTTTGGCTAGTCTGAACGCGCTTTTTTAAAAGCTTAAGAAATGCAATCTTCTAAACAGTGTACAGACAATGTACTTAAGGCTGGGACAAAGGTGGAAAACTTTCCAAAATATTTTGTAATAGTGAAATTTAATCCTCAACATAAAGCTGACATTCAAGCATGCTAACTACTGGACCACTGCTCACCACATACACTTAGATGATAAATGAGGCAAAGACGTCGGTCTATTTGATCTTATCTTCTGTTGCGGTTAATTAACTGATTGAGGAGACAGCTGTTAACCTCGCGATAGAACTTGATCTGGCTCTCCAGGTATGTCTTCATGTAGCATTTGAAGTCGCCAACTCTGTACTGATTGAAGTGTTGGATTTCGGCCAAAACGGAAGACGAGACGACGTTCGCTCTCTCCTGGATCGACTGCAGCTCTCCATCACTAACACTTCCTGTCTTCTCAGTGATCTTTGCAGCTGCAGCCTAAAACGATCATCGACCAATAATCAATATATCTCCAAATATCCACAGCGCTACAGTCTACAGCTAAGCGCATGGCACCAGCTGATGAATTAAGCACTGATCAAGAATGAGTCCAAGAACTGTGACTTCAAATCTTTCAAATCATCATCATACGACACGAGTGATAAGAAAACACTAATCACGACTCTCTTCAACATTAAATGGCATATTATTTAATTAATAAATTTTAATGCCATTTATCATCAGCATCACCAGTTCCTGATGCTAGCCATTTGGCCGCGATGGGTAGGAATAAATTATCTACATTGCCCTTGGTCATTTGTCATGGTGAGTGCTCCTCTCTTTTCTTCGAATCTGGCATTGTGTTGTCTTTGTTCAACTGGCATTCATTAGCAACACTTAACAACATTAACGGACGTTATTTACGTCAGCTGAAAGCTTATTTTATGTTAGAACAGAATCTATTTTTATCCATCTACTTTAACTTGCGGGAATCTTGAGCCACAGGCTAAAAAGTCAAATCTTGCGACGACTAATTCGATCACTTACAATCATTCAATCGTCCTGAAACTTGGCAGATAGACTCGCCCTCGCAGACACTTCATTCTATCAAAATTTCAGCTCCCCAAAAAGGCTAGCTTATAGAATCGGGGACTCAACTTTTCGAATCGGGAATCCCCTTTTCCGACACGCAGCGTTGCCATTGGCCAGCGTTGCCATTGGCCGCAACAGAAACGGGTGCGCTGCATCATTAAACGGACGCTATGTTGTAAAATGAACGCGGACTATATATTTGTAGAGGTAACTGCTTCATAAGACGCATTATAGGATAGTAGATGGATATAGTAAAAAAACTTTTGTTTTTACGGGCTGTATTTTTATTCTTCGTCACCTTGTGCATCGTCATGGCACCAGAGAAGCAGGAGATTAACCCTCTGTATTCCTGAATTCCTTCGAGTAAGAGCACCACATCATCCGACGGCTGAAACAATCAACACATCAGACGACATTAAACAACAAAACTGGACAGACTGCTCAAGTCTCATTGCCAACAGTTTCACAACAACAGAAGCAATCATAAAGCCAAACATCGGCCGAAATGTGTAAGTACAGAAATAGAAATCCAGTTTGTCCAATCATATATATACCCCATTACAAACATAACAAACCCAGGCTGAACTACTATAACCGCATCTGCAGTATATCCAGTAAGATCAGCTTCATAAATCTTCATAATTATAATGATAACAATGATAATTATAAATAAATGGATACCGTTGGTAGAAATAAAGAAATAAACAATTCCTTTCCATTACAGATCAATTTTTTTTACAGTTCTTCTTAAACTCTTTTATCATTCACGGACAAAGGTCCGTCTTAACAGATTCCGACATACAATTCCCTTTCCACCTTAAGAAGCAATCGCGAATGGCACCGTATTCTTACCTGTTTAGCAAAGAGCTGTCCGATTTCTTCGTAAGTCTTTCCTGTGTGGCTGATGGCCAGCGTCAAACTCTGAGATGCAGGTCGTTCGTCCAATTCAAACGACTTCGACAGAGAAACAAAAGATCCGCCCAGCTTCTGGAAATGCTTCCGGAAAGCTAAAGAAAACATCGTCAACACACACAAATTAAATCTTATCTAATCTTGTGACTTCCCCAGCAGCACCGGTATTGCAGTGTAAAAGGAGGTAACGTGGCAATCGCTTCTAACTCTAAAACTCTGATCGTCTTTCTTTGGATCATATACCTAAATCAAGACCTGTTCTTCGTTAATGTGCTCTCTCGATTGATAGACCTAGATTCAAATAAGAATACTAAATAAGAATCAATTCTGAACACAACCACATTCTGAAATCAGAATTCATTGGACCATGGCACCAAAGAGACAAAAAGGAAACTAACAGAGTTTTGATTCCATTCAAAGCTGTGCCATCGTTTTAGACAATGGCGTTACAGAAGTTCTCTCTCTCTCTGTCTCTATGTCTCTGTCTGTCTCTGCATCTCTGTCTGTCTAACTCACATCCTTCGTGTTTCTTGATGCTGTTCTCTCCAACGGCGTTTAGATGCTTGAGATTGTCATCAAGGACTTTGACGTGTCGTTGGAATCGGTCGATACGTGTCTCCCTGAATAGAAAGACAATCAGTCAGTGATTCACAGATGAATCAATTAATCAGTCAATGAAAGAGTCAATCAATCAACTGATCAAATTAATAAATCATTTAATCAATCACTTAATCAATCAGTCAATCAATCAGTCACCCTGAACACGACAACCACTTGTAATTAAATCCAGGGCATAACATTGACATCCCATTGACACAAAGGAACCCAACGAAGACAGTCGTCTGTCGTCGTTTAAACATCGTCTGCTTACGCGTTTTTTGAATCGAGAGGAGGAGATCGAATGGTAAGGAAGAAGCGAGCGCCTGAACATTCATCCCTCTTTGCCTTCCGCTTCACGTCACTCCAGACCTTCACAGAAGAGATAAACAACAATTGATCAACCATCAGCATAACACTGCGCCAATCTCTAAATTGTAGAGCACTACTCTAAAGCAAAGTTTTGGAGCACCATCAGTTGAAGCCTTGTGCACAACACACCAGCAAAATAGAAGTTACTAAATATCATTTTATCTAAAATAGTTTTAAAAAACATCTGTTGCATCTTTTGCCCTTGTGAATATCAACTGTTGGCCAGTAAGATAACGGTGTTATAGAAGTCCATAGATTATATTAGATTAGATTAAAACAAGTTCATCCGAAATAATTCACCATAGCCAAACATGTTGATCAAAAGCACCAGGATCAAATTCCAGACAACTGAAAACGTCCGTTTATAATAATCCGGTTGAGACAATACCTTTTGGTTTGTACAGGTGAGAAAATGTTTGAAGATGTCTGAATTGGCGATAATTGGATGTTGACATAAGCGGTCGATCCACAGCTGAAGATGTCGAAGGCGAGCATTCACAAAAGCCTCTTCAAATCGACCTAAAACATCCAAAGCAACTCAGATCAAATATACTAAAAAAAACTTCAACAACAAAAACCCTCAGAGCTAATATTTTATGTTAATAATATGCTAATAATATGCTAATATTACAAATAAAAACCCACAACAATTTCTTTAAAAACAATGTTCTTGTGACTTGAAGCTCCTATAGATTGCAACTACAAACTCTTAAAAATAATATATTCGTGACTTGAACGTCTTACAGATTGCATTTGTAAACTCTTTGAAAATAATGTTATCATGACTTGAAGCTCTTATAAGTTGCAATTATTAACTCTTAAAAACAATGGTTTTCGTGACTTGTAGATCTTATAGATGGCATTAATAAACTCTTAGGTTTTTTGACCAGAAAGTCTTATAGATTAGTCTCTTATAGACTTGCCGACGAACTGTCGTTCGGGCAGAGGAGGAACAGTGATCGTTGGGAATTTCTCCACCAGACGATGTTGTATCCAACTGAAATGATTATAGCGACGACTCACTTGAATTCCACTGAACTGAAATGAAACACCAACATCAACATTATTATTAAGACAATATTATTATTTGTACTACTAATTAGCAACTTACTATTAATTGACAGAACTGGCATTTTCTGTCTGGTCTCTCTGACAACTGGACTTACAACTTCCATTGACCATCTTTGGACAACCCTTTCTGACCTGACACAGCACTCCTCAATAAGCTGATGCTCTGCACTTAGCTCTAGATTAGCACTGTAGAAATTTTGAGATTACAATTACCATGCCAACTGAGTTAAAAATGATCGTATGAATGATGATACTAATTAAGATAAGTTTATGCCAATGAAAATGATGAAGACGATGATTATGATGGTGATGATGATGAAAATCCGCTGTTGCACCCTGTTTCACCCTCACCCCAGTCACTTTCTCTTCCCTTAACTTAGTCCCCACTTTCTCCTCCCTAAAATCTCCCCTAACCCACCGTCACCCAGAATCTCCGCTTCCCTTACTGCCTCTCTCTTCACCACCAACCAGTCCAGACTGACCACACACTGACCGATCCAGCGACCTAACTAAATGGACCAGGGATCACAGATCTACGTATTTCAGATGATGATAGCGTTGATGAGTACAATGATGATGATGATTTTCATTATGCTGGTTCTGATGATGTTAAAGCTGATGATGATGTTAAAGCTGATGATGATTTTAAAGCTGATGATGATTTTAAAGCTGATGATGATGAAGAGGACGATTAATCATAGGTCATCTTCTTTACGGATGGAATCAGTTGGTAGGTTGTGAAGGTCTTTATTCCGTGGTACTTAGTCTCTTTCTTGGGGGATGTCACAGCACAGCCAAACGGTTGTGCTGGCTGCTTCCACATCACTCCCTCCGCACTATCCTGAACAGCCAATGACAGAAGAACCAGGTGTAACCAAAAACTGCCATTAACTGTCCCTTCATATATGGTGGTCAACAAATTTTAACCATCATGCAAAACCATCTATAGTAAAAGTGCTGTGAACTGTTTTCGTAGCCTATAACCAACATATTTAATCAAGATTATTCTAATGTATATATATGTCAATTTATATAGCATCACTTCCAGAAAACACGACATGGGTGCCTTTATATCCAACTACTCCAAATTTTAACACAAATGGTTAGATATTAAACTTATTTCCTACAGTATTACTCCAAATTTATAAAAGCCTGCACAACTGAAGTTAAATATTCTCATCAAAACACCTGCCAAAGTGTTTTAAAGACTTGATCTAAAAGAAAAAAGAACTTACGACAATCACAACAACGTTTGACCCCATGGAATTGGAGGTCAAAGTGGAAGAACCAAACAAAAATGCGTCACCACCAATCTTCGTGAAGTGAGCAAAACTGGAAAATACAAAATCAATGAAAAGACATTCACTCAACACAAATAAAAACAAACATTTCTAAACACAATTCCATATGATTGATTGATTGATTGAAAAGAACTACAGAAGTGGTGCCATGCAAAAATCAAGGCTGTCTGGTTGACAGCCAAGAGAGAATTGAGAAACACATGGAAAGAGTCCATGGAGGAAACAAGTTGCAGTAAAGATGGGTTTCCAGTTGAGAGCCAAAGGCCAACTCCACAGACTCCAATACAGAGCCAATGGGTGTGTGCTGGAAATATTGCAGTCTGGGGCCAGCAATGGAAATGGCAATCTACCAAGAGCAGACCTTATCCTTGGTATGGTTAGAGTAAGACAAAAAGAGGTTAGAGAGTAAGACAATCAGAGGCACATAGAACCAAATTGCATGCAGACAAAGTCATTCACCAAAGCAGGCCATGGATACGTCGCATGGCTAGTTCCCTCAGCAGACACCTTCACAGTCCAGCACAGACGCCTCACTCTGCTCGGTCCCACCTCCTGAACAGATTGCCCAACAGCACTCCACAGCGCTTTTTCATCTCTACTCCACAACTGCTTGAAAGCCATTCAGTTCGATCCTAGTTTTCTGTCGTCAGATCAGGAGAACCTCTGATGAATATGTGTCTGGAAGAGGTGCTTTATAAATCTGTGATTACAATGTGGCAACACTACGAACATCATAACATGTATGAAATGTTGGGTAGTAGATGCAACTGATGAACCTGTTAAATGGATTGTAAGTTGACGATCGATTGTCACTCTTCTGCGATTGGCTCATTCGCTTCTCGTTAATCGTTGAATAGAAAGACTCGCGTTTGTTCTCACTTACCTACCAATTACAAACACACACAAACAACAGTCCAGTTCAGCAATTGTCTCAAATAGAAACGACTATAATCACCTGTATACCAAGTGGTATACCAGGTGGTATGTAGTGGTACACCAGGTGGTATGTATGTTGTATGATTTTGTTTGTTTTAAATCTAGTATTGCAATGTTTTGTTATTTAGTTGTTTGGCTATGATTTAGCCCTAACATTGTTATTTAAGTTGAATTTTCTATATGATCATAAAAATCGTCTTGCCATCAGTAAATGTAATATGGAAAAGGGGCAGCCCTGCAATAGCGGATTATTTTATCCTTTAGGGCTGTCCTGTTGACGGCATCAGCAGATTAACATTTTTTTAAAATGACTGATTGTTAATTAATTGTGCTGTTGTTGATTCAATAAAACGGCTGATTGATTGATGTAGTGGTACACCAGGTGGTATACAGTGGCATTACCAGGTGGTATGTAGTGGTATACTAGGTGGTACACAGTGGCTTACCAGGTGGCATTTAATAGTATACAGAGGTCAAGTAAAAGGACAAGAACTGCAAAGGCAACGATTTTATATACTAGAATACAAATACAACAGAAGTGCAACACAAGTACAACACAAGTAGAGCTGCATTGTTCTCCCATCACAATGTTTTCCCGGTGCTTTTCAGTGTCTTAAGTCCAAACTGCTTCCTTTCTTACCGGAGTGGTCGCAGTGGAGTTGGCATCATCATCGTCGTCGTCATCATCATCCCAGTCATCATCCCAGAACTCTCCATTGTCCTGTTCAGGACAAGTCTCGCGTCTCTGCAGTTTGGAATGAGGCGGCGGAGGCCGAGAATTCTGTGGAGGGTTAAGGCTTGTTGGCCTGGCAGTGATCGCATTGGTCGGCTTTGTGGGAGACGGAGTGGAGGAGGAAGTGGAGACGGTCTTAGATCGGAGCATAGGCGGCCTGGATGCCCCTGGTGGAGTAACAACTGGAGCTGGAGGAAGTGGAATGGTTGGCTCAGGATACGAGACCACCTGGAACAATAACATCAATCAATCGATCAATAGGTAAATCAATTAAATCAATCAATACAATCAATCAAATCAACTAAATCAAGTCAATAAGTCAGACAATCTCGACAACCGCTTGGATTCAAGACTTCAAGAGTTTCATCATCAGATGACAATTAATCATCGCTGAATCACCACTTACATGTACAATCATCATCGATCATCACAAAACCTCAAAAAGGGCGGATCAAATACCTCAAAGTATGTCGCTGGTACCAGACCCTTCTGACCGGAGGCATTGACGGCTTCCCACCATCCATCTCCAACATTCTACAACATGGAACCCGAAAAAAATTAATAAACTAATTATGCAAAACAATGACGAATATCATGACATTAACTGTCAACATGAGACACCATGATCACAACCATCATCACATTTTAATTTATATCTTTAATTTTAAATAGGTCCGTGTTTAATGTAATTTTATTCATTCAAAACAAAATTAAATTAAACTATTTCTAAATTGCTGGTTCCAAGGATTAAAAAGTTCCTTCATTCAGTGTCAGCTTTAGGTACAGCAAAATATAGGTGGCTGACTAGTGCAGCATTTTTCAAGGGGCGGCAAATTATGGTAACATACATGATATCACTTTCATCAAAGTGATGTCATTTATGGGCAAGGGGCGGCATTTTTGTCCTTGCCTATAGCACAAAACTGTTAAAGACTGGGTACTTGTCGGTTAATTCACCCCATTTCATTTTCTCGTCTACCTTGTCGGTTAATTCACCCCATTTCATTCTTGCGTCTACCTTGCCTGTTCATGCACCCGAATAAATTTTTACGCGTTTCTTTCCTTTTAATTCTAATTTTTGCCGCCTTCCTCTCAATTCTTTGTGTATTGGCTCCGGTCTTCGGGTCAACGAAGTTTAGGGAGTGATTAACCTTATCGTGTGACAACTGTCAAGTCTTCCTTACGAAGAGATACGGGAAAATATGTCATATGAAACACTTCCAGATATATATATATCCCGTGTATATTGAAGGTCAACCAGTGACAGTTTCGTCATTAGAAAACATGGACGATACTAACCCTAAGTCCCTAACCGACCCTCGCGGCGCGTAACAACGACGCGTAACCTCAACGTAACTGACATGGACTATAAAACTTTCCGTCGCGAGGTCGGTTAGGGTCAGGGTTAGGGTTAGTGTCGTCATTAGAAGACAGATAAAAACAGTCCCACGGTACACCCATCTGCATGGTAGAAATGTTTCTGAACTTCGCTTTAATCAGAATAGTTATAATTAAAAGATCTCTTTCTATACCATCGTGCTGTGTTTTCGACACCGGTTTGATGGGGTGAATTAATTTTACGTGGGCAACACATTACCATTGGAACAACGAAATGGGGTGAATTAACCGACAAGTACCAAAGACTGTCAAAAGCTGCCACTGCTTTAATCCTTTAAAGGCAAGCTGTATTAGTTTCCCAGTCACTGTTAGCACACGCTTCTCATTAAAGGATTAGACCACATGCAAAGTAGAAGTAAGTAAGTCAAAATTATCGTTGGCACATCTTTATTAGATTTACCTGATCAACAACCGTCAGAGTTTCATCTGCCAGAAACTGGAGTTCTCCCAGACTTTCACTTGCAAAATCGAACAGAGCCTTTACCTGATTAAAAAAAAGTAAAATTATTCACCGATATATTCACCTGAAATCCTCAGCAACATGAAACCCAACCTCAGACCGAGATTTAGACCTACGGAAAGAAAATTCCCGTCCCGGATTTTAGGACGACAACATAACAAGGTTTTAAAGTGGTTCCGAAGACGTGTAATATGCGTTGGAATTACGAGAGCTTCTCTGCTGAGCTTAACGTCTCGAAATCTGTCGGTTTGTTAAATTGATAGATTTTTTAAGTTTTACGAGTTTTGACGTGAGTCACTTTGGCGAGGGTGTGTAGGGCTATTTATAAACAGGGTTCGTGTGTACAACGAACGGACGTTGTTTTCAAACAGTTTCAAAGAATCCGAATGGCGATCGAAAGAAAGCATTAAGACCATGAAAGATGAGAGACGTAGACGGAAGGAAATCTTGAGGACGAATATCAGTTAATCATTTGGATATTTGTTAATTTGATTAAATAAGATCCGTAAACAGAAACCTACCTTGATACCTGCCATCGCTTCTCTGACCATCGATGTAAATGCAAAGAATAAAAACAAATCATCCTAAACGCAAATAATTCTTCCCTCGATATTATTATTATTGTCATTATAAATTATTTAGCTCTATTATTATTATGGAATTTATGGGTGCGCTACAGTTTGATAGTGTAGTGGTTGGCATGCTAGACTGCCAATCGAGAGGTTTGGGTTCATATCCCCGCTTGGGCCGAACTGTTTGTTCTGGGCAGAGGTGCAGAGAACCAAACTTTTTCAAAATGAAAAGTTGGTTTTTTGGTTTTATTTGGTTTTTGCTTTTGAGATTTTCCTATTTCGGATCATAAAACTCAGTCGTAAAAATGGCATAATACCGTTCAAATTAATCAGATGCATATTTATAAATGAAATTAACTAGAACAGTAGAACCGTAGAATGTCATAAAACGAAGTTAACAAAGACCATACAACAATTGCCAAGAGAGTTGAAGACACGACATTTTTGGCATTTATAATTTTGAAATTTGTAAAAAAAAATTTGCGGTTTTTTGTTTAAAAAAAGACAAAGAAACCCAAAAACCAAGCCTTTAAAAGCCCTGGTTCTGGGACTATTATTACTGTAATAATAGTCCCAGGTTTGTTCCAATTGTGCCCTCTGTTTACTTAGCTACTGTAAAGCCTCTTTTAACTCAGTTAAGAGCCGGTCTAATAAAATAGGGGTCTTCAGATATTATCCTACCTGCAACCTTGACCAAGAACCTGCCAGCATGCCCATAATAATTATAGGGTTCATCTCTGCTAGCATATCCATGGGCATTAGATGGGACAGAAATGGTCTCTATTATGGGTCCAACATGGGAATATGGTCCTTTATGGGCACAATGGCAGGGATATGAGATGTATATTTCCATTTGTGACCCTTACAGGTCTCCATGTTGAGACCCATCCAGGGCTACATAGTCAGACCCTTACAGGCCCATAGGGGTGCCATTCAATGTTCATGGGTAGGAGTTTGATTTAGACATTCTTTTGTTTGATCAGCAGAATCTGTCCTACATCTGCAACTCTTCCGTTGCACCCCTCCTCGTCTCTGGAAATCATTCGAAATTCCAACATAATTAATTCCAACATAATTAATTCCAACATAATTAATTCCAACATAATTAATTCCAACATAATTAATTCCAACATAATTAATTCCAACATAATTAATTCCAACATAATTAATTCCAACATAATTAATTCCAACATAATTAATTCCAACATAATTAATTCCAACATAATTAATTCCAACATAATTAATTCCAACATAATTAATTCCAACATAATTAATCTGTTAATCAACAAACAAACACAGGTCGATTTGCATAAATCACCTTTCATTAACAAGTTCACAAGGTCAAAGGTCATCATGACTTCTGCAAGTTACATCTGATTGGTCAAAAATATCCAAACCAGCGATACATCGTTATCATCATCATCATCATCATCATCATCATCATCATCATCATCATCATCATCATCATCATCATCATCATCATCATCACAGGCAGTGAATCTATTTTCACACAGAACTTTTAGAATTAACCTAAAAGCGAGCTGTACAAATGATGACCTGGTTATAACGCACAATCTGTAAGAGAGCCATAGTAAGGTAATATCACATATGTTACAATATCACCAGTTATTTACACTATGATTACTCAAATAAGATCTGTTTTCATACAAAGGAATCAGTTGATGGCAATTGGCAGAGAGATCTTACTTCCTTCAAATCTTTTCTCTGTTTCAAGGTCACCAACGCAGGTCAATGAACCATGTCCAAGACCAAGGAACCATGTCCTCCAACGCCAGTGAATCACGTCCAATGCAAACGCAGCATGGTCATGGTCAGTGAACGACCACCAAGACAAACGAACCATTGTTGCCACTAGCCTCAAAACCATCCCAGTCCAGTGAAGCATGTCCAGGTTATCAACTGCTAATAGCAGATCATGAAGATTATGACTAAGATGATGATGATGAAGATGATGATGACAATAGTTGCTAGCAAAAGACAAAACTTGTCCACAAAGTGATTGGTGACTGAAATGTTCAAAAGTCCACAACCGATGGTATTAATATCAGCTCATTTCACATCTGAAAAGGATTCCGCTTCTGCCTCCCACTCCATATAAAGGCAACATGATCATCATCATCATCAACAGCTGCAGCAGCAATTTCCACTGTGAGGTCACATCATCAAATATCAACTGCACCTCCAAACAAGAATTATTTAGTCTGCACAATAACAATCCAGGCTAGCCCCAGAGATATATTTAAGGGCACGCTCCCCGTTTTATTTTAATGGCCACATCATGGAGTTGGCCCCCAAAAGTTCTGCTATTGTTGCCACTAAACTTATAAACTAAAGAAGTTGAAGATGAAGTCAAAGCCTAAAGAGAAAGTTCACCAAAACCCTCTAAAACTAGATTGTTAAAAACATTCTTGCTACTAACTGTCATAATGGTCAAGTCCGTGAAGTTAACTATGACCTTTTTAACTTCATGATTTAATCTAATCTAATCTAATCTAATCTAATAACTTTCATGGCGTTACCGGACGTTACAAACTCCACGGTGACCGGCCGAGAAATAAACCATGGAAACTATACATACATGTAGATCATCAGATTACATACTGGAAAACATGCAGGTAGGCATCCCGTTTCAGAAACCCTTATTCCCAATTACCATATGCAAGCAGTGAGCCTGTAAAATCATACAGCCTAGAATTTAGTCCCTTTGTTTAGTAGTTTTTCTTGAAGTGACGCTATACACAGATAATAACGATTATGAACTGGGTAAAGACGCAATCTATACTCGTGCATTGTGCGCTGTGTTGAGCACAGATGCTAATACACAACTCTAGAGACGTCGGCATACAATGTTTACTCTCGTAAAATATTTAAAATACGTAACATAAATGCTGATAAATAATAAATCCAGTTACCTAAAGATTACGGATCAGACTAATTTTGCCACATCACAAGTTCCAGAAAGTTCTATCATTCGAACGTACAACTGAATACGCACCAAACTGAAATTGCATACACATAATACATTTTCTGACTAATTTTGATTTACAAATACATGACGGGTCAATCAGTCAGTCCGACAGTGAGTGAGTGAGTGTGACAGTGAGTCAGTCAGTCTGTCATTCAGTCAGTCAAGTGGGAAATAATTGCTATACATTTACTAGAGAGATAGTTCAGCACTCTGAAGTGCAGTTGAACAGCACAATAAGAACGGCACTTCAGACAGCACTGAATCTGGAATTCATCAGAAACCTTAATCCAAACAACTACTTTCCTCAAACACATTTGTCAACCCAAACACAAAGAAAATTATGCTTAACGATACATCTGAACGCAGTTTGTATAGACACAGAACAAAAAAGACGACGAATGCTCGTTGGGAAAAAAGACTCTTCAAATGAGACTAGAATGAAATCGTTCGTTAAGTCTAATTGAGATGAGCCGTTTGATTAGAAATTGTTGTCGTTACCGGTGTGCAAAAAATCAAGAAACTACATTCGGTTACCTATCTCACAGAAACCAATTCTCGGAAGTTAAACAGTGATCCACAAAAACAGAGAATTAAATTGTGGGCCACCAAAGCACAGCTGAAAAGGGCCACAAGTTGATCACAAAGCTAATACACTAATTAATAATAATTATCATTATTATTAATTAGTAACCTTTATCATTATTATTAAATAGTAACCTTTATCATAATTATTAATTGGTAACTTCTATAGCACCAGTGTCTAATACACAAGGTGGCATCAACCGATGGTGAACTAAAACCAAGCCGTAATCAGGTCAATATCCAGAAGATCAACCCGCTTAGACAGAGAGGAGGCAGGAGGTTGATAAGCAGTTTGAAACAGATCATTTTTACGTAGAGCATGAAAAGACACAAGCGACGACTGAGCAGATCCAGTAGAGATGGGAAAGAATTCCAAATTGAAGTCTAGCAACCTTTCAGCATAATATCCAATTGTAATAACGTTGTATAAAACTAGGTCACGTTACAAAGCCAACTTCCACATCCTGATCGTCTTACATATTCGCAACATGTCTCAACAAAGAGAAAGACGGCATCAATTAACCTACTCCTGATTGGTTTAGACTAGACATTTGCATAATTTGTTTCTATGGTTTCACTTTAAGTTCAATGACTCTGATGACTAGATACCCCTCTGAAGACGTCGGCCGGTGCGACTTACGCCAAACCCTTCAGCACAAGAAACAGATCAGACAGAGAAACCAACAGACAGCACAGATTACAAGAAGAATTTCAAGAGTTGAAAGTCGTCGTCGTCGTCATAGCACCTGTCGAGATAAGTCTTTTGATAATTGGCGGAGAAATCTGAAGTCGCGCGACTTCTGAGTTGCTCCAAAGTCGTTGAGGAAAGTCGAGTCGCGTGTCGTCGTTTCAGTCGGCTGCGACTCGAGCGTAGGTTTCTGGGTAGAGTCCGGTCCGTCCGTCCTTTCGTCCGGTGCACCAGCCCTGGTCATCACGGTCGCCCAGCTTCTCAAAGACATCACCTGCAAAGATCAATTGTCTACACTTTTTTGTTTTTCTTGTAATCGCATTGCGTTCTGACAATGTGTTAATGAATAAACGAAGATTCTATTCTATTCAGATGACTGTGGAACAATAAAAAAGTAACTAAAGGGCTTTCATAACATATTATATAAATGCGAGCTATTGTGATTGCTCTGTGGCAGCGTCTTCGTGTGCTGTGAGCATTGTCACCTGTCGTCCCTCTGTCCTATCGACACAACTTGGTCCAGATACTCTGAACATCCATGCCACCTGTCAACGGGAATCCTTTGGCTGGCTCCACGTTTTTCTGGTTTTCTGTACTTTGTTTTGCTATCTGATGCAATAGTCTAGTTGTAAGTGACATTTAACATCAAATAGACCAGCTCACAAATGTGCTATATTAAAATGTGTCCTCATACATAAATAATTTAAGTTTATTGAGATTTAATTCAGATGATATTTATTGCACTTTACCAAGTTATACTTCGATTTCAAATAATAACCTTCAGTTTTGCTCCACTGACCAATTCACTCACAGTATTTACTGATCGTACACAATGGGAAGATGACGTAGCAAAGGAGAGGACTGACCATCCAGCCTCGTATGCTGAGGTCAAGATAAATGAAGGGGTCACTGTCTCTCGTTGCTAGTTTAAGGGACTGCTCTTTTTTTCTAAACTTCAATTTTACCAAGACTTCAATTAGCTTCACTGAGATTTCATTCAAATTCATTGATACTGAATTTAATTTTACCCAGATGCAATTTTCCTGAGATTTAATTTAACTTCCATTGGATTCAGTTACTATTTTTTAGATTTCATTCAATAATTTCTGCGACTGAATTGAACTGATCCTTTTTCCTGACCTGCTTTAAACGACAGTTCGTCCTCTTCCTGACCATTGTAGTCGAAGAGCGCTCGCACTTTCACTCCGCTCATCTGCTCGACATAGGTCGTCAGTTCATCACCAAACGGATTCTGCTCAGCGCTAAAAGCAGATGTCGGCACTGTTATAATAACGATAATTATTATTATTAAAAAATTTGCAAGAAGAAGAGCAATCCCTTGAGCTAACCATGAGAGGCAGCTAAGGGTATGAAGTGTTTGAATATGTGACACAGAAACGTGAATTTGAGGTTGAAGTTTATCTGGATTAAAGGAACGTTAGCAACGACCAAATGATGATCCATTATGTGTGTGTGTGTAAAATTATATCTGTATGTAAGTATCTGTGTATGTAGTTATGTGTCTATGTATGTATACGGATGCATGTATGTATGTATTAACGCATGTAAGTGTGTGTAACTGTGCATAAATGTGTGTAAATGCATGCTTGTGTGTATCTGTATGTATGTGCATGTATGCATTTTACAGCAGCTTGCACTAAATGCAAATCATTTTTTTGTCTTACAGGTTAAGCAAAGGTCAATTCTGGTTTGTGTCGTTGTCTAAGTCTTCTGCCTTACCTTGAACAGTCTGGGCTCCTGCCCTCCACCCAGCCAGTCTGGGTTCAGAGGTCATCATTCCACGGATACTGCCCTCTTGTCTCTCCTCTCTGATATCTACTCGGCCATTAATAAGTCATATTTAAAACTCCTGGCACTTTCTATGTTATAACTCGGCCTTTGATATGGACGATCATGCGATCCTGCTGCAGTGTTTTCAACAATCTTGTGGCCTTTGTGGATCCGCTCTTACCTGGTTTAGATCGTTCCCAGATGGTTGTCCTCTCATATCCAATACAATGTACTGCTCTTAGTCTTAAGAACTCAACAGGGTCTAGCTCTTTAATATCTTTGTGACTTAATGCGCAAACCTCTGTCTGCTGTCTCTTTCTACCCTCTCCGGTCTGTGGATCGACTTGATCTCTTAGTTCCTCGGGCAAGGACTGCCATGGCCCAACACCGTGCCTTTGCCATTGTGGGCCCCTATATGTGGAATGAGCTCCTTGGGGTCCCATCCTCATCCCTTCGTTACTTGAAGACTTTCTGATTTCCTCCAGGCTGTCATGATGACTGCGCCTCTGAATAGCTAGTACTGCGAGAGGCACTTTATAAATTTTTAGATATAATACGATATGATAAAGAGTAAATACATTTTACAACACATAAAATCAAATTTAAAAAAATGGAAGAAAAACTGTTGGCATGCACTAATAATGACAATCAAGCAGACAATAGTTTACGGCGTCTAAACCAATCATGCATATTTAAGCAACCTACGCAAACAAAAGAATATAAAAACCAAGTCTGAAATAACAAAACATCTGGAAAATCTAAACCACAAATGCAAATACATCCAGAAGAAAAGAGCCGTCTTTACAGCTGAGCCCTGAGAGGAAACAATTTCATGTCAAATGCCAGTGACTTAATTTTCTCAGCCTCAGCATACGAGTGTGGGCGGCCAGTCTTCTCCCTCATTGTCTTTTGGACCTGAATGACTTGTTTTTGGAGCGCCATCAGTTGATGCTTTATTCAAGAGACACTGGTTGCACAGCAGTTCATAATTACAATAACATGCTTAGGAACTATTCATAAGGAAACGTATACATGCAGTAAGGATGAATAAACATGCTGCCACAATCTGAGGAGCTCAGAAATAAACAGCTCAAACAGTCGACAAAGACAAAGTCTCCATTTAGCATCGATACATGGCAAATCCTATGACATCTAGAACATGCAAAACAACACCAAGAATTCAAGGAACAGCTGACGTGTCCCTCTCTGTCAGCCTGTCCATCTGCCTCAGTCAGTCAGTCAGTCAGTCAGTCAGTCAGTCAGTCAGTCAGTCAGTCAGTCAGTCAGTCTGTCTGTCTGTCTGTCTGTCTGTCTGTCTGTCTGTCTGTCTATCTGTTTCTAAGAGCTGAATTGATCATGCTAACGACTGCATGCAAACGACTGAGATTGGAACCTCGTGGGAGCAGTGGTATGATGCCGGGCTGGAGTGACGGGAGTGCCAATCGGAGAAGGAGAAGAGGATTCAAGATCATCCTCAAAAGGATTCAACAGAGGATTATAGTCGGCTTCTCTGCAAACCAGAAAACACAGTTCTAGCCATCGAATTCCTTTGGCTCAGCGGATACGACATGAGCCACGAATTACTCGCTCAACGTCCTTAGGTCAACCGGTCAACGAAACCAATCAAAGAACTTAACAATAACCAATAACTCGATCATTTAAAATGCAGTGGAAACATATTCGACA
Source organism: Aporrectodea caliginosa (assembly GCA_020284085.1). Classification (NCBI taxonomy): domain Eukaryota; kingdom Metazoa; phylum Annelida; class Clitellata; order Crassiclitellata; family Lumbricidae; genus Aporrectodea; species Aporrectodea caliginosa. Next base: position 498,372 of record JACEVL010000773.1, read on the forward strand.
CAAGCTGAAGAACAGATTTCACTTCAGTTTCTTCAACTGTTTTGTACTGATTCAAACTGGAACTGATTTTCTATCGTTACCTGAAACTTACCAACCATTAAAAGCATCCAAAGGTTTACAACAACGCAAACACAGAGCGGTATTGTTGTTGATATTGGAGCCACAGAAACTCAGGTTCTGTTGTGTGTGGTAATCGAAACTCCAAATTTCTTAAGTGCTGCTCTAAAGCCAAGCTCACGGCACTGATTATTTCACGAATGGTGCATCGTGCCAACACACTGCACAAGAAATGCATGGTAGCACAAAAAATTGCACCAAAATGCAGAAACTGGCGAGACAGTGATTGTGCAGTAATAGAAACAGACCTATGTATGAGACACATTATCTCTGGACAGTAGGTGTCTTGTAACTTATACATATGTTTATGTGTTATATGACTTTCACATATATTAACCATTCACTTTATGTCTTAAATACTATAATAATTACCACTTCCATTTTAGTGTCGATATTATACATTAGATAACTTACAGATGTTATTCCCAACAGACCAGAACCAGACCCTGTGAGATGAATGCAGTGCAATAGGAAGCCAGTGCATTACAATCAAAGTGGAAATCTCTGACTGACCTCTGAATAATGCTTCGGTTCATGATCGGATGCATCTGCTGTGGCGCTGGTTCCCTGGCGGCCGTGTTGTTCCTCGCAGATGTGACAGGTGGCGCCACCATCTGTGGAACGTCGTCGCTGCTGTTTGAGACGGGAACGTATTTCGTCTTGTCTTTGCGGGTCAACGTCGTCGTCACGTCGCTCGAGTATTCCTGGAGTCAAATGACACGTAAGAACCTACTCACGCTCAGATGCAAATGCATTGTTACAATGGGAGTTCTTGCTTAATAACAACTCCATTTTTACTTTGGAAATCTCTGCCAACAATACCAGGTTACAACAAAACTGAGATTTTATGCATGTAAGTATGTTTATATGTATGTGTACAATGCTATGCATGTGTGAATGTACGCATGTGTATATGTATTTTAGACTGTTTTGTTTGTATGTATGTATAAATGCAAATATTATTATTGTGTATGTATGATTGTATGTATGCATGTATACATATGTATGTATGTATGTATATATGTATATATGAATAAGTATATTTTACAAGGTGAGCGCTCTAAAGTTCCAGTATATCATAAAAGCAAGAGGAGGCAACTGCCTCCTCTTGCCTCAATGTAGCTACGCCTATGATGTGTATGTATGTTAGACTGCTTTATGCATACATTTTATAAGGTGAGCGCTCTAATTGGCTAATGTGTTGGCAACAAACCTCAAACTCTGGCCAGACCATCTGCATGTTGACGCCATGATTCTGTGACCACAACTTAAGGTCCTGTGATGCGTCTGATAGGTCAATCGTCCATCTACATCGATCGTAGATGGCAGATATGCTGCAAGAAACAACCAATCATTAGCCACGAAACATCCAATTCAGATGCATTAGAAACACAAAGAGAGAAAGAGAGACATATGCAAAGAGAGAGACATACACTCAGAGAGAGCAAGAGAGCGAGAGACACAGACAGACAGACAGACACAGAGACAGACAGAGCCAGAGAGAGAGACAGACAGACAGAGACAAAGAGAGAGATAGAGAGACATACTCGTTGATCTTGGTGAGGTCAAGGCAGCCATGAAGTCCGATGAGAATGTCTTTGAAGTAGCCGAGTCTTTTGTTCTCGAATCCTTGCGTCAGTTCGAATACTTCCTTCATGTCGTCGATGTAGATGTTCTTGTAAGACGTCAGGTCCTTCAACGCTTCCTCGTACTTCTCCTGCAGTTGGTCCATTTCCTTTCGACACTTCTCCACGCGTTCTTGAAGCTTCCTTGCCTAACAGGAAGAAGAGCAGTCCCTTTAAGTTAACCCTATGAAGTGTTAGCGACTTCATTTTCTAAGCCTCAGCTTATGAGAATGGGTGGCCAATCCTCTCCCTCGCCATCTCATCTTCTCACCATCTGTGTATGCCAATGTATGGTCAGTGTACTCATAGTTGGTTAGGAGGCGCAGTTGACCCGAACTCTTGCAACAGATTTCTGCCTTGGCAGAGATTCAAACCTCCGACCTCTCGGCAGTGTTAATTTCGTGAACGAAACGAAAACGAGAACGAAAAAGATTAGGCAATCGTTCACGAAAACGAAAACGAGAACTAGAAAGAAATTGTGAACTGAAACTAAATAAAAACGAAAAATAATGGACGTCGAACAAAATAAAAACGAGAACGATATTGAAATCTTGAACTAAAACTATAGAAAATACAAGAATCTATTGTGGTAGAAATTTCGGCGGCGACGCTGTTTAACGGCGCGCATGTAGAAATTACTGTCACCCTACCCCACTTGCCTCTCTATTCCATAAAGAAGCCATTGGGGAGGGAGATCAGAGATCCTGAGTGGCCGAGTGGGCTGGTGCCCGCTCGACACGCCGGCGGCCCGAGTTCGCTTCGGTCGGGTCGGTTTATCAGAGATTAATTTCTCGGATCTTTACTGCGGGTGGCTCGGTCGCAATTTAAACGTGGAGTACGAGGTTGCTTTCTGCCTCGACACTGATCATCTTCGATATGAAAGTGTCGTTAAGCAGTAATACAACAAGGGCAGTCCCGGCAGTGGCGTCTAAACCTTCCACCGGGCATTGGAGAACAAACCCCACCCTGGCCGACTTAGCCTATATCTGAGACCCAGAAGCAGTCACTGAGAATTATATTGCAGGCCATTATATTATCGGAAATCAACAACCCCCAGTTTATATTCAAAGGGTGTGTAAACTCCCCCTTCCCATTTCCTGGCAGCCGTGGGAGATCTTTCTCCCAACTCCCATTGCCAGACACCACTGGGGAAGGTGGCTCTTCGGACTTCAACTCATTTTATGGCTCAGTTCTCCTTTAATTAACCCTGTCCCTTCTAGCTGCCTCTTGTTCACCACGCTTGCTGTCCAACGATGCTGAAGGCCAGCAGTGTTAATTTCGTGAACGAACTAAAACGAGAACGAAAAAGATTTGATGAATAATAACTAAACTAAAACTAAAATGATTCTCAGAAATAAAACTAAAACTAGAACTAAACTGAAATGATTCGATACCGAACTAAATAAAAACTAGAATAAAAATGATTTTCTGAACTAAAATAACACTGCCTCTCGGTCCACAGTCCAGCACGTTCACCACTTGACCATCATGCAGACCATCACTTCAACCATTCAGTATAAACTGTTCAATTTGATTCAGCTGAAAAATCCTCTCCTCAACTGAAGTCAGACCAGTGTTTAGATTCGCTAGGTAGCCATTGGAGGAGAGCTTCTTCTGTTCACTGACCAACATAAATGTTTTGTAACACTACGCTACGTCACATGTAACTGTGCCGGGTGTGCCCTAGTCTTCATCTGTTCAACTATTGCAACCTAAATTTCTATAACCATCAGCCAAAAAACCCGAGTTTAAATGATGAACCACACTTCAGATTCACATATCTGTGCGACATTGCACATGCAAAAATACAAACATACTGGTACATTTCAATTTTAACAAACCATGAGCAGCAATCCACAGACGGTTTGGTAGCAGAGTTGATTTTGACCTAACTGAAGAAAATGCTTCCTAAATGGTTCATCTGAACTGGAAGCTTTCCCACCTGGTCGTCCGATTGTCCTGGAGCTGAAGCCTGAGCGGAAAGAGTCTTTTCAGTCTTACATGCATTGTGGAAATCTTTTTTCGTCTTTAATACTTTGGTCAACTTCTTGGCCCACGGCTTCTGAGCCTACAACAGCGGATGGACATTCAAGTATACAAGTGCACATACACACAAACATACATATATGCAAACACAGCCATCCAAACATACAATACATACATGCATCCATCCTTACATACACATACAAAAATCCAAACATACATGTACATACTGATCGTGGTGTTCTCTGTTTTCCATTTTTCACCTACTTATGATACATCTGGCTCACAAACTTCCTTTGTTTATTTATTTCTGTGTTTATTTAGTTTATTCGTCCATTTTTAAAAATCGTTAATATTATTTATTTGTTTATATGGTGTTTTTTCCCTTATCACAGAATCATGCGGTTCAGCTTAGGCCAAAAAATATAGGTGTGTTTCCGGTAACAGTGGTTTTAAAATCTGGGTAGGTAGGTAGGAAAAAATTTTATTTTGTAAAATAATTTTATGCAATGCTGCATCATTGCATAATAATAAACGAATATATTGTCATCATATTTCACCTTGCTGAGGCCAATAAAAATATTTTTATGCAATGGAAAGCAAAGTTATCAATGTCGCAAAGGTTAAATTCACGTGTCAAATAAAAAAAAATTTTTTTTTTAATTAAAAAAAAATTTTTTTTGATAATTTTCAAAAAAAATTTTTCACAAAATTTTCCCAGTCGGGCCTAAAAAGTGACTCGGTCGGGTTACCGGAAACACAACATTATTTTGTTTTGGCCTTAGAACCAACCATCCATTGATGCCTCCTCTATAACAACAATGGCACTTTACAAATTCCACATTAGATCGGATTGGATCAAACCGGACCAGATTCGATTAGATTACTTCGACATGTAACTGGGTGCGGTGTGCCACCCAGATTTGTCTCTTTTTCAAATAAACGAATATATATATATACTGACATTTGTGTGCAGAGGTAAATATATTCAGTGTTTCCTACTTTAACGTGACTTACCTTTTTGAAATCATCTTCGAATTGTTTTGCCTCCTTGCACCCAGAGACCATCTGCTTTTTATAGTTGTCTGTTTTCCATTTCTTGACGTCTGTGTGGACCTTCATCAGGTTCTCCTGGATCCTCAGGTGGATCTCTCCCATCGACTCCGCCTCCGTCAGGAACCCCAGGACCGTTGCTTTGTGCGTACCATATTCAGGACCTGGAAGGAACATCCCAACAAGAAATTCCAACAACTGCACTGTCAGCTGAGTACACTTTGGTGAAAGGCACATAGATTCAATTAGATGAACAACACATTTGCATGAACAAAGTTACCTGTTTAATAAGCAATTAATCAGCTCAGCAGATAATGCAATATAATGACTGACAGACATGACCCATCAAAGAAAATGAAAGCATACTCACAACTACTTATCTTCTACTGATTAAACAAATGCGTGCAACTTGAACAGGATTCACATATTAAGCAGAATACTACATAAATACTTGAATTAATGAATGAATGAATGAATACAAATGAGATCTTGGCGTTGATTTAGATGTGATCTGTTTGGCAACCCTACCTTTATCGATCGTCTCTGACCATTTCTTGCTCCATGTCTTCAATCTGTTGGCATATTTCATTTCAATTTCTGCTCGATCAGCGATCAACTTCATTATCTCGTTGCACATGTGCATCCCATCTTCCGTTCTCTTGACCGTGCGTTTGTAGCCATCGATTTCCCAGAAACTGTCACTGGATGGCACTAGGATCTCGTCGTTTACGGACATCTTCTCCTTTATCGCTTCAGAAACCCTGTTTCGAAATCCAATCAAATCATCGCTTTAGTGATGTTCTTACGTCAGTAACTAAAACAAACGTTTATTGATCCCCTCAACAATTCGGGTCAACACGAATCCCCGAATCCCAGAAAACGCAGAAAATACACAAAAGCCTGATTTCCCGAAAACAGTTTTAAAGAAAGCGGCCAAACTCCTGAAAACTATTCTTAAAATTCACACGTTTATTTGTAATTTTTGTCTGCTACGGTATTTAGTTAATGGTCCTATTAGTTAGTCCTGTTAGTTAGCTAGTCCTGTTATTGATAACACATTTCGGTGTTTAAAATCGATTTCGGGGATCAGGCCGAAATTCGTTTGGGGGATTCGGGTTTCGGGCCGCACCCCAACAAGTCATCTTACTTTCTAAGCATATGTAGCTCCGTTATCAGACACAGAAATCATTCAACATTTAATCTCTTAACTTGAAGCCCTTCGTAGACGCCGCAGAGTAAGAACTGACCGATCGACCGACCCAAAGTAGACCTATCTGAGTTTTATAAAGCCTCAGAAAGAGTAATTACATTAAAAAATCCTTATAAATCTGACGATTAGAGACTTAGCCCTACAAAGCAAGTAAAGGACAACATATTTAACAGAACAGACAGGGTTTGGGTTATTAGTCACAACGAAGAAGACACGAATCCAATCAAACTAATTCACCTAAGAACATTAAATGACAAATAGATACGCACCTTTCGTCTTTTTACAAACCTTTAAAACAAAGGTTATTGATTAGATATAAAATAATTAAAAACTTCTCGATTAATGTTAGAAGGCCGTGCTAATATGCGGAAGACTCGCAGAGATTTCAGCGTGGGATGACCAGCGCTTTGATTTGATAGGTAATTTTTATCTAAGACACCTACACTAGAGCTCTAAACACTAGGCCTAAAATTTAACATTTCAAAAATTGTATTTCCCCAGTTGTTCTGCTTCGTTCGCTAAAATAATCACATAATTATGTCCAACAAAAATCATTGTTTAAGAAAGCAGCGTTCTCACTGCCGTTCCCTTGGAATCTAGCCTGATCTAAGCTATAAACTTGTATAGCGCCATATTCTGATCAGGACTTCAGGCAACGATCGTTACTACACAAAATCGCTTTGCAAGCCAAATTTCAGGGTGAGTCCGGTAAAATGCCAAGGAGGGAGTCCAAAAAGATGCTAGGTAGCACGTTCTGTACATGCGGACCTTAAAGGGCGTTGTTCAGTAATAATAGTCCCAGGTTGTACCAATTGAACTGAGCAGCGGAGGATTTTCGAAGGATCTCCCCCCCACAGTTAATTGAAGATAAACAAGTTTTACCGTATGCAGGAGGTTTTGACGAATTTCTTAGCAGGATATTTCTCAGCGCCGCAAAGCTGATATAACGTCCTGCAGTGCACGCAATTCACAAATGCAATCGACGTGGATATTGTTTTGTTGGAATTAATATGTATTTTGAAAGCAAATCGCTATCTTGTAATCACTGAGCGCCAAACACATAGAATGGTCTCAATCACTTCTATTCATCGACGTATATTGGGTGGACACAGCATAAGAGATTCAAACTGAAGCCTATCCGTTTGCTTGCCTGCGACGTTATTTGCCAGGCATGACGTCACAGGCAAGCAAACGGACATATTATGTTAATGAGCTCTGTCTGACGTCATGCCTGGCAGAAAGTTCAGTAGGCGGAAGTTTCACTTTACAGTACAACTTTAGCTGGCTATGTTGTGTCCACCCAATACACATCCTTCTATACACAACTGAAGACTTTTCTCTATGATCGGGCCTGGCTCGGGAGCGCCTCTGAGTAGAAACCTTGAAGAGGCGCTATATAAATTGATTGATTGATTGATTGATCGATGCTTCAGTAATTAAATGAATTAAGGAGCTGTTTCGCCGGAAAAAATATCATACCAGTTATAAGTTCTGAGGCTCATTTTCAGTTCGACGACGGTTAACAGGATCTTTCAACTAGGAATTAATGTTCTATCAACTATCAATGTACTAAAATTTGCTTGAATGTGTAAAAATACGAACATAACTAATAATAATCTTCGTTTAATTTCAAACTGACACAATGCAGGATGATTACAAATCAGTATGTTTGGATGATCACAATATCCACAACTGGTCAGAGGAAAAGAACTTAAAAATAAACTCTTCCAAAACCCGTGAAATGGCAGTAATCAAACATAACCAATCTTCACTCTCCAACAAACCCTCAATCACCGGTATTCCTCGCTCTACCTCAATAAAAGCCCTAGGCGTCACCATCGATGAAAAACTTTCAGTCACGGAACACATCAACAAAGTCGTCAAAAGTGGCTCTGCTTCAATCTTCGCCCTCAAAACACTCAAAAACCATGGTGCATCTGCAGATTCTCTACAACTGATCACCCGCGCAACCATCATAGCCAGAACAATGTATGCTTCCCCGCCTGGTGGGGACTGGCGAGCGAAAAGGACAAATCCCGCATAGAACGTCTGAATAACAGATTAATACGCTCTGGTTTTATTCCGTCAGATTCCCCTTCTACAAATGTTCTAGCTAATAAAGCAGACACTTCACTCTTTAAGGCCGTCCTCTTAAATGAGAATCATTCTCTCAGATGCCTATTTCCTAACCAACATTTTACGCCGTATTTTCTTAGGGTCAGACCACATAACTTTAACCTTCCTGACAAGGACTCACGAAATTTTATTTCTCGTATGTTATTCCTGAACTCTTACTAAGCTATTATTTATTCATACTATAATATCTAGATGTAGTTTTTTCTATGTACACCTACAGCGTTATGTCTGTTGTTAACACATTAAACGAATATATGATATGATAAGTTATTACCGGCAGCCATGCAAGGCGCCCATAACGTCCTACATCTCATTTTCATAAAAATTAATGTACATTATAAATGAAAATTTAGAAACTAAGACACAGCTCTGTTACAATTGGAAGAATTATCCTAGTTTGCGGGTAACATGTATCAAAAAAGAGGTAGCATCTAATGTTTTCATGGTTTACAGGAACATCCGTCGATCAATTAATATGTCCTCGTTTTCATCTTAATTAATATGTAGAAGCAAACTTTCAGGTAAATTACCGTCAGAAGAAGTTTTCCGAGAAGATTTTCCTCGAAATCGTTTTAAGTTTAATTGTTTTGCGATGGCTTGGCTTATAATTAGAAGAATATTTGATGGTGAGTTGACGCTTTGATGTTCTTGTGTAGGTTTTGTGATAATTAATTGCAAAATATTGAAATGATTGAGTGACTTATATTATCGCTCAACACCTACATCCGCCTTTCTTTAGAATGCTCTGTTTGGACCTTTCTTCATGTTGCTATCGTTCGCAAATATTTAACGCAGAAACGAAGAAGTAGTGCAAAAATGATTTTGTTGACGAGATCCGGTAATTGCGGGCGTAAATATGGTAATGGAATTGTAACTGAAGAAACGCCCTACTATGCTTTCTCCTTTTCTTTGCTTTCACTCTGCCCTACGCTACTCTCTGGATATGGGAGCGATTGCGTGTTTAAATTGTCAGTGTTCATGGTTAAAACATATTGAAACCGTATGATTTCCTTTAATTTATGTTCAGTCTGTTATGGTTAGGTTTAGGACCGCAATTGGTCAACAAATTCGAGATATTTGTTGTGTCGTTTTATGATCTTCCTACGGTATCGTGGGTTATTTATCGTAACGTATCGTTGCGCTCAGTTCTTCCCGATCTCATAGCTCACTATGCCTGAAATTTTTAACAGCAGTTGACAGAAAATGCAAACCATGGTTTGGTGGAGTGGTCTGAATATGGGAAAATGATTCATGGAATGTTGATGCATGCTGAGGTTCATATGGCAAGTTCTTATTGCAGTGCTGCACACATATTGCTTTCTTTTGAATTTTTATGTGTTACTGTAATTACTGATTTGGTTAGAATACAGCTTCTGCCATTGGTTCTACCATTGCTACTGTGGCTCTTCTGATCTCTTCTGATCCGCCTTCTAATCTTCATCGACCTGAACAAAGCCAGTCTTAGCATCTCCTCTGTCTCTTCTCTTTCTGGCAACTGGTCTTGAATCTCTATTTGATATCTCTGGACAGCTTCTCTGGCTCGACACAGCACTTGTGCATAGACTGGTACCCTGTGCTTAGCTTTCAGGTGGCGCTTTAGAAATCTCGCGTTTATAATTACGAGTTTGTTTTGTTGGTCGTTGTAGTCGGAGTGTCTGAGGAAGTTTCCAGAAGTGATGAATGAATCAGTGCACAATTCGACGAATTCTGCCGGTGCCACCCGGTCAACGGAGATGGGTGACCAGGCGGACGGTCATGTCATGTCGGTCGACAGCGTACCCAGCGTTTCGATGATGCAGTCGACCATGTTGACCGACCTTCAGCTGATCTACATGCTACAGCAGCAGCAGCAACAACAGGGTGGGGCAGGCGAGGCCGCCATGATGCTGTCCCCGGGGTCTTTGCCCTTGCTGATGTCCTCGTGCCAGGTCATGGCCTTACACCCTAGCGTGTCGCAGCAGTTTGTGTCGAGCTCCTCGACGGGGACGTCGCCGTCGTCGCTCGCCAGGTCTCCCCTTCTGGCGGCGGACGGATCGATCGTCTGGCACCCCGCCGGGAATGACGACCAACTATCGGACAATTTCGACGAAGACCATCATCAGGGAACCAGCTTCAGTCAGCATGCGCAGGGAAACGGTGGACTGAGCCAGCAGACGGCTTCTGTGGTCGTCTCTCGGAATCCTTTGCTGGTGAACAGCCACCAACAGCTGTTGACGGTTAATGGGAGCGTCGCTGCGTTTCCCGGATACTCAGTGGTAAATGCTGCTTCAACTGTCGGCCACTCCTCAGGTTTTGTGGCGTCCGCTCCGTCGAAGATTGTCGTTGCTGCACCGCCCAAAACCAGTCTGGCAGCGCCTAAAAAGCCTCTGACGCCGTACATGAAGTTCAGCAAATCGGTAAGAATCTTCGTTTCTGCATTTCTCGTAGGGAACTGCATCTCCTGTTTCTGCTGTGGTTTAAGAATTTGTAGAAAAGCAATGGAAGGATTGGACTTGGTTGATTTGAAATAGATCCTTTCACTCTTTCTTTCATTCATTTAATCAGCCAATCATTGTAAATTTATGTAACCTAGAGTTGTGAGGATCCTGGGTGTTCCAGAACTTCAAATGGATCAGTTGAGTAACTTGAGTTGGTGAATGTGGTCAATATGCCGCTGACATATGTAACTTAATGACTGTTCTTATTTAAATTGCACATATCTTAGAATCATGCTTAAAACGTTTGAGCTGGTCCATTAAGGGGAAAGTTGACTGTGTGACACGTGCGTTTAATGCCGAGGATAGATGGCACTCCAAAACCTTTATGACATGTTAGGTTCGCCCAACACATGTTAAAATGTGATTCTCTTGTAAACCAAAGTGTGGGTAGCAATTGGTGTAATAAAAGATTATTATATATACTTACTTACTTTACAATAGCCATGGTCTTACAGTGCAAATGGCCCAACCTGCCACCTCTGCCCTTGCCTTATTCCATCTTGACCCCTAAGGTTCAATCATCTCTTCCTGAGATTCAGATTGTGTGCTTCACATGAACAAGTAAATAGACTGACTGTGGCCTTTAGAAGTCCTGTCTGTCTACGATCTAGATATGGCAGCACGTAAAGAACGCCAATCCGTCGATGTCTGTCTGTGAGGTTGGAGCCAGCATTGGCCGTCTGTGGCGCGAAATGGCAGACACAGACAAACAGAAATACAACGACGAATTCCAACGAGAAAAGGTTTGTAATCATTTTAAATTGATGTGTGTTGTGTTGATTCATGTTTGCAACCGGAGAGAGACCCCAATGCATTTCTCTAACCAAAAGATTCCGAATTTATTTATTATTTTTATGACTCAATTTTTGATGCGCAAAATCGCACATGGTTAGTGTGGTCATTGTCATTGCCAGGTGAAGAACATTTCGTTATCCATATGTTTAGAAGCCAGTGTGTAATTACTGGTCTGTAGAGCAGTATCTGACAACATTGTTAGTGGTATTACTCTCTTAGCATTTAAATTTCCTGTTGGAGAATGTGCCTGAGCCTAACTTGTAAATATAATGCTCGTTTAGTTAGATATTTCTCTTAACACTTATGTAGAACCTTTTAGATGCCTCTTTAACAGAAATGGTTTAAGAAATTATTTAGAACAAATTGTAAGTAAGTAAGTAAGTAAGTGCTCAGACAACGAGAGGAATTTCCAAATGCCATGCAGAGCCAAGCCGAAGAAATGTTCAGTATCGCATCTGATTCAAAATCTGAGCTTTTCACGTTCATTTCCAAAACAGAATGATTGCATGTAGCTTGAAATTGATCATCCACTGTTCCGTTTGTCTTTCCAGGCCGTCTATGAGGTCGATCTGCAGACGTATCTGCGTGCGACCGGTCTTCAGGTCTCCGATCTGGCCAAATCAAAAAAGAAAGACACGAGAGACCGGTCAAAAGCAGGCGCCAACGCAGCGGCCATTGCAAATCAGAATTACCCGAAAACTGTGATGGCCCTACCGCTGTCCAACTCAAGTCCCGTCACGTTGGCCACAGGGCGCGAAGGAGACTCGGAGGGCACTCGTCTGCCACACATCTCGCAGATGTGGTCAGGCCACTCGGTAACTCAGCAACCACAGGCCACGGCCGCCACCTCACAGCAGGTCCAAAATATCCTTAAAACTGTGTGTAATCCCTTCGACGCCACTCGACTGAAAATGGTGGATGTCAACAATCAGTACGTATGATTATCATCAGTAGTAATAATATTCTAGTGTGTAACTGGCTATGTGTGCAAGGTTGCTGTTAAAGAGCCTTGCAACGGCGCTAGTATTAATTGCGATAGCGTTATTAGTTGCTCTGAGTTAGTGTTACCAAGAACCTCCCCAAAAGAGTTTCTGTTATGAAGAAGTCATTTTCTATAGGTTGGCTAACTTCGGGATCCACCTCATTGGCATTGTTATATTTCGTGTTATCTGTGAAGCATGCTGTAAGGAGACTGGTGTACAGCACCTAAGAGTCAAAGTGGTTAGGTAATGGGTAATGGAAATGGGTAATGTAAACTGGATTCATTGCACTGAGCTGGAATAAGAGAATGGGGAAATCGGAACCTGGTCGTAATGAAAATTTGAATTGACAGTTTGTCAGATGGTCGTGACAGTGTGCCTACTTAGAGGAGTCGATATGCTGCTAGGTACTGGTTATAGTAGTCTCTCCAATTGATCTGTTTAGGTCGCTACAGGAGCATGACGCCCACTCGTCACCAGGTGGAGCCGCTGTTGTATCGAACGAAATGCCGTCTGGTATGTCGTGGACGTGGATGAAGGCGGTCGAACCGATAACCATTGACCCCACTCGGTCCTTTTCTTTGGATGCGTTGGATTCATCGCACAGTGCCTATCTACCACAGGACCAAGGCGCCATGGCAACACCGGCTGCCAATCAGCACCAGCAGCCTCTCATGGAATTCTACTCCGCCTCCGACAGCCTTGAACCGGGCGAGGTCGTCGTCGAAGGTCTTCAGCCGACGTCGTTCGTCGCAAAGGTTTCGTCGTCTCCACAGAATGGCAGCATCGTGTCTGCACACAACATGTACAACAGCTATGCCGTTAATCCATGGAACCGGTATAAGCTGGCTGCGGCCGCCGGTCCAAAGATCGGGGAAGCGATCTTCGACAGGGAACAGATTCTCCATACGGAGCTTGTCCATCTGCGAGGATCGCTGTCGGAGAAGACGAAGGAAGTGGAACAGCTGTCAAAGGAACTGGAAATTGCGTATGAGCTCATCAATAAGCTACAGCAACAGGATAACCCTCCATCTCAATCGGTTCCGCATCCGGGGGAATCGGTTGGCGGCATCATTCTGATGAACCAGCCAGATGGAAAACTGGATGGCCAAGAACCAAGTAGCATGGAGCAGGGCGGCCTCTTTCTTGGAACCGATAAAAAGCAGGTTCTTGGAAAAGATATGAACATTAGAAATGGGGAATCAATGTTTGACGAGCAAGATTTGAAGAAGGAGTTAAATCCAGAAGTTGACGTGAAACCGGGCGGATCAGACGAGCGTGAGGTTGCAGACGAGTTCCATCGTGGTATCGGTAACTTGCTTTCAACAAGGATGCAGGAGAGAGGCGTCAATTCAGAGCCACAGAATGGCTCCACTGGACCTGAGGTATCTTCAGTCGGAGGAGGTCAGTCGGACGATGTGAACATTGCACCCAATCATCAGGTCCCTTTGGGAACGCTTCCGGAATATTCTATGCCAGGAAGAGGTCATCAAGGTCTGCCAGTCGTCGTCCATGGTTATCAGTCGGCAGCAGACGACGTGGAGAGCACCACAGAATCACAACGGATTGTCGTTGCACAATTTCCAGACCAGCCAAACGTTGTTATGTTGCAGTTTGAGTCGTCATCCAGTATGCAACCAGAGCAGGACCAAAAAGCCCAACAAAATCAAGAACTTGAAACAGAGGAGGCGGTTGCACCAAATCGGCAGGAAGGGGTTTCTGATGAAATGCCATCTACGTCCTGTTTTTCGGGTGAAGAATTAAAGGACTCATGCGAAGCCGTTACGGAGGAAATCGTATCAGAGCAAGAAGAAATGATTCTAGCATGATTCAATGATTCTGTCACGGCCTCAAAACTTCTGTAAGCACAGTCGCTTCATCGGATCAAATCAGTTTCTATGGCACTTCAAGTGTAATCTAATCTAATCGAATGACTAGTATCGTAAAATGCACAACGCATCAGTTGAGGGTCGTATCAAACGAGGTCTTAGTGAGAAATCATATTCTGTGAAAGAAGCCTCGTTGATTATCTTAATGGGTCGGGAAAACTGGAACATAGGCTGCGATCGGGAAACAGGTTAGATGTAGCAATGTACATGTGAAATTATTCCTCTCCGATCCAAAGATTTTTGGCTTTGGGACCTGTGGCTATATAATGTTCGAAGGTTGTCATTTCAAGATTTACGGGAATTAAATTAATCACCAGTTATTGGTGGCACATTTTTTGACTTTTGATGTGTTTAACTTCTGCATGCTGAAGCATCCCATGAAATAATGAGCTATCATTACCGATATTGGAAGTCTGGTTTAGGGATTATTTTATCTGCTATTGTTGGGTTTCATTGTCTGGAAATTGATGTCGTGCATGACTGAGCTTTTCGCTTTGTGGCTGTGACTTTGTCTTGGTTTTTGGGGGCCTGTCCGATGGGTGAGAATTGAATTGACGTCCTATTTCATGACGCTTCGGTTCTTGAAAATTGAAAATTTCAGAAACTGCTTCATGTTTGAGTGAACGATTTCGAGGTAGGAGTTGCGACGAACTGTTGCCCATTTGAACGTGAATGTGTGACGTGATCTATTTTTGAGTGGGCATAAGCGTTATTGCACCTTTGTATTCGTGTAGTCAATCTCGTTGTTGAGAAATTGTATTTTTGTATTTCTATGCTGTTTTGTTGCTCAACATTTGTACGTGGCAGTGTTTTTGTTTTTGAAACTGTCTGTGGGACTTGCTCCTGTGCAGCATTGAAATTTCAGATGTAGCTTATTCTGTTAAGTCTGTGCTGCTCTCTTCGAGACGTGTGCTGTGCTAATGGGGCAATGCGCTTAAAGATTGGAGGCCGCTTTGCAAGAAATTGCTCAAACCGCTTTCGTTTAATCCCTGTCAGCAACGAGACCAATTTTCTCCAGATTCCCAGATGTGTGAAAGATTTCCAAATGCTGTGAGAACTAGTACTGTTTATTCACAGCAAGTATCAACTTTGTGTGTTAGCTGTTTCAGATAGATTGTCTCTTTTGAATGGATTCCTTCCCATTGACATCTGAGATCAGTTGGTGAGAAGTAGGTGAAGCGGACCATCATGGGTGAAATGCGGTTGAAGAGATTGCCTCAGTAACGACCAACAACTGTTTAAGTAAATGACTAGTTATTTCAAAACAAAGAAATACGGCAGAAAATTTGGAAACTGAGGATCTCTGAAGTGAGAAAAAATATCTGAATAGTGCTAAGTAAAGTTGAAGACCCAAAAACGGATTCTAAATACTTTTAAGCCGCTGTTAATTTCTTAAATTGCCAGCGAGGAATGTGATTCTGGCATTGAAACGAATATTAGTTAGCGTGCTCTGCTGTTTCTTCAGCTGGGTCATTGTTTTAATGACTGGGTCACACAGGCCACCCAAAGAGTTGTATATTTTAGCATTTGTTGGCAGTTAATAACTCTTGTTGAAATTGGTGTTTTGATAAAGTCAAACATCAGAGATGTACGGCACTCCCTAACTGACTCATTCCTACGGTAGACCCCGGTAGGTGACAACGCATGGCCGCCATGTTGTGTATATATGTACATAATTTTGTTCAGGAATATTTATCTATAACTTATAACGATTTTTATCTTACAAAGAGACAAAGTACTTTGAGTCCAGTCAAAATTCTGCTGTGGTCTGAATGACACGTGAATTTTAAGATGTCGCACATGGCAGCCAATTGGTTAGAGTGCTCACCTTATATCATGGAGAGTTTGGGTTCGATCCTCCACTGAGGCGGTTACTGTGTAGGGACCTTGAGCAAGTCCTTCACTCACAATTGCTCAGTGCCATCGATTGATGCTTGGTCACGCACTTAATAAATGCGTAATCATAATAATAGTTTAAGATGGTTGTCACGTCGTAATGGCTTCAGTGAGAATTTACATTGCTTATCTGGCAAAGTGCAGTTTTATTGTGAATGTTGAGCTACAGATGTTGGCATTTGTTTGGCTGGCATTGTTTGAGCATCATTTGCTTCACCTTGAGACACAATTCACAGAAGCAACGATGTAGCAATTGATGATGTTACAAGATTAAGAGAAATCTCCTTGCATCATTTTTAATTAAATGTAGTCATTTTAAAATTCAGAATTCCAATTTAACCCCGTGAAAATCGTGTTAGCGTAAAGTTGTTGATTTTATTTTAGAGTTTATTTTTTAAATGTCAAGATATTTATAGAAGTAAACAAAAGAAAAATAGCAAACTCCTATGATGCTGGTAATGATATTAATAATTGCAGTAATAGTGATATGATTATGATAATAATAATATATAATGATAAAATTAACAAATAGTAATTATAATACTAACAATAATAATGATGATAATACTAACAGTGATAATAATAGCAAGCTTCTCTGGAGGCTTATGTGATGTTATGTTTTTATTTTCTACGGTTATTTTTAGGAACTTTAAGCTCAAATCTAGCTCGGGTGAAAAAATTATGAGGAGTGTGAAATAAGTACTAATACTACGGTACTACAACTAATAATAATAATATTTTAGTAATGCTAGTCATTCCAGATTAAACAAGTCTTTCTGATATAATTTTTCATTTCTCCTTTGCATTAAAACACTAACAATAAGAGTAATACTTACGATTATTAAAAGGTCATATGGTGATAATAGTGGTTACGAGTACAGAGCGAAGAGTTTATGATGCAGCACAATCATGAAAGAATTATCTTAATTTATTAAAGTTTTTAACATAACATTGTAAAAGGCACAGTTACTTGTAATGGTTGTTTTGTATGGTTACGTATTACTGTCTTGTGTTTAGTTGTTTTTTAGTTACGGTTTACGATTTTGTTTTGTACTTTGCCGGGTAAATCTAACATTGCGACTCATTCCCTAAAGAACCAGTGAAGCACATCTATTTTTTACGACTCCTGTGATCTCCCAGATTGTTTTGGCTCTTTATGTTAGTACAGAAACACATGATCGGTTAATCTTTCGGTTGATTAGTATGCAACGTCATTTAATTGCGATTACGTTAAACTTTTGTCTCATTCCCTTCCCATTTGTGTTTTTTCTTTGAAATGTCCTTTGCAAGGTTCTATTTGCTAATGGTAAAAATTATACATGGAATAATGATAATAATAATAATTCTTTATAATGGTGTATTTAATGCATGACTTGTACAGTCGTCTTTCAAGATTTCTCCCTAGAGGAACGTACCGTATTTATTTATTTGCTAAAGTTTTACCGTCTCAAAATCAGTTTTACTTTGATTTAAGTCTTGCTTGTTCTGGAGTATTTAGCTGTTACAGTAAAGATGGGACTGTTACTTAATTTTGAATGATTTATTTGTAAAATGTAAGATCCCATTTGAACTAACACCAAAAGATGTCGCCACATTTATGGTCCTTGTGCAAGTCTTTATATTTGGAGGGTTCAATTCAAGCTTCTGGTAAAATGGTCACTGTTAAGGTACACAGAGCAAGTCTATTTAACATAGTTTTTCTTGAGGAATAATATTGGCGTGTCCTAGGGATTCTGGATGCTACTAAGTCCGGAATATTGTAACATTAGGATTTGCTGTTCCTTCATACTGTGAATAGTTTTATTTCCCTTAACACTTTAACGACGAGCTGCATTGGTTTCCCAGTCGCTTGTAGCACAGTCTCGTCATTGAAGTGTTGAGCAGGTGCATATTGGTGTGGCTGGACCTTTCAACAGGGCCTTTTGAAACTTGTTGGGTTAAATTCTTTAACCCATGAACTAAGTATCCTAGATTTTGTTACTTGAGGCTTTTGTTGAGATAGTTGATATTATTTTAGGACGACAGAAGCTTTTGCCAAATACTCTTAATGCTGGCAATACATAGTCTGTGCAGTTTTGTTTTTTTAATTTACTAACACGTTGCCAGATGGTGCAACAAGTGGTTACTGTAAGGGGATATTAGTGTGTCTTGCTCCCCAACTGAACCCTTGGCTCACCCCAAATTACCCAAAAGTAATTATCGTAGGCCACTTTATGTGTTAACATGTTAACGGATTTGGTCTTATCCTGAAGATTGTTGTGTCCTCATTGGGAGTGTCTGCCCCTCTGCAGTGCCGGGAAACCCTAGCACCAACTAATTTGAGAATGAAATGAAACAATTATGTTTAAGAGAAACTACAGGGATAAATTTGAGTTAAAATTTGAGTTAATGGACAAAAATTGCTTGCAATATAAGTAAGTAAGTATATCCTTTATTAAGCCAATTGCTAACCGCACTTTGGTGTACATTATGAAGTATATAATCATGAATAAATCATCCTAATAATAAATGTTTTGCGTGCCAGACTGTCATATAAAAATATGTAGACGTATATTAAATTGTTACTTTTATTATGTGGGTTTTAAAATGTTGTAGCATTGTGACATAAGAAATCTGCCTCAGATTTCAAATGCACACCTACAGTTAAAACAGGTGGTATGTGGCTAACACTATTGGCTTTGCAGATTTGAGACAGTCTTGGTTATTTGTAGTTTGTAGATATGTTTGAAGTACTCATAGTACTTTGGTCCAAAGCATGAGTACAAGTACGTTGGTCTCAATTATAAGTACAAGTACAGTAGTACATAGGCCTCAAAAACAATTACTTTGATCTAAGGTATAAGTAGAAGTACTTAAATTCTAAACTCGAGTTGTACTAAGTACAAGTGCCAAGTACATCTCTAGTCATTTGTATCAGTTTAAATTAGAATTTGGGTAGAGGTTCAAGAATTTGTCGTTTGTGAGGTCAAAATTGTAATTGTTGTGAATGCACCTGTAGTTACTATGGTCCGACTAAATGATGAAATCCATTTATATAGAGGTCAATCAATCTCACTCCGCACATAGATGTCTGTACATACAACGTATACTATTCACTTTACTCAAGTTTTGTATGCTAATGAGAGTGGGTCAGGTCATTGTAGGTGACCTGAACTACTTTGTATGCTAATGAGAGTGGGTCAGGTCATTATAGGTGGCCTGAACTCCTTTGTATGCTAATGAGAGTGGGTCAGGTCATTATAGGTGGCCTGAACTCCTTTGTATGCTAATGAGAGTGGGTCAGGTCATTATAGGTGACCTGAACTACTTTGTATGCTAATGAGAGTGGGTCAGGTCATTGAAGGTGACCTGAACTACTTTGTATGATAATGAGAGTGGGTAGGGTCATTATAGGTGACCTGAGTGGGTATGGTCATTATAGGTGTCCTGAACTACTCTAAACTTAAGCTGCAGCACATAGCCAGATGTCGTTCTTTTGCTGATGATGTTAACAATGCTAATATATATGACAGATAAGGTTGTGAACAGTTTTTTGGGTACACAGTACAAGATTGCGTGTAGTAGAACTACATGCAGTTGCTGTACGCTAAGAATTCATCGTTGGTTTTTGCTTTTTTTATTGAATAAATTGTTTCCTAGTCCTCGTTTGTTTGTGTTGAAATCTTTCTGGGATATGGCGAGTTTTCAAAGTGCAGAATAATCACCGAGGGTTTGGGTACATTCTAGCGCCACCACAATGAAGATACAAAAACGTTGTTATTTTGCATTCTTTTTCTCCACATTCCATTAGGATATTTTTTACCAGATTTCAATATTTGCGTTAAATTGTATTTCACAGAAGTAGGGTTTGAGTCTGGTATTACATATAGTTTGAAGTATTACTACAATTCATTGAGAGAATACTAATCGCAGCAATATACGAATTCATGCCTTTCATTTATTGTGACAGTTCATTTGATAAACAGTTCCGTAGATAAACTAGGTAGATTTCTGAAGCTTTTTATAGTATGATATTCTAAATCTGTTATGCAACTGCTGTGCAGACTGCAGAGGAACCACTCTAAGATCTTTGGTTAAAATAAATGTATTCGAAGCAGACAAGACAGTCAGCTGAGTGGTCTGGTGTGCTTCGTTTTACAAACTGATTTGGAAAAGATCAACATTCATCTAGAAATGAATAAACGAAGAGCATTTGTTAGACACTTACACAGAGCGCCATTTACAGTGACATGCGAAACTCCAACAATAGAACCCTTCTTACGTACACGTAGTAATATTGTAGACTTCTAAGTGGTCTATATGCTAAGTGCAAATTGTGTGTGTGTGTGTGTGTGTGTGTGTGTATTGGTGTGTGGTTGCTCCCTGTGCTAGGTCGATTGTTTATTATGTGTATGTATGTGTGCTTGCTTTAACACTTTAACTACAAGCTTCATTGGACTCCAGTCGCTTTTAGTACACTCTCGTCGTGTTAAGCTAGGCTGAGAGGCAGCCATGGGTGTGAAGCGTGAGCGACTTCATTTCTCCTTGGCCTCGGCTTATGAGGGCGGGTGGCCAGTCTTCTCCCTCACCAACTCAAGTCACTGTAGGCCCTACTGTCGGCGCACTTCTTATTGTTGGGTTCGCACAGATAAAGCCGAAATAAATCACTAAGGGGCCATCCATTTAGTACGTACGCAGAAATCCGGGATAAATTGACCCCTCTGAGCCCCACCCCGTACGCATGTGTACTTTCAGCACCCCCACCCTATCTGCGTACGTACGCTTGACACGCACCCCGCGAACACTAGGCCTATAGAACGGTCTATATGCTGACTGTATCCAGACTGAATAAGGGAGGGAGCTAACGTCGGGACTCATGGCACAGCTGCAATTAATAGCAGTCACAGGTAACAGACATACAATTGAATTTGTGTGATCCATTCCCACAGCCCTACTTAGCTTTATAGTAATTGTCTGATCGCTGAATTGTGACTCATTGTACTTCGGCTTAATTTAACGACACTTTTTCATATCGTAATCTAAAAAAAAAACTTCTAAAGCGCCACTCGAAAGCCAAGCGCAGGGCACCAGCTTATTCACGATTTCGATATCGAAGATGATTAGTGTGGGAGGCAGAAAGCAACCTCGTAGGCCTACTCCACGTTTATATTGCGACCGAGCCACCCGCAGTAAAGATCCGAGAAATTAATCTCTGATAAACCGACCGACCGGGAATCGAACCCAGGCCACCGGCGTGACGAGCGGGCTACCAACCCACTCGGCCACTCAGGATCTCTGCTGTGACTCATTTGAAGGAAGGCCAATATGTAGCCAAAGTATTATCGAGGTTTACCTCTCCTGTCCTACGCGTAGGCCTACGCAAGCAGATGAATTTCAGTTTCCTAATTCTAATCTGAATTTCGCAAACTGTGAGTAAATTAATAAAGACTAGGCCTAATTATTTATACGGCGTCTGTCTAATTTTCAGTTGCATTTTGATCTCACATTAAAGATCATTCGATTCTTCCTAGTCTGAATTAGAAGCTCTCCTAAGTACAGGTTTTGGAAAGGCTATTTTAAAAAACATTATTTCAAAATAACATTACGCGGCATTCTAAAACTTCGGTGTAAGTCTTGCGCTAAAGCATTGTCGAGATCAATGTTAGCGCCAAAGACCTTACATATAAATGTAAGGTCTTTGGTTGACCAAAGATTTTACCAGGTTAAAATCAAGCCCCTCGGATGACGTCATATAGCGGAAGCCAGATGGCTTCCATCTTGCAAGTAGACTTTGTAGCAGCGCTTCGTACGGAGTAGATCGAATAAATACGCGAAATGGCCGAAATAGAAACAAAATTTAAGTCTAAACGTTGTACAAAAAAATTGTGTTACAGTTGGATGCATTAATGTGGCAAATCTAGAATCAAGAATGGCAGGAATAACTCTCCATGCGTGAGTATTAGCAGGTTTAATTGCATACCGTACTTGGCCTTCCGTGGAGGTAAATAACACTAGTTCGTGTGTTATATAGGGCAAAATGCATCCCACATCCTCATTTTGTGGGTGCTCTTGTCCATTCATTAACCTCTTGAGACTGCAGGTGACATATCTCAAGGTTGTGGACTCAAGGCTGTGTGTCCCAGGACTTGCCGATATCTTCCCAGCGAACGTTGGTACCGCTGCAGCTAGGTTTGCAAATGGTGAGATTTCGAGGAAATGCGCAGTTTGTGAAAGCTGTCTGCGAGACAGATTTTTTTAAACCACAATTGCTGTTATTTCCTAAACATGTTTTACATTAGGTAATTTAAATCTTGATGCAAGGCTACAAGAATATTTTGTTTGAAGGGTGTACTAATAGGTAGGTCAGATTTTGTGATGAATTTTGTTTACAATATTCAGAGTTATGAACACTTTTATTACGCCACAGGGGCAGAACAATAACTAAACGATAAAAAAATGAGAAAAACAAAAGCAACATCTAGCATTAATTATAGTCCAGAAAGCATCAATTATAGACCACAAAAGCTCAGCTCTGTGTACACAAGTCATCAAACTTATTATACAATTGTGTAATGGCATCATGTTTCTTCATGAATACCAAGGCAAGGCAATCATCATTATGGAAATTGTCTAATAGGAATGATGATGAATGATGATATTCGTTTTATTGACACACCAGATGACAAACCGCATCGTAGCTTACAGTTACATTTCCAAATGTCCAAAACAGATTATAAAGGGCAACATTTTCAGAATAGATTAAATGGAAATACAGTTTAAAACGGCGTAATTTCGCCAGGAAAATGAAATTCAGCCTACCCAGTCCATTAATGAAACTTTTAACACTTTCTCATTTATTAAACCCAAATATAAGACGATACACAGAATTCCAGCATACATTTAATTCATTAGATTGTCTTGCTGAGTTATGCCAATTGTAAATCCTGTTTATCAATTAATCTAAAACAGTTGAAATTGTGTTTTGATGTAAAATTATGGTAAACTGCTAATAGTTTGAAGATATTTCTTTTTTCAGATTTCCGATGTCAAATCCAGATCGTGTCAAAGTCTGGGAACATGGAATGCATAGAGTAGAATTCAAAGCCACTAAATGACCTCGTGTATGTTGTCAACAGTTTACACCAGATTGCTTTAACCGCAGTGGTCAGACAGTTTGAGTGATGGAAGGTAGGCCTACGTCTTACAAATGTTTCATTACTATGTGATTACTTTATTTTTGCCAACCATGCCAGCTTCACTAGCTTTGTTGACCTATCCACAATGTCCATGTAAGTAAGTATAATTTTTATTAACCAATTGCTAATCACACTATGCTGTACAGACAACTAACAAGATATACATGGGTGTGTAGGTAAGGTGGGAGATGTCTCATTCTACTATGTCACTATGATGTATGATTAGTTCATAAGTCGTTACTTGGTTTAGTTTGAAGTTGCATGTAGAAGCCTACCGGGAGACATGGTCCAGTTCAGCACCTACGATGGCACTGTTCGAAGATAGAATAAGTAAAATAATAACTGTGATAAATATTAAATGTTTTATGGAACTTTGACCCTGATCACTCTGTGAAGATGTTTTATCACCCACCATCACTGCAGGCCATGTTAGGTTGCCAAGTATAGACCAGAGTGACCCAAAAACAAAAGAAATACATCTCTGAAGTACATTTAGCCATGACAAACACTTCATGAACAAAATCTGTTCAGTTTCATTGTCCAGAGTATCTTACAATTCCGATATTCAGATTATATTCTTTGATACTTGCAGGTATTATTCCAACCATCTTCAGTTTATCTGCCGAAGCACTCTGAACCACGCAGAGCTCCAAAAGACAGATCTTACGCTGTCCTCCAATCTACCGTTGCTGAATTAGGCCTACATCTCACAGAACCAGCATCAACAGTTACAGCCGCTCATTTCGGGACAATGCAGATCATCCATATTTCATGCCGAGCCCTCGAATGCTAAAGAGACGTCTGGTTGAAGTTCATCAGAGACTGGAAGCCATGCAAAAGCTTCCGTACAGTAGCCAGCAAAAATGCCGCAGATTACTTGTGAAGTTTAATTCAATGAAACTCAGCGAGAGACATGAAAACCTCAGTGCCAATGAAATTTGACAAACTGTTGCAAATTAACTGTCCATTGGCAAGTTTGAGTCCCATCAAATACTAGACTGCATGAAGCAGAAATGGTCTCCAAACCCTCTCATTTTGCAAGCTTATCGGTGCTTTGTACCCCTTTGTAAAAGATTCCTACTGTTTAGACTAGCAAAAAGTTGATCAGTAATCCTTATAGAAATTAACTGTTGCTGAGGAGTTTTGAAATATCAGAAGTTGCAGGGTCTTGTTACAATTGCATCAGCAACAAAAACTTAGGGTTTGGGCGGCAAGTTTTACATTTCATTTTTTGTCTCTTCCACTGAGTATGGCACTTGTGAAGTTTATTTGCAGCTCTCAAACCCTTGTTACTCTGCAACTCTCACAACTCCCTTAGGTAGTTCCAATTAATTTCATTGCCAGTTGGAGTCAGTTATGATGCTCTTCTCTACCAAAGTGTTTTTTATCAGCTTTAACATTATGACACACATCAAGAAACACTGGAACGCTTTTAGTGGAATCACAAGGATGCAGAAAGTATGATTTCACATTTTCTATCGAAGGCCAAAAACAGTTCATCGTTGAACCCAGGGTTCCCATTAAATGTACTTGTACCGAGAACTGATGGTCTGTGGGTGTGGCAAGCATTTGTGAAACGTTTGTCAAACATAATCGTAAGCTTTAGATGATTAAAATTGTAAAGCAAGAGCAAATACACGAAGTTCAAGAGGATATAACCTAACAGCTTCCCAAGAAACTTTCTTCAAACGGCTCATAACCAAATCTGATGCCGACCCCGAAACGATGCACAAAGGTTTTCAGCTACCTGTTGTGATAAAAGTTTTGTTTATTTTCAGATCATGAAAAGCAGCTAGACTTTGAACAATCACTAGGTTACTCTGATCAGGTCCATCCATTGCCTCAAACTACATAAAAATAAGGCTGCACCACCAGTGCAAAACTTACACTAGAATAATATTGTACAAGGGAAAACTGTTGTTCTGTTGTGTAATAAGATGGTTGGGACTTGGGTTTACAGGACATTTGTTAGCTGGTCCTATGTTTTGTAATTGAAAAAAGCCTAAAAGATATTATACTTTTACTGCTGCTTTATTATTGTACATTGCATTCATAAAAGCTATTGAAGTTACAGTGTGTTTTACTTTAGGTTAGAGTGATGATGATGGTGGTGGAAGGTACTGTGGTGATGGTGGTGATGGAAGTTACTGTGACTCTGATGATGGTAATTGTGGTGGTGGAAGTTACTGTGATGATGGTGGTAGAAGTTACTGTGACTCTGATGATGGTAATTGTGGTGGTGGAAGTTACTGTGACTCTGATGATGGTAATGGTGATGGAAGTTACTGTGACTCTGAGGCAGGCACGTACAGACTTAGATTCAAGAGTAGGCAACTTATCAGACCATTGGCAAAATCCTGGTCATTGGGGGTCATTAGTCAATACAAGTTCCAGTATATAAAAAAGCAAGAGGAGGCAACTGCCTCCTCTTGCCTCAATGTAGCTATGCCTATGCTCTGAGGATGGTAATGGTGGACGTTGCTGTGACTCCGAGGGTGATGATTTTGATGGTGATGGTGGAAGAGTAGTCCAGGTAGTTTTGAACTAGTAGAAAATTGACCAAATTAACAACGCATAGCCAGAAACTATAACGAAGACATGCCAACGTTAAGCCAACGCGAGGCGTAATTCTTTATTTATAAATCTGCCAAGGTTACGAAAACACCAATAGCGTCATATCCAAATGATTTATAAATAATGATGAACCCATTAAATGGGCCAGAGGCAAAGATTAAAACGATAAAATTGATTAATTTGGTCAATTTCTACTTCCCACAGTCTATAGTAAATGCACTGTTTACATCCGACGTGTCTACCAAAATGGCGTTGGGTGCGCCGCTACCGTCTGCGTCAAAGGCCGTAAGCCCAATACACGGCAGCACTTTCTCTAGTTCTTCTATTACCTCGTTGGTTAAAATCTTTGGTGTTGACCGACGAATCATGGACCTCGTACTTAACAGGTCAAACGCTTTATGCCCTATTGAACTTTTAAGTTGAAACAAATTGATTGATTGGCTAACGTTAAACTGACCTAGATAACTGTGAAACGATTGGCTGTTGTGAGGCAGAATGTTTTGATATTAAATTTTGTCGGTGTGGTCTTCAATAGATAATTTTACTCAGGTTTCTTTTTGCCGATTTTTTTAATTAGTTGATAATTACGTATTTTAATCGTTTCATTCTGGTTGCAAAAAGATATCGGCGTCTAGGTTTTTAGGAACATCTTGACGTTTAATACAGCAGATGGTTAGGCCGATCTGTCTTTCAATGGGCTGTTTCTATTATAAGTTTAGAATGAATAATGTAAGAAATAATTATGGGTAATTTATCGTTTTAGCGTCCCCGATTACACTGGTCAACTAGTATTTTGCTACTGGGATTCTAACATCTGTTCCTAACTAAATTTGATATGCTGATTCCAAATCCGGAAACCGTTTTTGTCAATCACGTCCAGTTTTTAAGTTATAAGGTTTCTGGGATTCTTTCAGTTGTATACGCCCTGGGACTATTATTACTGACGGGATACGCAGCGGCAATATGTCAGCCAATCAGAGATCGTCTTTTATGAAACATCGCGGGCGATCTATGTGACCGTCTATTTTTATATTACACTGTCATCCGGGCACTCAGCAGGATAAATACTCTCGACGGAGCAAACGCAAACAAAGCCAAATAAATCATTCTCGACGTTGTTTTAGTAATTTACAAGATCGAACTGGCTACGGTACCGTCCGGACGGTACCGTTATTTCTTTTCTACGGTACCGTCCGCAAATAATCTATGGGCGATTGCACATATCTATGGCGTGTACATCCGGTTGAAATAAATATTGGCAAAAGCCTGTCACGTTAAGTTGTTGTCTTCGCGTCGAATTTTTCTATGGCCGACAACTTGAGGGTCGGTTAGGGCCAGGTTAGTATTCGTGTGGTCGTTTAGTGTCAAATTAGGCGTCGTGAGGGTCGGTTAGGGTCAGGGTTAGGGTTAGTTTCGTTCATCTCTTAACTACTGCGCTATTGATGGTTAGGCTTTCACGCCATAGATATGTGCAATCGGCCATAGATTATTTGCGGACGGTACCGTAGAAAAGAAATAACGGTACCGTCCGGACGGTACCGTAGCCAGTGCCTTACAAGATACATACGTTGCAAATATTTTTATTGAATTAAGTCGCTTTCGTTTCGTAACGACAATCGTCCAGAAAAGAAACGGGACTAAAATTGATCTGACCTGCAAAGGTCCCGGATGTAAAATCAGTGTCACAGACATAATCTAGGGCAATGACCCAATTTTCGTCCGTTTCGAATCCCTTCAGTAATAATAATCCCAGATACGCCTACATTAACACTGGGCAACAAAAAGAACTATTTTTTGTTTGCTACTCAGAACTTCAGAACTGTTCTTGGCTAAATTTTGGGCGCTGATTTCAAATATGAAATCAAAATTTGTCTAGTATGTCAGGTTTTTTAGGTACGCATAAGTGAGGTTCTACACAATTGCATGCGGATTCTCAACTCATACTATCAGTGAAAACACAGTATTAAAAATGTATGAGGCATTTGCTTTTGTGCTTGCTCTCAACTAAATTTTGGATGCTGATTTCAAATATGAAATTGAAATTTGGCTGGCACGTCAGGTTTTTGAGGTACGCATCGCATAGTTCATACTGCAAATGTACCGCATTAATTTGCGGTTATGTAGAACCTCACTGATGCGTACATAATAAACCTGACATGCTATCCAAATTTTGATTTAATATTTGAAATCAGCGTCCAAATTTTAACTAAGAACAAATGCAAAAGCAAATGCCTGGCATTGTGTGATACAGTTTTGATTCTTTGCTTTCGCTTACAGTATAATTTATGAGCTGAGAATTCGCAATTGTGTAGAACTTCACTGAAGCGTAGCTGAAAAACTAGACGTGCCATCCAAATTTAGATTTCATATTTGAAATCAGCGTCCAAACATTAGCTAAGAACAAGCACAAAATCCAATTCTTCATACATTTTTAATATACTTTTCATTTGCTGTTAATATGAATTGAGATTTCGCAATTCCGTGGAACCTCACCAACGGTTACCTGAAAAACCTGACGTGATAGCCAAATTTCGATTTCATATTTGAAACTAGCACCCAAAATATAGCTAAGAACAAGCGCAAAAGCAATGTCCGATACATTTTTAATACTTTACTTTCTCTGATAGTATGAGTTGAGAGTTCGCAATTGTGTAGAACCTCACTTATGCGTACCTAAAAAACCTGACGTGCTAGCCAAATTTCGATTTCATATTTGAAATCAGCGCCCCAAATTTAGCTAAGAACAGTTCTAAAGTTCTGAGTAGCAAATAAAAAATATTATTTTGTTGCCCAGTGTTATTTCATCATTATAGTCTACATCCTAAATTAGCAATACAGACAAACCTTGGTAAGGGTTGGGCGTTGGGGGTAGCTTCCAAATGTCACCAAAATTTACTTGTTGATACCTGAACCTTTAATACAGTTTTGTTTGTAATTTAACGTTTTGGCGTTCCTTATTATGTACGAATTGTACGGATTATAACATAGCCTATCGTTTTAGTGTTATAGATGACATTTTAATACTAATGTCCAATGACAACTGTATTTAATCCAACTTCCCTTTACGCAAATATTACTTTCATCAATCCAACTTCTAGTTCAACAACTGTTTTCGTCAATTCAACTTGTACTTTCCCATCAAAATTATTTTCATCAATACAACTGATATTTAACCAAGAATTCTCATCAATCCAACTTCTGTTTAACCAAGAATTTTTCATCAGTACAACTTTTATTTAACCAAGAATTATTTTAATCTATCCAACTTCTGGTAAAATCGTAGTTTACGTTGCCAAGTTATGTTATATGGTCAATTTAAAATGGAAGCTGGATTGATGAAAATAATTGGTTGCCTAAATAGAAGTTTGATTGATTAAACTAATTCTTTTATTTTCTTAAATAGAAGTTTTTTGAAATTTCTTTTGATCTTTCATGCTTAAGTTGTTTCTGCTAAATCATTGTTGTAAGGGTGTGCTGTCATGAATGATGTGCATATTCATAGGTTTAATGACCCTTGCACATCAGAAACTCTGCTTCTATAGAGTTTCTATATATTATAAGTTCGTTCTGGGAAGGCTTTTGTTAAGAGATATCATAGAGTGTTACTATTTTATGAGGAAATGCGATTGAGGCATGCAAAAAGTGTATCTTTATGTCAGTGAAGTGTTAGATTTTCTATATTGGCATATATAAGCAAATGTGTTACCTTTACTTTTGAGAGTTAATTTTGTTTTTCAGAATCCCATAGAGCGGTGTGTGTGAACGCAGAACAGCAAGAACATTTGGATGTTCCGCTGGTCACTATATAGAAGAAACCAGAGAGAGACACCACGAAAATCGTGTACCAGAACAGAAGGCAAAAGGAGTTTCCTCCTAAAATACGAAGATATAATATGAGCAATGATGTACAAAACAACTCATGAAAATATTGAAACTTCAGCCATCAACACGGACCGAGGCGATGTCGAACCTTCAACAGAAAGTCAATCTGAGAAAATAAAGTTTCCTTCGATCAAGATCGGACATGAAACAAGTATGAAATACTGTTTACATTGCAATCTTTCTTTTATGAATTTTAGGCATTTCTATAGCGCCAGTGTGACTCTCACAGCCACTCCGTACTTACCTTATGGGAAAACTTCCTGAATGATAAGGAGGTTCAATTACAAATCTGCAATGTCTTCTGATCTGTGTTTAATCAATAACCTTAGGCTTTGGGTGCCAAACTTTGCCTCAACGCCAAACTGGATGGCCTAAGCCTTGTGACATCTGGGCTTATGGTTAACACCAAATTGGATGGCCTCTGCATTGCGACATCTGGGTTTAGCCTCAACAACAGATTGGATAGGCTCAACCTGGTGACATCGGCACTTGGCTTTGTGGGTTCAAGTACTTATTTAGAGCAAAGTCTGCCATCGTCATATGCCTTTCTCGTAATAAGCATCTGTGAAAAATTTCATTATTTCATTATAGAGGATCGTAACTTATAATGTGCTAATCATTTATGCATGATGCCTTTTTTAGTGGCTATATCTGATGATGAATGCAGTCCTATTGCATCCTCGTCGAATGCGGAAATGCGTCAAGAAGATGATTGTCGAGAAATAGAGATACAGGAGGAAGAAACACGGGAATCGCTTATTAAAACAGATGTCAATAACTTAGCTGCATCGGCTGATGTTCGGTTCCAGTTTTCAAGTCAAGTGGCAACAAAAGGAGTCCCGGCGTCACTCACTTGTCAAGCAGATAATGACCATGGCACATCTACGTTTCATAGTCACACAGAATCCTTGGTTACTTCAAAATTACCACCTGGTTCTACTTCAGTTAGTGATCGAATCGTGTTGCACACACGAGACACAGAAAAACCTTTTGCCTGTGGGTTTTGCGGTAAGGCCTACAAGAGAAGGAGATCTGTTATAGGCCATTTCATAATGCGGCATGACGAGAAACGTTTCTCTTGTGAGTTTTGTGGTAAACGTTATGCACAGGATTGTGATTTGTCGGATCACATGAGGATTCATACGAAGGAAAAGCCATTCACCTGCGATCAGTGTGGCCAGCGATTTCGGCTCAAGGGTGGTCTTCGCCGTCATAAAATTGCACATTCAGAGGAGAGGCTTTTCTCTTGCAATCAATGCAACAAGTCGTTCAAGACCAGAGACGATTTATCAAGGCACTGCGAATATCACTACGAAGATGAGCAAAGAAAAGGCGTCATCTGTAACATTTGCAAAAAGAAATTTGGAAAACCTTCTATTTTGAAGGAGCACTTACTGATTCATACTGGAGAGAAACCGTTCAAATGCTCGTTATGTGACAAACAATTTCGTAGGAAGATACTGTTACGGTGTCACTTGGACTCTCACAGCGGAAAGAACCGGTGTACAGAGAAGTGTTGCTCCGTGTGTGGTAAAACCGTTGCTGCCGGTTATATGCGTTATCACATGAGAACGCACACTGGTGAAAAGCCATATGAATGTAATATCTGTGGAAAGAGGTTTTCCAGGAAGGACGCTCTAAAGGGACATATAAGAAGTCACACGGGCGAGAAACCCTTTCCTTGTAACGGATGCGACAAGCGATTTGCTGCTCACCGTAACCTGGTGACTCACAAGGCAAAGTGTACGATGCTTTCACAGAACGTCGACTAATAGTGTTACTAAGATTTACGTTTTTATTAATGAAATTGTAACGATGTTTCTCAAGCAAGACTGCAAGGAATCTCCTAAAAGTACAGTGCTTGTTGTTTTACTGTGGTTTTTGTTAAAATGGGTCGTTCATAAAGGACGTATCATTCATTCCTTCATTCTGCGGACCTCCTAAATCTCGCCAAGTACTAAAACCTGGGTTACACCCCCCCCCCTCCCCCCAATTTATGTTGCAGGGCTACGTGGTAAAGATTGTGATCCTGGAGCATCCAGTAAATCCACTCCAGATGTAACTCAATACTTCGAGCGCCTCTGATTGGTGTGCACAGGGCTTCTCATTTGAGGCGATCGATCGATCGATCTCCTTGGTCGATCGCCTAGCATAGGTCTGGTGGATCGATTAATCGATCGCGCAAATCGAGCGCGATCGATTCACTCAATTAGGAAGCTGGAGCCATTGTTTTATTTGCCTAATTTACAAAATACTTAATTTTGCTTACTTGCGTTCGGAACGCAGCGTTTTGTGACCTAATGACTGCTGAGTGATCGCTCCAATTTCGTTCAATATGATTGGTCATAGCAACACGGTGGACACCTCCCGCGTGACGTCATTATTTTATAAAGTCGTAACGTCACTAATTTCGGAAATTATTGAAAACAACAATAGCGGCGACGGTGCGGAAGTGGAATAATAATGTACAGTTTAGCAACGGCACTCGTCTTCGGTTGCTGGTCCTAGGACTGGAATGAGCTCCCTGTTGCTCCTCCGCCTAATGAATAGAGTTCACACGGTCACACCATTATTCTTTAATAACTTAATGACTGTCCTATTTAGCCGTGGCTGGACTAGGAGCGCTTCTGAGTCGATCACCTTGAAGGGGCGCTAGGCTATATGAAAATATGAAAACTAATTAATAATACTATCAATAGTAATAATAACGGAACTAAACTGAGATAGCCCTACTAGATTAGTACTATATAATATGCAGCTATACGAATACGATACACAAAATACGCTGTACACGAAAGCTCTCGAGGTCGATCGCGCACCGATCGCCTACGCAATCCAGCGCGATCGATTTTCCAATCGCCTTCTATTTTCAAACGAGAAGCTCTGGGTGTGCACTGTGAGAGGCGATATATAAATTGATAGATACAATACAATACCTTCTGTGTGACCGAAGTTATTGTTTAATAACGCAAAGGCTGCGTTCAAATAATAACTGCGGTAAAACTTCGTTATATTGAAGTTCAAGGGACCATCGTTAACTGTTCGATATTGCCGAGGTACGAAATACTGTATCCGGTATAATAGTACAACATTTATGCAACTTGGTTCTCATAAAATAGAAATGTTATCAGTTAATGTCGGAATGGTGCACATTCATGTAGAAGAAGTCGTGTGCATTGCGATAGAAACGTTAATGGACTATTTGGTAAATATAGAAACCATATAGCAAATGAATAATTATAGCATTTGTTATAGACAATATTATTATGCGCTTAGACAGCCGCATATCTAATCACATGCAAAGCTTTCAAACTCCAACAATAGAACCATTCTTATATACACTTGTAATAGTAGGCTAATATTGTAGCCTATACTTCTAACTTCTAAGCCGTCTATGTGCTAAGTGCAAAATTTAACGTGTGTGGGTGTGGCCTATACAGTAGCCTACTTCTAAGCCGTCTAGGCCTATGTGCTAAGTGTAAAATTTAACGTGTGCGGGTGTGGCCTATACAGTACTTCTAAGCCGTCTAGGCCTATGTGCTAAGTGTAAAATTTAATGTGTGCGGGTGTGCTATGTGCGTAGGTGTACGGCGGCCTATTTGTGTCCTAGCTGAGCTCCCTGTGCTAACTTTTAAGCTAGGCTGAGAGGCAGCCATTGGTGTGAAGCGTGAGCGACTTCATTTCCTTGGCTTCGGTATTACGGCGGGTGGCCAGTCTTCTCCCTCACCAACAAAAGTCACTGTGCAGTCGGCGCACTTCTTATAGTTGCATTCACCAGGGGCGCACATGGAGCCGAAATCACTAAACAAATTCCAGCCGTGGCAGGGATTTCAGCCATGACCTCTTGATGGACAATTCAACACGTTAGCCATTTAAGAGTATAACATACCCCAACGGGGTAAACCCGTAGTTTAGGTTGGTAAATTATTTTATATCGTCAAATTAAAATGGAAGCTGGATCTGAGACTATTATTACTGACAGTTATAATAATCCCAGGCTGGATTAAGGGAAAAAATTGTTACACTAACTCGAAGTTGGATTGATGAAACCATTTCTTTCTTTAAATAGAAGTTGGATTGATGGAAATAATTTTTACCGTAAATAGAAGCTGGATTGATGAAACTAAGTTTTTGATGCAATAGAAGCTGGAATGATAAAAATAATTGTTGCCTTAAGTAGAAGCTGGACCCATGAGAACAGTTCTTGGCTGAAACAAAAAGTTCCATTGATGAAAAATATTTTGTTGCTTAAATAGAAGTTGGATAATTTTGTTCATGAAATGGAAGCTGGATTGATGGAAAAAATTTTTTCGATGAAATGAAAGCGGGATTGATGATAGTTATCATGGACATAAGTTAGACTGCTTACTTACCAACGTCAAGTACGGCATTGAAGACATTCAAATAATTTACCAACCTAAACTACGGGATTACCCCCAACGGTTGGCCAAATATAGGCCTCTTAAGCCGACATTGGCGTCTAATAATAATATCTCTTCTTTAATAAGTGCCTGACAAACGCACTGCGCTGTACATTTACATGTTATGCAATTTAAATCTTAACTACTAACAGAACAGACAGCTTGCAATACACGGCGCTAATAGCAGCCCACAAAGCATATCCGCCCAACGAGGGCTCGAACTCGGTACCTCTCGCTCTCTGTGCCAGGTGTTATCCAATGCGCTATCGGGCCCCCTAGATTAAGAAGTTTCATCAAAATTTAAATGGAGAGGCGATTAATAAATAACGTATTACATTATAGTACATAGGCCTACTTTCAACACTGCATGACGCGGCATGCTTAGATGTTAATGGTATTGCGCTAAAGTATCGACGAAAATTTGATAGAAGCGGCTGATACTATTAATAGAGATCAATTATTGACCGACGAATCATGGGACTCGTATTATTTAAGAGGTCAAAACTTTATGCCTTTGCGTAAGTTCAAACAAATTGATTGGCTAATGTTAAACTGACCTAGATAAGTGTACACCGATTGGCTGTTGGGCGGCATAAATGTTTTGATATGACCCGAAATTTGTGTGGTAACTGTGGTGTGGTCTCATAGAAATCTTTATAACGCAAATTTCTTTATTAAGAGCAGGGTTGATTTTGGTGATTTTTAATTAGTTTTTAAATCTTTTCATCCTGGTTGCAAAAGATGTCAGCATCTAAGTTTTTTCGGAACTTCTTGACGTTACCGCAGCTGGTTAGACCTTTCTGTCTTTCAATAGACTGTTTCTATAACAATAATAATAGTTTTGAATTAATAAAGTAAGAAATTTGGGTAATCTCTCGTTTAGCGTCCCCAATAATTTCACTATTATAGTCTACGTCCTAAATGAAATATACAGACGAGCCTCTGACGAGGTCTGGCGTTGGAATAGCTTCCGAATGTCAAAATATTTTTACCTGGTGATACCTGAACCGTGTGCGGGCCGAATCCCCGAAACCCGAATCCCCAAAGGAATTTCGGCCGGATCCCCGAAATTGATTTTCGAAGTCAGACCCGAATGAACATCCTTAAAAATATATATATATTTGAATAGACAGTATATCGTATACATCAAGGCCACGCTAGGTCTTTGTCATGTTTACAATTTAACTTTGAATAGCTCGGCCGCTTTCTAGAAAACTGTTTTCGGGAAATCGGGCTTTTGTCTGTTTTCGGGTTTCGGGGATTCGGGCTGACCCCCCCTGAACCTTTACGTAGCCTAATAGGTTTACCAACAGTTTACAGATTTTTTAATGCTTTATAATTGACAACATCGCAAGAGAAATTCGTAGAATGGGTTATCACAAATGATAAAACGATTACTGAAATTTGTAGTTTTGTGATGTGTTCTGCAAATTCTCATTGGTAGATTCGCGGTTAACAGTAGTTTACGTTGATAAATTAATGCGAGGTTTCAATCCCGTAAATAATGTACAACACTTTTTAAATGATAGGTCTTGAGTGGTGAATATAATAATATGTTGTTGTTGGTAAAGTTAGAATCCAGTTCTGTATTGTGTGTTTTAGGGAGCGAAAGACAACAACTGCCATCAGACTCGGTATAATATTGTTTTGATCTGTATCAGCCATCATCTGTAGATTTAGAATACTTTTTGTTTTCATAGTCATGCTATCATACTTTATGTCATAAAGCACTCTGCTGTCCTCTCTCCAACTGCCCAGTAACCATTTTCATTCTGAATTTCTGAATGTAGAATTTTCTTTTTGCAATTTGCTGTATGTCAACAATACTGTTGTCTGTTTGCACAAGGTTGACATCCGGACTTCTTGACCTTTGAAATTCTGAATTTGATGCATTAATTAGATAGAAGATAGATAGAAATATTCAGTGCTTTTTTTCTAGAAAAAAAGGTTCCGGAACTCAACAAATTCAGAACAGTTATAGTGGCATATTTTATGGTAAATATTTCTATTTCATATAATATAAATTTCAATAAACACTGAAAGCACATAGATTAAATAAAGATATCTAAATAATTTACAAAAATTTAATGAAAAATTTAAATTAGCTAAATTATTTTTTAATAGCTGAAAAAAGGTCCCGGAACGGCGTTCCGGACCGTTCCGGCTGAAAAAAAGCACTGGAAATATTCTTTATTGAAACCAATTGCATACTGAACTTTGGTGTACAAAAACTGAAGCATATCAATAACATTAAAGATGATTAAACTATACAGTTCGTCATTATGTTCCATATTATAAGACTCCACAGATAGATTATCTAACCCGTTACCCACTAAACTAAATTTATTTGATATACTATACAAACTGTATGTAGTGGGAAGCATTAATTGTATTTAGTTTTGTTTGCACTGTTGCAGAGAAAAAAGGCATCAAAATTATGATCTGAACGTGCAAAAGACTCGAGGTAGTGTGCCTAAAACGTTGTATTTAACTTAGAGACAACATTATGACCAGCACGACTTAACATGTGTAATAATTCTACATTTTTATTCTTCAATCCGGTCTTCTTTAGCTTAATTTCTTCTATTTACAAGGACTTCTACTGAGGCCAAGAACCAGGAAGCTCTGAATGACAACCACTCTGACAGTTGTGTGCTTATCTTTGTTATTATTTCTTGTCATTTTTATTGTAATATTTATTTCTGTTGCTATTATATTGTTGTTATTGTTGCTGCTGCTGTTGTTATTATGTAATTATTCATAATCGTCATGATTGCTACTTAATATTATTTTTCTAAGTTCTTGTTGCTGATGGCAGTAAATGTCGTTGTTTTAAGGGTCAGCTCTTCCTGCACCAGATGTAAAGTGTAACAGGGACTTCCAGTTCCCAGAAAGCAATGATCATGGCTCTGATGAGCATCAGAAGAAGGTTTCCGAAGATGGACCAATAACAGATCTGAATCACACCCTGAATCGAGAAAATGGCTTGCGAGACCTACGTCTGAATCTTCGAGTGATTTGCACAGCCACTGCTAAGGACATAGACAGAAATTTCCGTGGCACAGAGGAGAACAGAAGAGAGCAGGTTGACACAGTAACCGGCAATGGACCCACTTGTTTGCCAGGAAGAGAGAAAGAAACTAAGAATGAGTCCATGGCTGATTGTGGGCAGAGCAGCTTATCCAACACCGAGATTCAGACCGATGTTGTTTGTCCAGTTGCATCTACAAGTCTGCAAGCGATGGCTGATGGAAGTCTGAAGGATGAGAAAACCGAGGAGGAAGTCGTGGCACAAACTGACGTCTGTGATGAGTTGTTTGCAGACTATGTAAATGAACTGAACATCACTCCAAAGGCAAATGATCTGGAAGGTACGGAATGATAAGTTCTGCCTTTTTAAAAATTTCATTTAAGTTTGTTATTAAGTCTTTAGTTGTATCTGATAGCTAAAAGGTGAAACAAGCGTTAGAAACTGCATGCTAAAGGCAAACGAAAAGGTTGAAAAGGTTTTGGCATCGAAATAGTTGCGTTCTTGAATTATAGCTTCAACACGATTACACAAAATTTATGTTTTGTTAATGTGGCTGATTTATTAAGTAAAAGTAAAAAAATTTGTAAAAATTTGTCTGGGCTTTGATACGTAAGTTGTTTCTGCTAAATAAGTGATATGAAGGTGTGCTGTCGTGAATGCTGTGCATATGTGTAGGACTGTAAGTATAATGACCCTTACACCTTAGAAACTGTGCTTCTATAGCGTTTCTATGGATTGACTTCTAACTTTTAAGTTGATTCTGAAAGTCTTTGTTACGGAATATCATGACCATTTTATGAGGAAATGCGGTTGAGGCATGCAAAAAAGTTGGAAAGACAGACAGACAGACAGACAGACCGACAGACAGACAGACACAAACACACGCACACACACACACAATGACACTATATACTGCTTATACTATGCTGCAGCTTGACTGATTGGAGGTATACCTAGGTTTGGGCATATATCCAGCTTCACAAGGATAGAATACAACTGGTTGCAGATGCACAAACACATCGAGTTTTGTGGTCTTAATGTTTATGTGTTATTACCCTGTGGGTTGTGCTCCACCTTATCTTAGGAAGTTGTGTGTCTCCGTCTCATTCATTCCTGGCGGTAGATTTCTTTGCTCCATTGCACATGATGATGTGGTTGTTCCTTGTGCCAGAACATCCACAGTGCAGCACAGAAGCTTTACTGTGGTCGGTCCAACTTTCTGGGATAGGTTGCCGAGCATCTTACAAAATAACCTCCTTGGTCTTTCTTTACCTCTATTCTGTAAGCACTTGAAAACCATTTTGTTTGATCCAGGTTTTTGAAAAGGTGCTACATAAAACTGATTACAATTACAAAAACTGCAATTGCAAACATTTGGGAATGAATGGAGCAAATGTATGTTTTCCATTCTTTTCAGGCACTTTTCAAACTAGCACTTTTCTTTTGTTTAGTCAAGTCTTGCCATGTTTTCATTCAACTGTCTATTGAGACGCGGTCTTCCTTTGTGTCTCTTCCCTCTGAATCAGTCAACTGGCATTCTTTCCACTATTCAAACCAGCAGAATGTTTGCTGAATGACTTCATAAAACCTAGTCACTTGCTAGTATAACTGAGCACATGCTTCAGAAGCTTAACTGCTTTCTATAGTACTTAAGTATCACTTGGCATCATTCAGTGGACCACCTGCAACCTCAGTCTTTCACTGTTTCATATTCTCTGTTCATTCCTCAATCACTTGTACTACACACGATACAAAACTGACAGAAACACAGGGAGGCTGCCACCCACGCTGGTCCCATAACCCAGGACCAGTAAATAATTATTGCGTTGAATGACAGCTCTGGATATGTGATACTACTGGACTGAAGATCCTATTAAGTCGACCTACCACATTCACTTTCATCTGAGTTATCTTGGCAGTCATCCTCCTCATCACATTTCCACTGAGTTGGGATGCAGTGGCCATTTGAACAAGAGTACTGCGAAAGGCTGCAGTACTCATGACCTGTCAAAACAACATGTGAAAGCAACAACATGATGTCAAGCAGAAATCACAAAATGCATGCACCAAACCTTTTGTGTAAATACTGCAGTCAAAATGCAAATGTTCAATAATAATGAAAGCAGTTGCATAGCTATGAAGTTGTCTGTATGTTTGTCAATATTATGCACGTCCTATATATGTATATTTATGCATGTAGCCCGATAGCGCATTGGATAACACATTGGCATGGAGAGTGAGAGGTTACTGAGTTCGAGTCCCGTAGGAACAGACATGCTTTGTAGGCTGCTAATTAGCGCCGCATATATCGCAGGCTGTCTGTTCTGTTAGTAGTTAAGATTTATGTCTTCTGGTCATTTGTGTTCTTGTGGAATTGTTTCAATTGGCATAACTGTACACTGTGTACAGTGTACACACTGGAACTCCGATTTGCGGTTTACGTCAACCGGATTGTTTCAATAAACGAAAATATATTATTATATATTATACTTAATACAGCACATTTTAAATGCCTCTCAAAGGCTCTGAAAACCTCACAAAGTACAAGTTTTTTTGGTATATCATCAGACATGCTCAGTTTTTCTTGAACTCGTCTATTGAGACCTCTGACTACCAGTAGGGCCATGTTACTAGACAGAAGGATCCATAAAACTATTAGATCACGTATATAGGCCACAACCATTCAACAATATGTCATCAAGTGCAGGCCCTTAGCCAGAAACAGAGTAGGGCGTCCAAAAGCATTCGAACTTCGAAGTTGCGACAGCCCAACGCCATGAGGGTACGAAGTCACAAACAACTGAAGCCAAGACCGCACGAGTCCGACGGCAATGCCCCTACCCTCCTACATTGAATGACCGATGGCAAAACTAAAACAGTTTTGTTTACATACAATGATACACACAACAATCTGTTAACTTCAGATGGCGAACCTATGGCACACGTGCCCAAAGTGGCACGCGCTCACATTTTTGGGGCACGTGGAATTTGGAGCATCCCCCCAAAATTTCAAACTTAGAAATACAAAATCACTAGGAATCCACAATTTACATTTTTTTATGAAGGACTTTATTGCAACACCATTCTAGAACCAGTGTTTCCGTTAGAGTGCAAAAAGAGGATGTATTTAATCCCTGACCTAGAATTTTTTGACGACGTAGCTCATGTATTTCGGCTATCACACTCGAAAAATTTGGACGTTAAAACGCCATTTGGGTGTTAACGGAAACACTGTCTAGAACCATCTTTGAAATAATGTCTTTTAATTCTATTTTTTACGCTTTGTCAATTAAAACCTACATGTGAAAAACAATAATATACTGCAGAATTTCGTGGGGCACCCGACGGTATTTTGTACAATGTTTAACGCCATTTTGGCATGCACCTTTAAAAAGGTTGGCCATCCCTGACCTATGGGTTTTGATCCCTACACTGAATGACCTATGAGTTTTGATCACATTTGTAACAGTTTTGCTTACATACAATGATACAAACAACAATGAAGGAAGGAATGGATTATAAATTATATTACATTTAAAACAAACTATTTTTTTTTATAATTTCGTTCTGCAACCCATCCAATCAAGTCCATGCACAATTTATGCCTGTCCAAAATAATTTCCACTCGTCCAAAGGACAGGTGGATGGGGGTTGGCTAAGGGTTTGCTCAAGTTTAACAGCTTCTATACACCTTATTGCAACATCATCCCACAAATACACAGTAACTTGTCTCTGTAGCAGATACTCAAGACTCAATACAGACTGATTTTAAGCTTTGCATAATACATAATGTCAATGTTTTACATTAACAGGTCCTACGATTAAATACTTTTTGTGCCACTGTGACTCACATCAGCTTTTTCAATCTGAACCTCTTGAACTAGACTAATGCATTGGACTATGAATATGATACTGCATTGACTTCCAAAATCCTTTTTTGGGTGTATGCCTACACAATAGATGCATCCTTAAATAGTCCACACACTGTCCATCAAACATTGCTGTTAGTACTGTGTTCCCATATGAAGCCACACCATGCTTTCTCGTGCATTAAACTCATTTCTCAATTGTTCATTTGGCCGATGCTGCACGTAACTTAGGTGTTGTTTTTAATTCTACCATGTCTCTCAGTGGCCATATAAACAGTATTTGTAAGTCATCCTACATGTTCATTCGTGACATACGCAGAATTAGGCGTTATGTGCCAATGTCTGCAAGAATATCTCTGGCAAATGCATTGGTTTCCAGTCGCCTAGATTATTGTAATTCACTTCTTACTGGTATCAATAAGTCTAACTTGCTTAAACTGCAAAGGGTTCAGAACTCTCTGGCTAGAGCCTAGTGATGTAGCTTTTCCGGAAAAATATTTTGCGGAAAATTTTCCGGAAATTTTCCGCAGAACCGGAAAAATACATTTAACTCATAATGTCAGATTTTCAGTATGAGAAAACACTATAAAATTTAATTTTTTTAAAGTTCCTTTTATTTACAGTATTTCTGTCAATGTGGGCAACATTCACCTTAAAAAATTAAAATAAACATTAAAAACTGTTCATTAGCAGTTCAGGCTACAGTACCCTAGTTTGATTTGTTGTTAGTGTTATAAACTCTCAGCATAATATACTGTCTGGCAATTTGATATTGTGTCAGCTGCTCAGCTATTAGTCAGCTTTGCCACCACTCACTGAAGGCAACAGCTCACAGACGAACAATTAAACTAAACACATTCTTTTGAGAGAAAAAAAATTCATCATTAGGATGATATATGGGATCTCGGATTTAGGATAATATGTGTAATTTAGAATATTTGACTGTCTTGATCTTCTTACGTATTGATGTATGATTATTACCATGTCTGTACACCAAAATGCGGAGAGCAATTGGTCAATTAAAGAATATTCTTATCTTATCTTTTTTGCTACTTACCAAGAAAAGCAGATTTGGAAATTAGTGTCAGACTGCAATGGCAATGCCAATAACATTATATTTCAAGATATAAAATAATTGTATAGGGCTCATAAAAATTAATCTGTTGCAGTAGTAAAATTGTCTGTAGTACTATTGCATCAATTGCTGTTTTGTCTCATATTTTCATAACTAAAAAATAGTAAGGAGAGTAAATCATAAAAATATTTTCTCTAAATTAATTAAAGTGAAGTTTAATTCCAATTAATTCTTAAATGTATTGTCATTGTTGAGCCTTGTGAACACACTGAACAGTAAGCACTAACGGTGCCATCTATTGAATAAACATAATATTATGGGTAATGTTAGATAATCTATTTGGGGCCTATTTTATGGAACATAATGACCAACTGCATAGCTTAATCATGATTGATTGAGTCTTCTATATCAGTTATAACTACATAAGACAGTATAGAGTCAGTGATGTTTAAACATTATTATGCATTTAAATTGTTATTTAGTAATATTATATTGATGGAAAAATATCGGAAAATTTTCCGGAAAAATACACTGGAAATTTTCCGAAATTTTCCGGAAAAATATGAAATTTTCCGGACAACCGCCTCACAACTCTACTAGAGCCATAACTAATACATCCAAATATGAACATATAACCCCTGTGTTTAAATCTTTGCATTGGCTTCCTGTTCAACAGATAATTCGTTTCAAATTGGGGCTCATAGTATATAAAACTGTACATTCTGGACAACCACAATATTTAAAATCAGTTCTTATTCCCCAGACTTATCATTATTCAATGAGGTCATCTGATCATCTTTGTCTGGTCATACCAAAATCAAGAACTGTTCTTGGCAAACGAGCTTTTCAGTATCTGGACCTACTTTTTGGAACTCTCTTCCTGTGTCTGTACGCAGTGCTCAGTCGCTTGGGTTATTTCGTTCTCGGCTTAAAACTTACCTCTTTCAAATTGCTTATCCACCATAGGCTGTCTCTCTCTGTCTCTTACGGTCTGATCTTTTGGATGTTGACCTGATTACGGCTTGGTTTTGGTGTGCCATCGGTTGATGCCTTGTGCATTAGACACCGGCGCAATAGAAGTTGCTAATTACATTACATTTCATGAGCAGGATTGCCCAAGTTTGGTGCCATGAAACTGAGAGATGAAGACATCAGACAGAAATACGAAAAGCTGATAGAGAGGGGCACTAGTAATCAAGATAGCATAGCAGATATGTGGGCAAACATATAAATAGGAGTACAAAGAGCAGCTTAACCCTTTAACGACGAGCTGCATAGGATTTCCCATTCATTTTAGTACACGCTCGTCGTTAAAGGGTTAAACAACATAGTGGGATGATCTCACAAGAAGCCCAAAAACCAGTGGATATCCGACAAAGTGTTAGAACTTGTGGAGGAAACAGAAATATAGCAAAGCAAAAAACCAACAATGCAGACCAGAAATAATTTAACTGGCTCACTAGATACATGTGAAGAAAATTACAGAGACAAAAACAACTGCATGGAATGACAATCTGAGGCAGTTCTAAGAAACTTCCCAGAGAAAAATCGTACAGTAATCATTTATTTTGATCAATTAGATAAACATGCATTGATTTTTTAAATGATAACAAATTAGGCAGTCTACAGATGTCGTGGGATAGACTATTCCAAAACAGAGGGTCCAACACATTTAATTGAAAATGGTCGAACCTATGATCTATGGTAGTATGGTGCACATGGAAGTCAGATGTACTAGAAAAAACCTCACTGGAAAAACAAGAATAAAATATGCTAAAATGCAGGTTCACCAAGCTTAGAAAAGATGTTGTTCAAAAGAATGGAAATGAGTTGCAGGTTCCTATTTTAAAGTCTGCCTATGTGTAATCCCATGAGGTCAAGGCTAATCCGAAGGGGTGAAGGTAAATCATCGGACTGGCCTTGACCTCATGGTTCCTGCCAGTTGTGGCCTTGTTAGCATCATTGGTATCAGTAATAAGCCAATGTTGACCACTCAGTGCCAGTATATCTTCAACCTCCAAACGAATCTTCCTGTACATATCAGCGTAGCCTAACTGTTATAATTATCTCTTATAATTAAGTCTTTCCATTTTCCAATTAACTTTTATGCAACCACCGCATCAGTTAGCTCAACAAATAGAGCTCTTTTGTAGCTCAGTTGCATCGAGTTGCGCTAAAGATGTATTAAACATGGGATTCAATAGCTTAGATCTGAAAATGCACTACACAGAGTTCATAGGTGTACAATGGAAAGCAGAGAAAGTGTTCAAACTAATATGAAGCCACACA
Source organism: Aporrectodea caliginosa (assembly GCA_020284085.1). Lineage (NCBI taxonomy): Eukaryota > Metazoa > Annelida > Clitellata > Crassiclitellata > Lumbricidae > Aporrectodea > Aporrectodea caliginosa. Next base: position 542,849 of record JACEVL010000773.1, read on the forward strand.
ACAGTATACAAATTCATCATACATCTAGTTGTATAAACCGTAATCATAATCTCCAAACTTCTAAAGCGCCACTCGAAAGCCAAGTTCAGAGCACCAACTTATTCACGAGTGCTGCGTCTAGCCAGAGGGGTTGTCCAAAGAGTAGCCCGAAGGAGGTCAGAGCCCGGTTTCCAAGAGAATCAAAGGGGCAGAGCACATGTATGTTAAACGAGAATTACATACGATGGATGCTCAATCGGTTATCAGTTTAGTTTTATCATCTAAATAAGTTAAATATTGCCTTATTTATCGTTTATATGATTTAAATCATTTAATTTATAAGCCGAACATCCCAAGGATAGGTAGCTCTGATGTTGCGTTCTTGTGCATTGGCTCACACAGCCAGATCGTTCAAACCACGAAAAACAACAAAACGCAAAGGAATGAACTCACAAAGACCAAAACCCACAAAGACCAAAAGGACAAGAGGCAAGTAGAAAAGTTACAGTATCAGTCCGAATGCCCTTCTTAATCCGGTTCGGTCAACCGTTCACTAGAGGACAAAATACTATTAACACCTGGCGGCACACACCACGTTCCTACACTCAGTATATGCGATAATAATTCAAAATGTTCAACGTCATTTAAAATGCTCATTCAAATCTTACCACTAGTGTAGTAAGGGAATGCGATAGCAACAAGAATCGCAAAGACCAGCAAACTCTTCCTAGATTCCATTTTCTAGTGGAGATTTTAAATAATTACAAGTAAATTCATGTAAGCTATACACCGGCAAAAGCAAAGCAGCACGCGGCATTCGCTCTACTCGGGTACAAGCGCACTTGAGCGTAGTCTCATCTTTCTACGGCGAAGGCGTGGCATGATAATGAATATTCATTATTTCATTCATGTTTATTCAACAGTGACGTTTCATTCGCACCGGTTAGACGAAAACAGTCACCTAGCGTCATCAAGCGATTGACTGATACAGAGGCGTGGACCAACGAAAACTTATTGTGCTAAGAAATGGATTATTGTATTGGCATTCTGAAAATAAACTTTCTAAAAAATAAACATATATATGCATGCATGTATTTATGCATGTGTGATGTATGTATGCATATAGTTATGACTGTTATGTTATGTATGCACTTGCGTACATCGCTCGTGAATCGGTTGGTGCCCTACGCTTTAGACAAGGAAATGTGCTTTACGATTACGATTGTGTGGACGTATGTATGTATGCATTAACAAACTTAAGAGCAACACTGACGATAAAAAGGCTGCGCTGAGAATTTTTTGAGAACTGTGTTGCATAATTATAATTGTGGAGTTGTATTACCTTCAACCACTAGATGGCGCTGATTAGTCGACAGCAGTGATGCGTTGTGAAGATTGTCGTGCGTGGAAGAAATATATAGTCTATGTTAGACACTACTAGTGGGGTCCGGGAGCTGTCAATATTGGCGAAATCACATATATTATATTAATATAATATATGTGGTATAATTATATATAGGGTCCCGATAGCTTACATGTCGACCCATTAAGGAAACTTTACTAGGGAGGATCACAACACATTACCTGTATTAAACAACTGCAACTCCAGAGCGTAGGCGTATACCTTTTCAGCCATGAAATTCTTAAAATTTATTTACGACCACCATTGACCGATGACAATATGTAAGGATTCGCTATGGCTTAGCCTTAGATTCACAAACATAGGACGCCACCTAACAAAAATCGACGGCCAAAGTTTTCTTGCACCAGAGAAAATAATTATAAGACTCAATTGATGGAACGGAAGTTCTAAATTTAGAATAGCAGGTGTTGTTGCTTTTAAGCAGTATAGCCTACTACTTAGTAATCTGCTACACTTCGTGAAACATTGGTAATGCTTTTCAGCATAAACCATAAACAGATCTCTGGGAATTTGTTAAAATTCGAAAGTAGGATCGATCGAGAAAGTTGATTCCGTGATTGTCTAAAATTCTATGCCTCAGGAGATGCCCTATAAGTCCAGCTTATGTACAGGTTCTCTGAAGATTACTAATTTACATCACGCACCCCCTATGGTAAAATCCTAGCTACGCCACTGGGCCTAACGATAATTAACCCGACCAAACTCTTGTGTATCGATGCAACTAATGTAACAACCGCTGATTTTGTTAGAAAATAGTAGTATCAGAGGCGGATTAAGGCATGTTCAACATGTTCGGCTGAACAGGGGCCCCCACACTTGAGGGGCCCCTACACATATAAAAAGAATTTTTTTCAATATTTTATAATTACTGTTTTTTTTTAAGTCTAATAGTAAAAATGAGCACAAATCTCAGAATGAATTATTCGAAATTGTTCATTTTAATATACACAAAAACTCAACTTTTGCACATAATGTGGGCCCCTACTAAAGTTTCCATTATCAGGCAGATTCATCTCAAACTCGGCCTAAAATGAAATGATTCAGTTTGCTGACCTAGCAAAGTCATTTGTTCGTGAACAGACAAATGAAACATCAACAAAACTGTTTCTTTACGGGTTAATCACAAAAAAGAGACTCGAGGACACCTTTCCAAATGTTGACATAGCACTGCGAATATATCTTGTTCTGATGGTGACAAACTGCAGCAGAGAACGTTAGTTTTCAGAACTCAAATCGATTAAAAACAGATTGAGAGCGCCAATGTTGGAAGACAGACTCGTTAGTTTGATATTGTTGAACATCGAAATTGACATACAACACAGTACAATACTTAAAAAATTCAGACATTGAAGCCGGGCAACGATTAAGAGCCGTAGGTAGACTCGAAGAAGCAAGTTTTCAGTTTAGAGCGAACATGAGGAGGTCGAGAGTTCCAGATGGAGGGACCGACAATTGTGACAAGAGAAGACGTGTACCAGGAACAACATAGGCTTACTTTTCAGCAGAATGATGCTGATTGAAGAGAGGAGCGGCTTTTAATAGAGTTGCAAGGTGTGACCATATATAGAAGATAAGTAGGAAGGCAGATGATCTGCGCGTGCTGTAGGTATACATGAGGAGTGCCAGCTTGAAGCGGACACTCTCACAGACAGGAAGCCAGTGTATAGAACGAAGAGCAGGTGTGAAGTCTTCTCGGTAAGAGAGTCCAAGAAACAGTCTTGCAGCCTGATGCAGTATTCCAGTTAGAGGAAGCAGTGTGCATTCAGGGAGACCATAGACTACCGAGTTACAGTAGTCAAGTAGCGTCAGAATAAGGCAGTGTAGGCCTATCGGTGTTTTAAGTTATGCAGAGTCAAAAGTAGAGCGAAGCTGTCGGATTCTGCTGAACGTGAGCTACATTTTGACGACATATAGCCTAACTCAGTGCTGTCCAACCTTTTTGACACCGCGGGCCACCGAAGAAGTAATTTTTGAAGCCGAGGGCCGCACCAGTCAACTCAAAAGCAGCGACTAAAATTTATTGAAAATTATTAACTATATTATAATTAATTAGGGAGTTATCATAATGAATGCGTCTTGGGAACGGGATTTTGTGTACAAATTGTCAAATGATAAGCCAAGTTACGAACGAATAGCTATGCAAGTAGGCCAGTGAACGTCTTTTACTACATTTTAACAGAAATTGCAAATATTTAGCGAGCTGCGGCGGGCCACTTAGAATCTGCCGGCGGGCCGCATGCGGCCCGCGGGTTGGACAGCACTGGCCCTAACTGATGAATTTGCAAGCCAAAAGGCTCACAAAGTATTTTGTGTAAATTCCATGACAATTTGAGCGATATTGATTGTCATTCTCAATTCATAATAATTAGTTGTTGCTCTTAACTCTCTAACTGTGACAAGTTAAGACTATGGTGTACTGTTAGCCTAAGCCTGTTAGGCCTATATTTATTTCTGCATTGTGGTAAGCCTGCAATTGTAATATTCTTTTACCACGAGTCACTCTAATATTGTTAAACCGTTAAAGATGTAGCCTATGCATGAAGTAAGTCTTTAACACTAGACTGGATAATTATAAACCCCACTGATATTGTACAAAAAGAAAAGAAAAAGGTACGAATTAATAATAGAAGAATGTTGATTCGTTGAATATAATATGTTTTGTGTGTCCTTTTGTTGTGATTCTGTTTGGCTGGGCCCCCACAGTTTTACTGAACACTGAACAGGGCCACCACTGATTTTGTTAGAAAATAGTAGTATCTGAATATAAATGATAAAAAAGATAATACATAAGCAATTTTTTATGTAAATTGACAGGTTTTCCGGCTTCGTTTGATGTACATGTCTCCGGGGTAACGTTACTCTAATGACTCGATTATGACCGTTACTCTAATGACGGAAACACCTTAAATTCGTCGTTTTCAGTATGATCGCTAGGAGGTGTCAACGATGATGCTAGTTTCTCAACATATGTGCCTTCATTCAATAACAAAAACACTAAACCCATTATAAAAGGGCACACATCTTTTCTCCAGCAATCCGTTATCTAATGACACATAACGGATAAACGGGATAGTTGGACATAATTAGAAACACTTCAATTTATTTGCAGGAGATATTTTACGGAAACACAACCAACGCTGACAGCTATTTTATAGTACTCGTTCTATGGATTCATAGACATTGCCTTCAATCACTTTCATTTTAAAAATATCTTGGTTAAGAGTGTGGCGTTACTCTAATGACAAAAAGTGGAGACATCGAAACTTCTCCTTATCTGACAGCACCAGGAAGTGACATGGGAGATTAAATAGTGCCATTCTGTACGTCAGTGCATGAATAAGCAACATCAGATACCAGTTTGTCTAAAGAAATAATTTCAAAAGTGAAAAAATCCTCGTAAATGCATATGTTACAGCGCTGAAAGACACGCCGATTTCGGGGTACCCTATAGCCTTTTTGTTTGATTATATCTTCCAGTAATCATATTCACAATAACTCTGCATTTTATATGACTGAAAATTGAATAAGCTGGCAAGAAAACACGAAAGAATGCATTAATATAACTAATTTTGCACTATAAAATGTGAAAAACAGCGGAGACATGCATTCGGAAAGTTGTGAAATTTTCACCCTGGGCCATAATTAGACTACGTACGTGCATATTCATTGAAAGTGATTGGATGGAAAGTGGAAACGTGCCAAGTTAACTTTGCCGCAAGAATTATCGACAAAAGCTCCAAGTATAATCTGGGACTATTAGTCTATTACGTAATAATAGTCCCAGGTAGGCCTATAATAATGGCAAGCTTGCCGTCGGTTTTGCAACCGAAGCGATATGGTTTGCTCAGTTGGACATAATCATCACGTCAATTTCTGGCCGAATGTATACAGTCGGAAAAAGTAAAAGATAGGCTAGTCTATCTCTTGTGGGGCTATGAAAACAGCGGAAGCGCGCTCTTGTGCAAGACTTGAAATGTCCGCCTACGGATCTCAATCTCGGTAGGCCTACCTCTCGCTCTCTATGCCAATGTGTTATCAAATGCGCATCGTGCCCCTGTATTGTATTGTATACTAAAACGAACTCTATATGGTTGGAATCTTATTATCTTATGACCAGCACGTAGCCAGACTTAAATTCAAGAGGAGGCAACTTCACAGACCATTGGCAAAATCCTGGTCATTGGGGGTCATTGGTCAATAGAAGTTCCAGTATATAAAAAAGCAAGAGAACCTCCTCGAACGTGCCTCATTAAAATTGATTCTTCAAAACTGGGTTTTAACACAGACACGTACAAAATCTTATTCATCAACATCCAGAAAATCAGTCCGTTTAGTAAGACGCCTAATCACAATATGCATAAACGAAGTTAGCTAGACTAAACAAGACGACGACTATACAGTACAAATGTAATAGCTGAGCTTATTGTGACTAAATTATACCGGGAAGCAATGAATCGTAAGAGTAAACTCCAAATTTCTACGGCGCCACTTGAATGCTCTCTTCCTCCCTTTCCTCCAAATCGCTCTTCCTCCCTTTCCTCCATTTCGCTCTCTTCCTCCCTTTCGTCCATTTCTCTGCTCTTCCTCCCTTTCCTCCAAATCGCTCTTTTCCTCCCTTTCCCCCATTCGCTCTCTTCCTCCCCTTTCCTCCATTTCGCTCTCTTCCTCCCTTTCCTCCATTTCGCTCTCTTCCTCCCTTTCCTCCATTTCGCTCTCTTCCTCCCTTTCCTCCATTTCTTGCTCTCTTCCTCCCTTTCCTCCATTTCGCTCCTCTTCCTCCCTTTTCCTCCATTTCGCTCTCTCTTACTCCCTTTCCTCCGTTTCGCTCTCTTCCTCTCCTTTCCTCCATTTCGCTCTCTACCTCCCTTTCCTCCATTTCGCTCTCTTCCTCCCTTTCCTCCATTTCGCTCTCTTCCTCCCTTCCCTCCATTTCGCTCTCTTCCTCCCTTTCCTCCATTTCGCTCTCTTCCTCCCCTTTCCTCCATTTCGCTTCTCTCTTCCTCCCTTTCCTCCGTTTCGCTCTCTTCCTCCCTTTCCTCCATTTCGCTCTCTTCCTCCCTTTCCTCCATTTCGCTCTCTTCCTCCCTTTCCTCCATTTCTTCTCTCTTCCTCCCTTTCCTCCATTTCTCCGCTCTCTTCCTCCCTTTCCTCCATTTTCGCTCTCTTCCTCCCTTTCCTCCATTTCGCTCTCTTCCTCCCTTTCTTCCATTTCGCTCTCTTCCTCCCTTTCCTCCATTTCGCTCTCTTCCTCCCTTTCCTTCAATTCGCTCTCTTCCTCCCTACCTCCAATTTGCTCTCTTCCTCCCTACCCTCCAATTTGCTCTCTTCCTCCCTTTCCTCCATTTCGCTCTCTTTCTCCCTTTCCTCCATTTCGCTCTCTTCCTCCCTTTCCTCCATTTCGCTCTCTTCCTCCCTTTCCTCCATTTCGCTCTCTTCCTCCCTTTCCTTCATTTCGCTCTCTTCCTCCCTACCCTCCAATTTGCTCTCTTCCTCCCTTTCCTCCATTTCGCTCTCTTCCTCCCTTTCCTCCATTTCGCTCTCTTCCTCCCTTTCCTCCATTTCGCCCTCTTCCTCCCTTTCCTCCATTTCGCTCTCTTACTCCCTTTCCTCCATTTCGCTCTCTTCCTCTCTCTTTCCTCCATTTCTGCTCTCTTCCTCCCTTTCCTCCATTTCGCTCTCTTCCTCCCTTTCCTCCATTTCGCTCTCTACCTCCCTTTCCTCCATTTCGCTCTCTTCCTCCCTTTCCTCCATTTCGCTCTCTTCCTCCCTTTCCTCCATTTCGCTCTCTCTCCTCCCTTTCCTCCATTTCGCTCTCTTCCTCCCTTTCCTCCATTTCGCTCTCTTCCTCCCTTTCCTCCATTTCGCTCTCTTCCTCCCTTTCATCCGTTTCGCTCTCTTCCTCCCTTTTCTCCATTTCGCTCTCTTCCTCCCTTTCCTCCATTTCGCTCTCTTCCTCCCTACCCTCCATTTCTGCTCTCTTCCTCCCTTTCCTCCATTTCACTCTCTTCCTCCCTTTCCTCCATTTCTGCTCTCTTCCTCCCTTTCCTCCATTTCGCTCTCTTCCTCCCTTTCCTCCATTTCGCTCTCTTCCTCCCTTTCCTCCATTTCACTCTCTTCCTCCCTTTCCTCCATTTCGCTCTCTTCCTCCCTTTCCTCCTTTTCTCCCTATTCCTGCATTTCAGTCTCTTCTATTACATTGGCTGATTACCATATATAGGCTACATATACTTTACTTTTTTGCATGACTGATGCAGTCGACAACCAAGGTAGCAATCAAGATGGAGCCAATAAAGACACCGTAGATTTAGGTAAACTGACCTGCAGTAGTGCAGAAATGGGCCAGGAAAAACAGCTGAAACAAAAGATGAATAGATTTGTTACCTCGAGATTGCGGTGCATGAATCTAATAGAATGCCGTGACAGCTACCGAAAATGCCAAGTCGCGAGAATTACAGTTACTGTAGTTCATTCACAGGCGTGCACGGTGCAGCAACATGACAGGCGGCGCTGACAACGGCGATGATAAATTTAATGATGTTGACAACTGACAACTGACAACTTTTATTTCCAGAAGCACAATGCATATAACAATAATTGTTAATTATTAATTATTAACAACAATTATAACTTGACTATTACATATCAGTGCATTGGCTAGGGAACAGGGAAGACCCAAAAGGGGCACAAGCCCCGCTTAATTAGGGTCACCCCTTTTAACAATAATCATTTATGGCTGGTTAGTCAGTTGAAAGAAAGAAAGGTTCAACTCAATAATGTTCTTAACTAAATAATAACATTACAATTTACTAAGAAGATCAATATGTAAGAAAGAAAGGTTCAACTCAATAATGTTCTTAACTAAATAATAACATTGCAATTTACAAATAAGATCAATATCTAAACAATTTGATGAAACAGTGTTAAATGAAGTATGGTTAATCCTTCAAGTAACTATTCCACAGCTTCTTAAATTGGGTGTATGTGGGTGCATTCCGAATACTCATCGGTACTGCATTCCAAATTTTTGGACCACTACAACAAATTGAAAATCTACGATAATTAGTGCGTGCATATATGACATATAAACCACCAGAAGAAGATCTTGTACAATGACCATGCATCTCTACTACCTTCGTAAAATAGTTTGAAAATGAATCAGGCAGCAACTTATTGACAAATTTATACATGAAATTACCCAGTTGATACCGATTTATATTTTCAAAGTTCATAATATTATATTCTCTGTATCTGTATGCCGTGTGGGCGTTAAAAGGATCTCTTGCAATAATTCTAATAGCTTTTTCTGCAGAACCAGAAGACATTTCAACCTAGTAGAATAGTTTGAGGCCCAGACAATATTACCATAATCAAAATAGGGATTGATTAGTGTATAATATAATGTTGATGTTGATGATGATAATAATAATAATAATAACTAATAATAATAATGATGACGATAATGATGAAAACTGACCCCAGAATCTTAATGCTACGTCTGCCATAAAATAAGTTGACGATGATAATTCACAAGGATCGTGGAGGTTCGAGAGTAATACCATCGACCTATATTGAGTAATACTGATGTTTTGATAACAGGTGGGATGTGGCTATTTTTAGCCTGAGTGTCATATGCAAAGATGGCGTTGAAGCAGGCAGTTCGCGATAGTAAGTTGACGAATAAAACTTGTCCTTTTCATGACATGGAGCTTTTTAAAGTTATTTTTACTTTTGATTCTAAAACACGTTTCATTATGGCGGATCTTTTGCATTAAGGTACTGAGTTAGAGCGCTAAGTATACCTATGAAAGCGGTTCATCCTGCTTCATGAAGCTCAAGATGACATTTTCATTCGGCGGGTCTGCTGATCAACCCTTTAGGGCTGTCCCTTTGATACCTAAGCATTAATTTCTGGAACTTTAGTTTAAACCTAGTAATATTTTCATTTGTTCCGCTTTTGGCGAAATTTTAAACTGCTCGATTCAAGTCATGGTAATTGCGTTTTCATTCATTCAGAGGACTTATAGCGCCCCTCCAAGATAACCTACTCAGAGGTGCTCTCAGTTTTATGTGTGTAATATGTTTTGTGTAAGGGGCCGTCCATAAATGACGTCACGCACCTAGGGGGTCGGGGGTCGGAAATTTGTGACGACGTGTGACATGGGGTGGGGGTCTGAGTAGTGTGACGTCACACCAGGTCTATGTTATTAGGATTAACTTTTCATTATTTTTTAAATTATTTTAATGTATACGGGCACCATCTTATACTATAATTCTTAAAGTTTGTCCTTCCGTATGTATGTATGTATGTTTGCAATGCATCGCTGTCCGGCTAAAGGCTCCGAAACGGAACGGTTTAGCGAGTTGAAAAATTTACAAAGCATTATTACGCAACGTCTAGGTCAACGCGACTATTTTCAGTTCGCAATTTTATTTAAACGCCGATATATGGCCATTTTAAATTTAACTTTTCAGCGAGCTTATTTCAATACCGCCCATAGTAAGGCCATTTTTTCACGTCACGCATGCTTAATAAGCAATCTTACGTCACACGGAGCATCTAGCAACCAATCAGAAGTCGCCACGGGCGAATTTCTAGGTCAGCGCAACCATTTACAGATTTGGTGACCTAATTACACTAAGCTCACATTTTTGCAACCACGGCCATTGCCGATTTTCTAGGTCAAAGCAACTCGAAACTTACTTTAGCTATTCGAATTTCTATCTCATCCCAATTACTTTCAGCTCATAATTTGCTTTCAATTCCGATTTATGGACATTATAAGCATGCCCATTTGTCCACGCCACTAAAATTAATATGCAATCTTAAATTACGTCACGCGGCTAAATATGCAATCTTACGTCACGCTGGCCAACGGCAAATAATACGCCTATTATAATTTAGAAATAACCCGTGTAGTACGGGGAACAAAATAATACGCCTATTTCAGGTAGAGATAAACCGTAAAGAACGGGGAACAAAATAATAATATTGCCTATAATTATAAGGTAGAGATAACCCGTGCAGTACACGGGCAAAGCAACTATGTTCACCTCTAAATATTTCCATTCAGATATATGGACATTTTTTAAATATTTGAAGCCCATCAGCAAATATAGTAAGTAAGTAGCTTTTATTTGCAGCCGTTAAAAATTACGCTTGGGGAAAACCCGGGCGAACGCCGGGTAAAAATTGCTAGTTATTAATAAATTTCTAATTATTTCAATATTTGGTCACCTTTAGATTTTAAAATATTCAAGGCTTTTGCTATTTGTTCCACAAAGGAGCATTTTGCTTCGCCATGGAAATTGGTTTTAGGGGGGGTCAGAGCTTTATGACGTCATTTTCAGAGGGGTCTTACTTTTTGTGACGAAGTGTGACGATGGGGGAGGGGGGTTAAAAATCGGCCAAAATAGCGTGGACGTCATTTATGGACGGCCCCTAATAAGACTATTGATTTAGTTCTAGTGGTGTGCCAAGAAATTAAAACTGCATAAATTTAAATAAATTAGTTATTTTCTTTGGCACACATATTAGTGTTTTAAAACTGAATATATGATATTTTTGCGAATGATGAAAAGTACAAAGCTTCAACCATTAATTGGATTCAGTGATGTGAAACTTCAGTATGCTGAGAGAATTTTGTGGAAGCTTACAGAGTTTGCAGTTGCGTGAGTGTGTCTGAAATTCACAATTTTGCTCATTTTGTACTATTTTATTTTCAGAGATTATGGATGAGGTCATTCATGCTGTGAGAGGCCCGGATTGGAAAGTCCTTGTTTTAGATGCACTGAGCACTCGAATGATTTCATCGTGCTGCAAAATGACAACAATAATGTCAGAAGGAATAACACGTGAGGGCAGAATTTGTGTCACTTTTCTACAGTTTGTGTTAAGACTTTTTTTACAGGTTGTGGTTACAGTAATGCCTGACATGAGCCTATGCACGGGACTCAAATAATGTCAGTGCTTGTCAATGCAGAAATGACTAATGCAGCAGAAGGTTGTTTGCTGTGTTCTAATGATGACGCCTAACCCTGACCCTAACCAACTCTCGTGACGCCTAACCTGACCTAAACCGACCCTCACGATGCCTAACCTGACCCTTACCGGCCTCTTGACGGCAGTTGTGAAAATGTCACCTATTTCGATGTCCACCATTTCAAAATCCCGATGGAAGTGAGCAAGTTCAGGTGACATGCTTTAGCCAATATCATGACAGGTGTGAAATGTGAATGTAGTGTTTGAGTTTCGCTAACGTCCGGGTTGTTATCGGATCCACTACGTTTTTTAAAATGAGACTAATGCTTTGCCATGTCTCATGTCCCATCAAGTCCTGCTTTAATTTACTGTCGTATTCTGAGCTGATCTTTGAAAACATGTCCTACAAAATAAAAAGAACACTTGAATTGTAAGGTTTCATTGTGTTCTGCGTTTGCATACCATTTTAAATTGTGCAGTAAGTCTTTGTCATTAAGATCCAGTCTTGCTTTACAGTTTGTTCAAACATTTTAAAAATAAGACAGGTATTAAATACAATGCTGCATATTTGATGCGTAACATTTTAAACCTGCATTGTTTACAAACAATGTACGTGACATGTTCCAACTTTCTTCAGCATTTTACTGCAATTTCAGTGGTAGAAGACTTGTTGAAAGCACGTGAGCCCTTACCGACAATGGAAGCTGTGTACCTGATAACACCAGCAGAAGAGGTAATTTAAGCATAATATAAGTATAGTTGATAATATTTAATTTTAAAATGCTACTGGTCTTCAGTAAATTTAAAATCATAGAATGCATAGTTTCTAAGAAAGTCAAATTTAAGCAGTTTTAGTACCAGGTAGATTTAAGCTCTTGTATTGTAGCATAGCCTTTTGGCCTGTCAACAGGCTCCCAGATACCCATCTGAAAGGAAGTATCTGAGTCACGAATCCAATACCCGATACTCAGCCATTTCCAGAAGTTACTTTTAAGTTTGACGAGTGAACATGCAGGGGCTGGGATGCCAGCACACAACTGTTGTTACCTCTGCCCATACAGCAGGTACACGGTAATCTCAGGCTGGAGTTATCACAGATTTACAAGTACCATGGCTAGGTTATTGGTCGCTGAGGCAGGCTGGAATGCAGTTACCGTGAGTTATCTTGGTGATATTAGTGAACGTAGGTTTGGTCCCTTCATAACAATTGGGGCATGTGTAGCTCTGGTAAATTCGTCTGCTTGGAACAGCCCTGCATGATACATAAAGTCAAGCCAGCTGCAGTCAGAGTCCCATGTCCTTGTACTAAGACATTTGTGTGCTGTCGACATTGGTGGTATAAAATTGATACAGTTTTTCTCTGATGATGACATTGACGAAATAATATTATGAAATTATTTATATCAGACATTCTATTTCATTAACATAAACCCATAAATTATAAGCTTATCTTTATTAGCTCACATGTTTTAATGGCAGTGCTATGTACAACTGGTATCTTTCTGTATTTAGTACATTTGGTAAATTTTTTGTGGGATTATTAATATTTCTGTTGTACAATGAAACCATAAAAAATATAAACAAGACATTAAACAAGTGTTGTGTATCTTCAGAAAGTGCAACCTTTTTTTTCAACCTACTTCTACCTCATATTTAAGAATTATACAGGTGATTTTGCCTATGCTAACAAATTTATTGTTTAGTGTACCCATCCAAAATACTCCTGTCAGAGGGTGACAATATTTCTACAGTTACAGAGTTTCAGATACTCACTGAAAATGGAGAAGGCTACTCGGACCATATTTTCCTAATGTTTTGACACCTAATAGCTTTTAATACTTGGGAAATGAGCCACATTGGTACTTGGCATCAGTCTGGTGGTGGTGGCTGGTAACATTCTTCTAACCATTTTATCCAAACCGTAGTCCATTTTTGTTATGTGAAGTTACTGTTTTGTTGTAGATTGAGTATATTTATTGTGCTGGTGCTGTTGTTAAGGGGCTTTTGATGATAAAACATGCTACAATTTTACCTTATCCGACCTAATAGAATTTTAGCTTCTCTCTGGATGAGGTGATATTAGTTCACAATGATCAGCGACTGTCTCTACAATTGTTTTTATCATTAATGCTACAGAAAATATGGACATTTTAGTCTTGCTGTGTAGTAGCCAAGTATTGTGCTTAGTTGGTTGAACTAAATTCTGTAATGTGATTCCATGCTATAACTTGTGAATTGTAGTAAATTCATTATTTGGGAACTATTGTTTATTCATTAGACTTCCTCATTTAGATATTTAAATTATCTTTTTATTGAAGCGTTCAGTGGTGTGAGGCTGTCATCCAGTTTCAGTAGATATTCAGCTGGAACGTATCTTGTTACTTAACACTTTCCTCTTTAATTATTACCTGATTAATTATTGACACATACTCAGTTAATTTTCATAATGTGAGTTATTTATGTTGTTTGCTTAGTAACAGCCTACTGTAGGATCTTGGGAAGGTACAGCAGATTACCCAATCATTTTGCTTCATTATTTTTGTTTATGCATGACTGTTTACGTTGAATTTTCATTGGCACTTGATGTTAACAGTTGGAGGTCACGTATAATTATAATAATTATGTGGACTTTAAAATTCATAAAATGTTTAAGATCGGATGCCTAGTTGAGAGTCCTGTGCATTCGTGACTTTCTCAGAGAAGCTTAGAAATGAAGCCAGCTAATTGACCTACCTAAGATATGTTACCTGTGCATATCCAGGTAATAGACCTACCTAAGATTTTCTACCTGTACATATCCAGGTAATAGACCTACCTAAGATTTTCTACCTGTACATATCCAGGTAATAGACCTACCTATTATTTGTTACCTGTGCATATCCAGGTAATAGACCTACCTGGGATTTGTTATCTGTGCATATCCAGGTAATAGACCTACCTAAGATTTTTACTAGTGCATGTCTCACTATCTTAGCTATTGCTGAATTGACCAATATTCAAAATCAGTAGTATTCCAATGTCTATGAAGGTGCCAATGATAGCAGTGTACTTTCTGGATCAATGTATATGGATTATTCTGTTTCCTCATTTCTGTATTTTATGTCTTGGTTTGCAGTGTTTTTATTTTTCTATCACCTCAGCTTTAATTGTTGATGGCAACTACAATACTATTTGTTTAGTGCTAAAGTGTTGGACGTTGAAGGTGGACAGGTTTTGTGTAATGACAAGGGTGATGGTGATGTTTGTGTGGTGTAGATTTAGGTAGTGGGTATTGATGGTTGGTGTGTTAGTGCTGTTTCTGGGAACAATAGTCATAAGCTTCAGTGATATCATGGGGCATTGGTGATGACCATACCAGGACGCTGTGAGGCTTCATTTGCAGGCCCTCAAAGAGCTGAAGGAGACCTGTCGGAAACTAAGACACGAATAAAACCAGATAGTGGAGGTAGATCACCAACTGAACTTTAGGCTACACACAATATGGTGACAAGCCTAAACAATTGACAGAATTGTTGAAGCAGCATTGATTTGGAGAGGGGCATGCCATTAGTGATGATGATGATGATGATGATGATGATGATGATGATGATGATGAGTAACCTATTGACAATGACATGATGATAAGGTGGTCTGATGTTGGCTTTTTTTAGCTCTCCATCGTCTCATAGGAAATGAGTCCCATTAGTGTACCCATCAACCCCACGACAAGATTTTATAGGGAGTTGTGTGACCTTCACCTGTTGATATTCATGATCATGAAAAGAAACGAGATCGTAATAGAGAAGAAAGAAGAGCAGTTCCTTAACCCTTTAACGACGAGCTGCATAGGATTTCCCATGCATTTTAGTACACGCTCATCGTTAATGGGTTAAACTATACTCGAGAGGCAGACATGGGTATGAAGTGTTGGTGACTTGATTTACTTCAAATCTACATTTGAGGGCTGTTTGACATTCCAGAATGAATAGCCACTAGATTATCGTGCATTCTGACTATAGGTTGAATATGAGGATGACAATGGTTTGTGATGTGATAAAAGGAACTGCGCATTGTCTGCAGTTATGGTTCTTATGTATCCTAATATTTGTGTGATGATTTTTGTCCTTTGTAGTCCGTAAAGAGGTTGATGAAGGACTTCAGCGAATATCCAACTCGCTACAAACTGGCCCACGTGTTTTTCACAGAAGGTAGTTTTTAAAAGTTTGCTGAAGTGCTGATGGATTAAGATGTTTACTCACAATTATGGTTAATGTAAATTAGGAAGTTAGTGTAAATGTTGGAAAAACTATGTGATAATAGTTCCAAGTAGTTATGTAGTCTGTGAATTAATTGGTAGTTAAAAGCATCAGTAGTTAATAAGGTTGTGATTCAGACTTGCACATATTGATATTTAGGAGTTAGTGTAAGGAGAGAATTGATATGGCAAATGTTGTAGCAGAAATACCAGTTATAAATGTTCTTATTGTGTACCAGGTAATGTTGCTAAGGAGATGTTGCAAGGGTTTCGAAGAACGTTTTCTTTTAATCATTTCAAATAATTATTTCAGATAACTAGGGTAGTATTATATTGTATTGTATTTAAGAATTTCTAAAGCGCCTCTCACGGGGAATTGTCCTGCTGTGAGTGCAGATATTGAGATATTCATACTCAGGAATCTGTTGAATGTTATTAACTTGCCTTGCTTTTTTCTTTCTGTTGAGTTCTGTTTCTGTGTTTTGCAGCCTGTCCTGATGAACTGTTTTCTAAGTTATGCAAATCAACGGCTGCGAGACACATCAAAACACTGAAAGAGATCAATGTTGCCTTTCTACCACATGAAAGCCAGGTGCAGTTGACAAAATATTTGAAGCTATAGAAATTTAAACTTTAATTTTCTGAGACAGGACTGAGTTTTAAAATGAAAGTGATGTTCATGTATGTTTGTAACTGAGCTTTTACAGTACCTTCTACTTACTTCTCTCAGCTCCTTGCTGGCTGATGTTAGAATTAATTAATTAAGAACATCAACTTTATGTGGATGGGGATGATGATCAAATTACTGGAAAAGTTCCTATTATAGTTATTATTTAATAAAGAAAATACTTACTTACTTATTAAATCAATTCAAATTTTGTTAGAATTGATTCCATGAACAGTGAACACAATGTACACGTATGTATACAGTCATTTAAAGTTTCATTTTGTAAGTGTCATTAATAGGTGACAGAAATTGAAGAGGTCATAGTCTAACTGGTCAGTAGTAAAAATCGATTTGTGAGGGGAAGAGGTATAATTATTACAAAACTATTAGCGCACACAAAGTTATTTGGCACCACATAAGTCAACCCTTACATATTTGGGGCCGTCCATAAATGATGTCACGCAATTTTGGCCGATTTTGAACCCCCTCCCCTCGTCACACTTCGGCACAAAAAGCTCCCCTCGTCACACTTCGGCACAAAAGTAACACCCCCTTGAAAAATGATGTCACAAAGCTCTGACCCCTTCCCCCCCCATACCAAATTTCCATGGCGAAGCAAAATGCTCTTTCGTGGAACAAATAGGGAGAGCATGCATATTTTAAAATCTAACAGTGACCAAATATTGAAATAATTAGAAAATTATTAATAATGGTGCCCGTATGCATTAAAATAATCAAAAAAATAATGAAAATTTACTACTCAAAATTAGTGCTGTTACTATTAAAATTAAATTGTTGTTATTTGTTAAATTTAATTACATAGACCTGATGTGACGTCACATTTCTCAACCGCCACCCCCATGTCACACATCGTCACAAATTTCCTCCCCCTAGGTGCGTGACTTCATTTATGGACGGCCCCTTTGCAGTTAAAGAAATATTTGAAAGCTAGTCAAATGTTTCTTGAATTTTAAAGCTTTTCAGTTTGTGATTGTGTATTTTTCTCAAACTCAGATAACGTTTTTTGCAAAACTGTCTTGTTTTTTGCTAGGTTTTTTCGCTAGACTGCCAAGAAGCATTTGGGATTTTTTATGGTCATGATTCGAATCCAGAGCTTCGTTCAGCCAAACTGGAACGATTTGCAGAACAAATAGCAACACTTTGTGCAACCCTTGGAGAATACCCAGCTGTGAGATATCGCAGGTAAATCTCTAGTCAGCTTTTCCTGCAGGAATTGGTTTTCATGAGTATGGACAAAAACATTTACTGATTTAAAAGAGTTTTGTTAGCTGGAAATCTCAAAATTAGAATCGAAACATATTTAATTCTTACTTGCCTTCAGCCTAACTGTCGCCGCTGACACTGAATATGCTTTGAAACCATAAGCACTGTCGAGACTGGCACTCTATTCTATGCTAATCCAATAACTTATGTGGCACGGAGGGTCATTTGATGATGCTACAAAGTTTATGTTAACATGTGTGTACAAATGTTAGAATCATCTGAGAACTGATGTGCAGAAACCCATTTCGTTTCTCTTATATTCTGCAATGGATTAGTCTTGCTTTGGTGTGTCTTATATACATGAATACGGTTTACCGGTATATTTAGAAAGGTTGCTAGTCGTTTGGTCTGTAGGCTGTAGTATTTAAAGTCTTTCAGAAATCATTCATTTACTGTTAAATTTATAAATGCAAATTAAACTGTTTATTTAACTGCCATTGTTGCTAGTTATCTGGCTGGATTGTTGCACCTAAAGAACAATTTTTTGCTCCAGTTCTAAGTTATATTTTATCATTTCTTATGTAGTGCTTTTGCCAAAAATTCGGAATTTGCAAACTTGGTTCAGCAGAAGCTGAATGCGTACAGAGCCGAAGATCCAACCATGGGACAGGTATGAAACAGATTTATGTATTGTGGTCTGTTTAGTCAGAACTGTTTAATAAACAAATATTAATGAGTTCTTGAAAATACAGACTTAAAATTTAATTGTTTCAACTGTTGAGAATCAGATGTGTAAATTGCTATGTATTGTGTGAGTAAGCCATGCTTGTAGACTGGTTGAGTTCAGTGAATTGTGCTTTTGAAATGTGATATTGTTTAGAAAGAACAGCGAATTGATGCCTTGTGTGTTATCATAATGGTATTACCAATTAGACATTTCCAGAATAGAATACAGTACCCTTGTCAAATGTAGTGTATTATTATCATTATTTTAATAGATAACTTTTTACATCTCTTGGCCTCTTTCCAGAAACATCCAAGTGGAAATAGTTGTCTATAGCAGGGGTCTCCAAAGTACGGCCCGCGGGCCACATCCGGCCCACTAAGGCCTTTAATCTGGCCCGCGGAACTCTCCTTGAAGAAACAAACTATATTGGGAAAATTGAGTGACTGCCAAACAGGTTGAGTGAGATTAGAACGTGAAGTTCACAGATAAATCTCTAGCATCACTGGCTAAGAAGACTTAACATACCTTTGAGCAAAAGCGTTAACTGATGCACTTATCTGGCATTGTGAGTTCTTGTATATAAAATGCAGAGACTTATAACATTCCCTTAGTGGAAAAACATATCTTGTAGAAAGTCACAAAATTCAATTTAGTCTGAAGAATTTTGTAAGGCTTTTATAGTTAAGCATAAAGTGCTTCACCATTGTTTTATGCATTCCAGTTTCACAATTAATTTTTGAAGGAAGTTGTAGAGCCAATTCTTCATTACCGTTTGCCTTCCGTAGAGTTTGTGAACAGAATATGAGAGATTGATTAAACCATGCCACTTGAGAGAATCAACCATACCCTCTAAGAAACTAAACAATACCTCCTCTACAGGCTTTTGAGAAAAAATTATCGTATTGCTTGTAGGGACCCTTCAAAGATCGCTCTCAGCTGCTCATACTAGATCGAGGATTTGATCCAATTTCCCCTCTGCTGCATGAACTCACTTACCAAGCCATGGCTTATGATCTGATCCAGATAAATAACGATGTCTACAGGTGAGTCGATAGGTGTGTGAACAATTTCACAGGTTCACAGGCTAACAATAGGTGCAATTGCATCACATTTGCTCTTGACTGAACTAAATGGCACTAGTGCTACAGGCACCAAACATACTAGGTTTACAACTCCAAGGGATTTTCTGGAGTATTTTGGAAGAGTGTCTAGATGACATTCATGTCATTGGTTGGCACTTCGCTCTGCTTGTTATGGCTATTCAGGAGAACAGTGGATTGATTGACAGCATATGCACAATTATCAATCATTCGTTGAGTCGCCAGTGTGCTACATGTAGATTGCTTGGCAACAAAATATTCTTTTATTGCACTCTTCGTACTTGTCCTTCATTGTTTCATTCATTGCACGCTTGATGTATTAGAGCTCTTTATTGCTTTATGTGGGATTGTTTAGTTGCTTGGAGACTTTTTGTTCGCATGCTTGTACATAGTGCTTTTGTTTTTATTTAGTTCCAGACTTGATTTTTTTTGTAACTACTTGAATATGTACTGTTTTCAATTTGCAATTAAGTTCTCAATTTAAACCATGCCTTATCTTTATAGTACACATTTTCAGTGACAGATGTCAGGGTGTGCAGTGAACATAATAACTTGTTGGACAACTTTTTTGTAATTGTTTTTCCTCTTTATGCCACAGACTCCTGCTGTTACATCACCCTCTTAACTCCAAATCCTGTATCTGCCTCTTTTCTTTGTAGTTATATGAACAAAGGAAAAGATGAGACCGTGAAAGAGGCTCTCTTGGATGAGAATGATGAGATCTGGAAAGATTTGCGTCACCGTCACATTGCCGAAGTTTCAGCGTAAGTCTCATTCCCATATTTAATAAGTTTTAACAGAATTTAACGTATGAAAAGATAAAAACAGAAGGAGATGAAGAGCAAGCCAGTCACAGGTACCTATATCAAATGTCCCTTCTGTCAAAAAGATGTCATTTATGAGTACCTGTAAGGGGCGACATTTTTGTCCTTGCCTATAGCACAAAACTGTCAAAGGCCACCACTGATGCCTTGTTAGGCTGAAAGGTATCATAGCCTTGTGGATAGGGTGGCAGCTTAACTGGTCACTGGCAAGTTATTATAGGAGTCGAATTTAACTGCTTGGCAGCCATGCAAGGTGCCCATCACGTCCTACTGCTCATTTTACCAATGCTATCTGGTGAATGAAAGGCTGAGTCAACCTGTGGAAGGGTAGAAGGAAGCTATCACGCATCCATGCTGATCTATGCTCTTCGTGCCAGATTGTTATAATTATCCTAAACTCCTCCAGTGTGTCTAATAGCTCACATGCAGCCCTCGAGTATTTGGGTAGTTGGTTACCTACTGAAAGTGGACTGGAGTACCCAGACTGTAGTTCAATAAAATACTGACACCCCAGGGACAAGAACTAATGCAAATTGCAAGGTTAGAAAGTTTTCCTGGTAGATTGCAGACGCATATGAATGCTTACATGTACATTGTGCATACATATACATGCAGTGTGGTGGTTGTGCAGGGACGTACCAAAGAGAATTCGCGAGTTTGGAGACAAGACGAAGATGGGAGCAGCGGACAAAGCGTCTATGAGAGATTTGTCGCAGATGATTAAGAAAATGCCGCAGTATCAGAAGGAACTGTCGAAATACTCGGTTCACCTGCGTCTGGCCGAGGACTGCATGAAGCAGTTCAACGCTTATGTCAACAAGGTGTGCAAGGTTGAACAGGTCAGTAACATATCTGTGCTTTTTGTTTCATGTCTTTTATGTTGGTTCGAGATTGCTGATGTAGATCTCTTCCAAGCTAGTTCTGGCATTTCTCGACTGAGTGGTGTTCACTTTTCATTTCCAGCAAAGTTTTCTTATTATTGTAACTTCATTTTGGTTTGATTTCAGATTGGAGAAAATAGGTATTTAATTTTTAAAATGCTTTTTAAGCGATTTATTGTTATATGTTTATGTTATTTTATATTGCTCTGATTTTTGAATGTAC
The DNA here is from genome assembly GCA_020284085.1 of Aporrectodea caliginosa. Taxonomy (NCBI): domain Eukaryota; kingdom Metazoa; phylum Annelida; class Clitellata; order Crassiclitellata; family Lumbricidae; genus Aporrectodea; species Aporrectodea caliginosa. The sequence continues at coordinate 564,110 of JACEVL010000773.1, forward strand.
CTCAAAAGCGTGGGAGCTCAAAAGTTGTCTTCTGTTGTTTGCTATACGTGATAAAAGGAAGAGATCCGCAAAGAATTCTTATGAAGCATGGCAGCCACAAGTTTGTTTATTGGCAAGTTGGGAAAAACGGAAGAAGCTGATCCTTAGTTGTTTAACATGATTGGAATGAGTCATCAAGATAGCCTGGTGCTATGTTATGAAGTATCTTGTATACAAGGGCAGCAACTTGTAAATGGACCCAAGCTGAAACAAATAGCCACTGTGATTTCATAAGAATTTCTGTATTAGTTTTTTACATTGATTATGTGTTTATGCTGAGTGCTGTCTGTATACTTTGTAAAGAAGCTATGCAAATGTCCAATTACATTACATTTTGGTGAAATTTCCTATAAGGACATTGCCATGGGAGCGAATGCAGAGGGAGAGAAGATCGGCAAACTAGACGTCAAACTCATTATGCCTCTTCTTCAGGATGAATCTCTGACCATCAACGACAAAATCCGACTTGTCATCATCTACGTTTTGCAGAATGGAGGTCAGAGGCAGCAGATCTTTGGTTTCAAATTATGACTCATTTGTAGAAGAAGTTAAATGTTGAGAATTTTGGATTTGAAACTTAAATGTAAATAATTGCGTTTTATAGACCGTATGGCCTCGACCCTGCTCATTTTTCAATGAATCGATCGGGTGAGATCTTTCACCACCGCTGCCCGTTTGAATGGGTGCCACGCCATTTAAGATCCCCATGTACGGACTGAGCTAGCCCAGAATTTAAATCTCTGAAGTAGGCCAGCATCGGGAGGTGAATCACGGCCTGTATGCACTTTCGCACAGACGCGCATGGGACGCAGCCTACCCTCTAACCAGTGTAGCTAACTGGGAAGCTATGTGATATGTTTTAAGAAATCTAGACGTGACAAAGATGAAGTGTGGCTGCCACTGTGTTGATAGCTATGGATTACAATGCTGTTTTGATTGTGTGACTTTTCATGTTGCAGGTCACAGACCAAGAAAGATTATGATGTATAATTTGACCTTACTGCTGTCATGACCTTAACATAGCTTCTTTTTATGCCTCTGTCGTAACTTCTGTTTAGCAAATGATTTATTGCAAATTGGATCTTGTAATTTTTAAAACATTGACTCCTGGCCAACCACAATACTTCATGTCTTTCCTTATCCCTTAGAGTTATCATTATTCAACCAGGTTATCTGTTTGTCTTTCTCTGGTCATACCGAATGCTAGAACTGTTCTTGGTGAACGAGCTTTTTTAGTGACTGTTCCATTCATTCTGCTCAGGTGCTTATGTCATTTGACTCATTTCATTCTCAACTTAAAATTTACGTGTTTCAAATTGCTAATCCTCTGAGGAGTCTCTCTTGAAGTGGCTGTGGATAAGATTCAAATCCTTTTGTACTGTTGAAAAGTGGATTTTCGTTTACATCTTATTGGAATAACTTAAAAGTATGTAAAAGTATTGTTTTGTTGCTGGAAGGTACATGACATAAATTCACTATAATTTGTTTAACTTAGAAAGAGGTTGTCATTTGTGCTTTTAGGTATGTCGGAAGAAAATCTGAGGAAGTTAGTTCACTATGCCCAAATACCAGCAGAAGACATAGCCGTCATAAAAAACCTAGAAATTCTAGGTGTGCCCATAATTCAGGAGGTATGTAACAGCAGTCTTAAGCAATACGAAAACTAAGGGTGATGGCTTATTGCTGTGGATGCATTACTGGAAAACACAGTCTCAGTTAAGAGGTAAAAAGAATAGCTTGAACAGAAACACTGGTAATCATACATTTGGATCAGTAGTTTCAAAGGTTTGGTAAAATACAGCTTGGGTACCCAGGACCAGTCTGAGTGGTTACCCTGCTACCTGTAACTCTGTTATTGCATAATAGATCAATCATCCAAAGAGCTGCTTGTGAGTCATTGTATGCATTTACTTTAGGCCTAATTCAAAGTGAGGAAGGCAGACATCTTACTGACTGGGAGCCATGGTGTCTTTCAACCCACCAGTACAACAGCATGCTAATTTATATTGACTCCTGGAGACTAAAAAGTTTTTTCCATATGTTTTTTTCCAAACTTCAGTCTGTTTTTAATGCTGCTGCCTGTCTTATTGGAGATGTGTCCAGATACTTTGCACTGGCTTCCCATCCAAAAGTGTATTCAGTTTAAGATCCTGACTCTTATGTGTAATTGTCTCTGCTCCATCGTACGTTAGGGACTTCTGCATTTTCTCAGTCTCTTCACTGATTGATTACTGTTGACTGGAACTCCGTACCTCTCACAAGATCGCTTCACAGGCAACAGACATCTGTGAGCACATGACAAATGTAGCTATCTGCCTAAATAATAATTATAATTACACTTCTGGGTTTCAGGTGCCCTGTGTGACATATGACCTGGGTACAGCCATCTAGACAGGTACCCAGATGCCTGTTGACTGACATAGTTCCTAGAAAGAATTTCTGTTGCTTAATATTTAACAGTAGCACTAGAACAAAGCATGGTGATTTCTGTGTAGGGAGGAAAGAGTCAGGCGCAACAGGCACCGTATCTTCAACAGCTCACTGAGGATCGACTTCAGTCCAAGTACCAGCTGTCACGCTGGACTCCTTACATCAAAGCCATCATGGAGGTATTTGCTTTATTAATATTATATTCTGGTAGCTTGTAACTTACAAGCATTTATTTAGAGATGGTTTGGAGTCTCAGTGGCAAGTTTGTCTGATGTTGAATGTCAATCTAGAGGTGTGAGGCTCAATTCCTGGATATGCTATTTCAAGATTCTTGTTCTGCTAGTGCCATATAGTGCTTTGCATGCAACTTAAGTACATTTACTTTACAATGTCGATAGGGATGGAGAAGGTTGGCCACTTCTGCCGGTATGTTAGGTACATTTATGCACCTCTTTGTATATAGTTCCAGGTTCATCAACTGATGATGTCTTTTCAGAAATATTTTTATTGTCGGATTGGTCAAGTACATGTATCTCAGAAGATCGAAATCTGTTTTATGAAATTTGGCTAGTGCATTGCGCTGTGTGACTGTTTCCAAAGTGCATTGGTCATCGAACGGGTTGGACATTTAAGGACACTGCCAAATAATTACCTCACATGGTCATCAAACAGGTTGGACATTTAAGGACACTGCCAGATAATTACCTCACATGGTCATCAAATGGGTTGCACAATTAATTAAGGATAGTGCCAACTAATTACCTCGCAGTATACCGCTTTTTAGTTATCTGCCTTCTTAGTTCGATAAAGCTGTGCAAGACTCTCTGTCAGAGTATGCCACAATAAATGTGCGTTTAATATATTTTTGTCTGCAGTATATGCCAATTTGTTTTGTTTGTGTGTCTTTAGGAAAATGAAAAGCTATCCGTAAAGCTGTTTCCTTTCCTGAGTGAGGCTCCAAGAGCAGCTACTTTGCCAAGTGGTGCTGCACCTGTCAGGTAATGATTTCATAATTTTGCAGATCATGTCTTCTCAACTGTACTGGTTGTCCTTTCCAACATCTTAGTCTCACTTGCTACTGCCCTTGTTTCTTGTGATATCGACTACTGAAACTAATTTCTCTTTATGATTGTTGCCTCTCTGTCTTATGGACTGAATGTCTGATTACGGCTTGGTTTGGTGTGCCATCAGTTGATGCCTTGTGCATTAGACACCGTTGCAATAGAAGTTACTTATTACAATTACAATGATTGCTTAAAGAGATTTGCACAAACTATAATTGGTTAAAAATGTCCCTGGCAAGAACTATATAAAAATCCCAAGTATCAAAGTATTGCACCAATTTGCATTCGTTACAATGACTGCCCATCACAGAGGAAAGAATTCGGTTTAAATCTGGTTTATAGTTCGCTAAATATTGCACTCGTATCAGCCGACCTATCTACGCTCCTTGCTCACCCTTTGTGCCAGCAACGGTTGCACTCTATCAGCAGATACCCTGACTGTTGCTGTGCCTCAACACAAAGACAGTGCTGGGCTTCCATGCGTTCTCGATGGCTGGTCCAAAGCTTTGGAATTCACTACCCAGTTTTGTGAATTTTGTCAGTTCTCTTAATCTCATTAGGAGCTCAACTTAAAACTCATCTGTATCAGCGTACTTAACCTTGTGGTTTCTCTGACTTATTGAATTTCATGTGGCTTTCTAGTGGACTATGACTTTTGACTATGGTTTAACTTGAAGCGACCATCGATCAGTGCCTTGAGCATTGTGACAACAGTGATATAGAAGTCATTAGATTTGCAGTTTTCATGCTAAGGATCCACCCACTTGCTGTGGAATTGCTGTAGAATTCCAGCCTTACATGGCCCTTTTTCTTATGGTACCTTGTCTCGTTTGTAAACTCTTGAACTCATTGTTTTCCTGTTACCAATATTTGCTTTGAGTTTAATTCATTTTTGGAAAATATGGATGCCTGATTAAGAGTGATGATGATGATGATGATGATGATGATGATGATTGCATTCCTTCATTGGGTAAACATTTTTAAATACAATCCTGAGTCAGACTGAATTTGTAAAGGTATATTATTTTGCAACACGTGAAAATTCTCAGATTGCACAGGATGTCACAAGTCCAGAATGTATCCTAGACTTATATAATGTTGCCTGTGGAAAATTTCTGTGAACCATTTTATGCATTATCATTGCAGTAAGACTTGACAGTGCATTGCAGATCTGAGGGCAGAGCTGGTTGGGACTTAGAGAAAGTACCATGCAGGTTCATACGCTTGGGTTTTGTTTTCTTCCCTTGTGTGTATGTATCAAAACTCTTACCCGTAACATACCATATTTGAAGTACCTCACAAAGGCATTGCATACCTAGCTGATCTAAATAAATATTTTTTGAGAATCGGAAAATGCTTTGCTGAAGAGTTAAATTATAATTTTCAGTGCCCGTTATCAGTGGCATGAGAAGCGGGGTCAGGCCTCAACCCGAACTGGACCCAGGCTCATCATCTTCATCATGGGTGGTGTGACGCTATCTGAAATGCGTTCTGCGTACGAGGTCACTCAGGCAGCCAAAAACTGGGAGATCATCATTGGTAATTCTGATCATTTCTCATCTCTGTATGTGGCTAGAGTACTGAGGAAAACTTGTTATATTAAATATGGCAACAGAAATCTTCTTTGCTTCTCCTCTGTCAGGCCGAGGCCAACGATGAGTCCTCAACTTGTCATCTCCAAAATTCTCTATCCTTGATTTTTTCCTTTGCTTCTCCAATGTTCATCTTCATTTTCTCTAGATCCTCTCGTATATTATCCATCCATGTTTTTTGTTGTCTTCCTCTACTCCTAGTTCCCTCCGCAACAGAAATGGCGGCTCTTAAAATGATTTACAAGGGTAACTTTAAATATGGTGATGGTAATAATGACTGATAGAGTACTGATTACTCTTTGTAGTGTAATCCAAGTAATCTAGTAATAATGACTGTGATAGAGTATAGATTTACTCTTTGTAAAGTGTAATCAAGTAATTTAGTAATAATGACTGTAACAGAGTATAGATTTATTCTTCATAAATTGTAATCCAAGTAATTTAGTCACTGATAAAGAAGACCTTTATAAAAAAGTTAAAAATTTGGAGTTACATGTAAGGAAACGTGTTGATGAAGTTGAGTGAGAATATAAACCATCCATTCCACCAATCATCAACAGCCTGAGTGCAACAATGCTTTGTAGTTGATTTCCTATGGGTTTTTTGTTATAAAAATGCTCAACAGTGCATATCCATTGATGACAACTGATAGGACAAAAATACCGCTTAGTACACAATGAAAGCTTGGTCCCTTATGATGTCAATACACGTTAACGTTAAATTATTCTTATGAGACGACACTGATAAGATGAAAATATCGGCTATAACTTGAATGATTTTCAGTACCATGACTATAACTCAATGCGTAAGTCCTTTTAACTGGTAAGAATGGCTTTTTGTAGGATCAACTCACATTTTAACGCCAGAAATGCATCTGCAAGACTTGAAATCTCTGAAACATGGTTCATCAGGTGACAGCCATAGCCATGCCTGAACAAACGTGGTGCGTCTTTTCCAATAGACTTTGCTCAATCGTGCATTTCTGTAAATTCTGTTCAGCGACGGATGCATGATGTTGCATACAAATTATTATTTGAAAATTTCTTTAATGTGAGGTGCTCTCAAAACCAGGCGCATGTCGCAAAATACAATTTTGAGAAAATTACCAAAAATGGCCTCCTGGATCAAAATTGTGTGTGTTCAGTTTGAATCAAATTCGTTTAACATAATGATTACTTTATCCGAAAAATTTATTTGGATGAAAAAATTTTGCATTTTAATCTGCTAAAATTACATTATTTTGAATAAAATAAAATGAAAATTTTTTAATGCAGATAATTATATCACCTTCTACAAAGCTCTGAATGTCTATTATTAGATTTATTAATATTATAACTTTGTTTTTGCAAAAATCAAGCAATCATAGCAGGAATTCCATCATTACCATATGCTGTCAAGGACTTTCTAGTGTATATACATTGAATTGCGATTTTCTCGATTTCGGTATTCTCATGATGTAACACTTCAGATTAGCATATCTCAGGTTCTACTGAAGATACCGTAATAATTTTTGCATTCTTAGAAACATAATTTCAAGTAGTAAAATGATAGAATCTCATTTTCAGAAAAATGTGACATGTGCCTGGTTTTGATGGAGCAACTCACAATTGTGAATAGACTTATGTTGATGCCGTGCAAATAATCTTAGAACAATTCTTGTAATTGTGTAAAGTAGTTGTTACAAGTGACTTATGGTGGTGGTGGGTCAAATGCGGTAGGCCTTCTGAATGTCAGTGTCAACATTTGTGAGATGTAACTAACTGAAGCTACTGCCTAGGGGTGGGTATATGTGGTCATGGGTAGATGCCACATTCATTATGTTGACGCTGTTACAACTGAAGTTTATTCAGTTGTAACAGCGTCAACATAAGGAATGTTTTTGGCAGTTGCAGCAAACTTCACAGGACGCAAATTCCCGTAACTCACAGTACAATAAAAGTTGAAACCCAGGATTGTACCTCTGAAGGCATCATGTACTTGCCTCATGTTAACAAAAATGTTAGTTTATAACCGAACAAACGAAAAGCTGTTTATGGTCATGTGGATGTAAAGCAACCAATCCTATACGGTTTGAGCTGGAGCTAGTCTTTGAATAATAACTCATAATGAGAGTTGGGATGGCAGTAAAACAAATTTTTTTAAATTCATTATTTTTTTATTGTAGCAGTAGGTCTTATTTGTGTTTGCAATTGATTTAGCCACAGCAGGACTACTAAACGTTCAATGCTCAGAGTCTGAATACTTTTTCATTTTTTTCGAGTGCAATTATTTTTACCGACTACAGCAGTCGAAGCTTTGTAAAGTGTAATCCATTCCAAGTAAATCTGTGACAGCAAATAAAAATTCATCAATCTACAAAAACTTTGTTGACTTCACTTCTCCATCATTTTGGATTACACATTCCACTAATGAACAAATGAAGGAGCATTTGTTATAATCCTTTGGTTACCAATTATTGAAACCCATCCACAAAACCATGGTTTACAAATTGCACATTTTTGCATAGACCATTTTTATTTCCCAACTTCAGGTTTAAGATAGGAACCTAAGTTGTTTTTATGGTAATGTATTATTAGAAAGTGGTTCTTTGGAACTGTTTTTATGTTCTAAGTGGTTGAGTCTGTTTTCCTAAGTCGAATGATGCAAACACCATTTCGGACTGGCTGTAGTCCGTTGTTTAACGAGTTTTGCGAGGACTTGAATGATGGAAACCACCGACCACGACTGTGTTGTTTCCCAACGCCAGCAACAACAAATGTAGCGTCAGATGAGAATTCGATTCCATTTATGAAGCCACCCTAAAACAATAACAACAGCTGGCTGATCATTCCAATCCAACCTCGAAACTTATATATAACTATTGTTGCTCACTCTACGCTGGCCTCCCTGCGGATCAAGTAGGGTGCTTGGATTGGATCTTGCATTCTGCTACCCGCTTTTTTAACCGTATACCAAAATTTTGCCATGTCTCTAGTTACATGCGCGACGTTCTCCACTTGCTCCCCTCTGGAGTTGGGAGCAACTCCGAGTAGTTTCTTGAAGGGGCGTTATATAAATGTTCGATAGGAATGAGTGAATGAATACTACCAACTAACAGTTGCTTGTAAGCAAATCCAGATTCCAAAATGACGATTCATTAGACACTTGGACACAACTAGGCAATCTGCAAGTCCCCTTACATGGGTAGAACAACTTTGGAGGTTAACCAATGAAACAAGGATCTCAGCTAAGTATCATTGCACTGGATTCCATTACAAAATCCACCCTAAAGCAACAACAGCTGGCCTTCTCATTCACAAAGCTGAAACCTAATGCATTATTATAGCCTGCACAAATGTACCAGTGCATTTGATGTCGTTGCCTCAGACACAAAGGAAACAGTGAAAGCTTATGTAGAGACTAGAAATGGCAGACAGATTTCGTATATTGCTCTGATGATGGAATAGCATTGCCAACAATAGTAATTGAAAACGTAGTTCAATACTAACCACACAGGTGGAAACAGGTATCAATAAAAGTCAAACTCACCACAGGAATTGAAAAGAGACAATCCAACGATCGGATATTCTCTTGAAATTTCCAAAACTTCAGGAAACCATCGTGACTGCCTACATACCACACAAAAAACATTGTACATGTTGCTGTTTGGGTTTTCTAAGGAGATGCAATACTGTAACTGTAAATTGAGCAACTTATAAAAGTACTGATGTCTAATGCACAAGACTACTGATGGGCAAAAAGTCAAGCCGCAGTCAGGTGAATTGCCAGACAGTCAATCCTCTGAAACAGACGAAGTCTTGAAATGAAATTACACAAGACAGTGAATGAACAGATGCAGGAAACTACCCTCTTACACCTTATTTAAATGGCCCATACAACAGAAATCAACAGTATCAGTGCTTAAAACCCTTTGCAAGCCATGCGACACAAAATTCCATGAGCACACCAAAAACTTGTTACAGCCATACAAAAGCACCACTTTATAATGAGGTTGTGGTACTAGTTTCTTTTCTCTAGGTGAATTACTTTTGGGATACATGTCCAGTTGTCCACAACCACATAGCATAATCTATGCTATAACGAAGCGTATTCTGTGTGTATCCAAGCCAATCTGGGAACTTCTACAGCTCCATTATCATCATCCACAATGCATCAATCAGTGGTTGTTTCTAAGCAAAATTGCATTACCAAATGACAATCCATTGGATAAAGCTGCATAGTCAAGATTCCAAATGCATGTAATTGCATGCATATAAGTGGAGATTCTTGGAGAAACTCTCAAAGGCATTTGCTAGCCACAGAAGAGTCCGACGAACCACTTAATTTTCACACAACTAGTTCTTTCTATTTCAATATTTATGGGTATGGCTTAACAAAACACACACGGTCCTTCAACAACAGCAATGCACAAGTTATTTTCTTTAGCTTGAAATGTGACCAGATAGATGTTTTAGGAGATGTAATTAAAACTAAGATGAATGGTTAAATAGCTATATTAAACATAATTTATGTAACAAAACAGTGATACAAATGGAAATGATCAAGTGAATGGTGTTAAAAAAGATTCAAAACTAGGCCCAGCAGAATAGTTGAAACACTCGACAATTATATTTTTTTAAAGATCCTTAGAAGACTATGACATTTCTTATTACACACGCACATCTAATCCGCTTTGTAGTGAGAAAAATCACAACCACCTGAAGCCACCAAGTCGCAATATCTAACGGCAGCAACTGCAGTAATCCAGCTCTCGACAAGCTGAGCACTGTTTCCTCCATCATGGGCGTTCTTCACTGTTGCTATTGGAAATCGTGATTTTGAAAGATTCCACACTGCCAATGAACTAAAAGATATAAACACATATTCCATGGTGAAAGCTAATTGGTCAATCAAATTTTATCAAGCAACTCAATTAATAGATGCAATTATGTAGAAAAATCAAGTCTAACTTGGAAGGGTGAACAAAAACATGAGCTAAAATATTTACAATAACCGACTGTTGCTACTACATTAGATATAAGGATGGGCCAAGTATAAGCAATTATTTTACTTAACCCCTTTAAAATTGTTCTGATGTACATGATGCCAACTGTTTGTAAGTTTACTAACTAAATCTGAAAATCACCACTCTAAAATTCTTATACTTTGGGTTAAACTTGCATACAATTTCCAATTGTTATTGGAATAATTTCATTTTTTCCCATTCCTAGTTGTGCATAAACACATACATGTTAGGAATTTCACCTTTAAAAATCAATTTAGAACTGATGAAGCAGCTATGTAAAGCATGAACATAAACATGAGACTAGCCACACTTACTTGTCACTAGCACCTGAAATTGCATGCTGATCGTCGATATAACAGACACTATCGATGGCAGCACAATGGACCAAGCTGGTTCCATTCAAAGGTTCCTTTACTGATGATCGTCTGTGAAAAAATAGAATAACTGATCTTAACTAATTTTAATCAAAACCAGGCACTCAACTAATAGGAACTCAATGCAATGGTTCCTAAATAGTGTATTGCCAAAGATTATCAGGCATGTCAAATTTTTTTATCAACTTACATGAATTTTAAACACATTTTAAGTAAATCTTTTGCCTGAAATGATAAAACATGCAATAAATTTTTTAAAGAGAGTTAATATAACTGCAATTTAATGCTGCACATTACACATAATTTTCATAGCTTTGAGCTATCAATTTACCACTCATATTTCCTTGCTGTCATCAAAATAGGCACGTTGTAAATTGTTAAGGGTGCCACCACATATAAATTTTTTTGAACCAGCTGTTTGTCCCAATGCTAGCTTGCTCTGATCCAGAGAAAATGCAACATTGTGCATATCTAAGACTTTCTGGTGTAAGACTATTAGCCAAACTGGCTTAATACAAGTCTATAATATGAAAACCACTTTAGTAAAACAGAATTAACAAGCTAGTACATATTACTAATTAAGCATAAACTAAGTATATACTATGCCAAAAATTAAAACCTAATGCATTAACAAAATAATCTGCAGAGTAACACAAATCATTAAGTGAATATATGCATGATTAAGTAAATATATCAACATTAATACAGCAAGATCATGATTTTAGTAGCTAAACCTAAGTACAGTTCATGTGAGAATACAATGATAGGAAAGTTTAAAAAAAAACTGCAAATGAATTACTTCTTTCCACGACTCTGTTGCTCATGACTCTGTTGCTCACGACGTCCAGAAAAAATAGTATATGTTTGGTCTTCCAACTTCCAGCGCCAGAGTTCCGACTTTTGGCCGCATGCAGCAATTGGACGTTCATTGGAAAGACAGTCGATGGCAGATAGTTCTACAGCATAACTATATGACAGAAAGCACAAAATCACCATTGACAAACTGACCGTTTAATAAATGTACAGCAGCTGTGCAGTTAGAAGTTGGTAATAGCAACACACACATTAATAATGAGCACAAAAAATAAAAAATTATAATTTAAGTAAGAAGCTGATGAATTATAATCACAGTAAACAGAGTAGATTTTGTATGTATACACCGACTTTTTCTGCAATTATTAGAAATAAGGATAGGGCAAGCATAAGCAATTAGTTTATTTGGCTCCTCTACAACTGTTCTGATGTTCATGAAGCCACTGTTTTTAAAGTCTTTGTCAAGAAATAAATTTGAATAAATTCCAATAAAAATGTTGTAACAATGACATCTTAAACTCAAAGATAAACTTGAAAAAGGCTCAAGAGAAACTTTCTTTAAAGAATGTATTCCAGAACTTACAGGTTGTACATGAGGGCCATTTCATCAAGGTTCCAGACATTCACGATGGCACTAGTTGAAAACCGTTCCGAACAACTGAAAAGCTCATGCGACCCGACTCTGAATGCAAGGCTCTGTAAGAAAACAGATTAACATAATTGATGAGATGATGCAAGATAAAGCCACCTTTTCTAAGTAAACGACATGCCACATATGCATGCTTCTGACACGTGTAAAATCTTGTTATATAACAGATGATTACCGTATATTACTTACAACAATTGACGATCTATGACCGCTTAACGTTTGAATATGTGTCATATCTTTTGGACTCCATATGTAAACGTTAGTGTCTTTCCCGCCCGACACCTGAAAAGAAAGACAAATCTTGTTAATACACACTATATTTGATCTGTTAACTGAAATAATACCTATGACAAAAACTGAACTAATACCTACGACAAAGTGACTCAAATATAACGTCTAAGCATTTGTCTTGGACATGAGGAAATTGGCAGTGGCAGTTTGGCACTGTCATTGTGCCTAGCAGTCAATTTATGCATGTCAAGCTCAAGTAGCAGTTTGATTAACCCACACAATACCTGGCTATGCACACCACTCAGTCTGCCATTCCTCGAGCGTTGGTAAATGAGTACTAGTGTATGTTAAGTATGCTCAAATGAGTCCTGACGAGGAATTGCTGCACATCCATTAAAACACCCTTCAACCGAGGAACCATGCTTCTGGGAAGTTTCCACTGAGGCTATGTAACAAGTGTGTTACTTTCATCTTTTCTATTTAACACTTGAACACCTAGCTGCATTAGTTTCCCAGTCGCTTTTAGTACACTCTCATCATTAAAATGTTAATAATAACCCAAAGAGACAAACAAAATGGAGTTCCTAACCCACAAAAAGAGGCTTCATGCAAAGCCCCAAGCAAACTTAGTGTTACAAGTTACTTGTAACTACAATCCTCCGAGTCCTAATACGCAGACATAAAAAAACTACCAGAACACTGTAACAACCAATCTATCTCTAAGGAACTCTCCACCTGTAAGTTACTTGAAGACCCATAACTTTGTAAAATTACTCTGTAAAACATCACCAAATCATCATATTCAAAATCCAAGTCTAAACTTACAAGAAACTTTCCATCTGACGAAATGGCAAGACTGAGGACATCATCAGTGTGGGCTACAGACTGATTGCCCTTCTTTTTACGACTTCCATGGATCACATGTAATTTCTCTCCTGTGGCTGAACTCCCTACATCAACCAAAAATAAAATTTTGAATACAGTACAATGACTAAACAACTGAACAACACAAGCTAAATAAATAGTGCACAAGTCTGGCATTTTGACATAACAAGGAAAATACTGTCATTAGAACCCAGACCAAAAGCACACAACAATGGTACCAAATAGATAAAGGAAAGAAGACTACAGATTACTAAGGTAAACGCAAGCAAGCCTTTGTAATCACTCTTTTTCACACACCTCCACTAGCAACAGGCATCAGGGGCATCGGCCTGGAGGTGGTAGACATATTAGCCGAAGCACAGACATAATAACAGCATTCAGCCAAAAACTGGACAACCTTAAGTAAAGTTATTCTCATATCTGCATTTAGTATGTATGTATGTATGTATGAGAACTTGTTATACCACCCCTTCAAGATTTCTACTCAGAGGCGCTCCCGACTACATCGTGGACACTGAATCGGAGTTTCACGCCGAAGCGCATGAGCAATTGCGAGTGAAGGACTTGCCCAGGGTCCCTACGCGGCGGCTTGAGGTGGATTCGAACCAGCAACCCTCCAGCTGCAAGGCACCGAACATACCCTACACCACCGCGCCCCATAGTACGTTGACATTAGCTAACATAAAGCATCAGCACAGAGCAATTTTCTTTTTAATACACCATACTGAACAATAAACCAATATCTGGCTACATCTATTTACTGCTGTTTAATTTAAATTATTTCTCTATATATTAGGCACCGTTACTAAAGACAGGGGTAGTTAGTTACTTAGATGTTTAATGCACTGCTTTTAAAGTATTTCAAAGAGCACTGGCCATATTATGCTAGCCAAAACAGCATTAAAGTTTAATAGTGATGAAAAGAGAGACAGGACGCTATGAAAAAATTAACGAACATTTGACTATCGTTCCATCTTTTGATCCACTGAAAACGGACGAACAATCTGGTGCAATGGCAACGCACGTCACTGCGTCCAGTTTACACCAGTGACACCACGTGACATCGCCTTCGGTTGGAGCTATACACTAGGACAAGAACAGCAATCACACATGTTTACATTTTTTATGCTTTAGCAATATATCGCACAGTTCACGCAAATGCAACATATGCAAAATCTATCAGTTAAAGTTTCAAATTGCCTAAAACTGGGTGTAGCCAACATAACATTCAGCTGCATAATACTTCTTAACAACCATACAAATGTCTAAAATCTAAAGAATAAATCTAAGTCAATTGCATTTTGAGTGCTTACTGTATCGGCTATTTTTCGATGTAATCTGCCCTTTCTCTCCAACTGAAACATAAAACAATAGTAATTACGATAAGTATTATTATTACTACTATTCACTGTTACAATCACCATCACAAGAAATAGGTACAGTTGCAAAAATTTGCACAGCAACATATAACAATAGAGTCATAAAATCAAGAAATGGGTGGATATGAATAAAATTACAAGACTAAATGTTACTGAACATGAATGAGAAATAAAAGCTGTGAATGCTGGCAACTACCATTCTGCTGGATGTCAATGCAGCTGCATTGTTCAATGGATATAAGGCAGATAATGTAAAATCTATCTGTCTCAAATGTGCTGTATTAGAAGACCTTACCTGGCAATCCACACAACTGATTGTCAGGCTTGTATGAAGGATAGATGGGTTGCTGTGAATGGAAAACTAGAAGTTCAGCTGTGAAGAGTCTTAAATCAGTCGCTGGGTGGCAAAGTGACTTGAGGAAGAATTCAGGGCAGTTGTAAAAGGGTTCAGTTGGAAAGACTGCAGAAGCAAGGCTGTGGCTCAAGTGGAAGGAGTTGGAGATCAGAGAAGCGCTTAACTTCCTCTATTCTTTGTCTTTGTAAATGTAGACATACAGGTATAAATTCAGAAGTTATGATATAAGAATGCATACTCTAACGATGTTCAGAGTTATGTAACAATTATGCTTTTACAGAAGCAGCTTACATGTTCATCTCTTAGTTGCTCGTCGAGGTCTTTATCGTCATTTAAGAGAGCTAAACAAACACAACCAAAAAATGGTAAGACTATGCATCTATTGCAAGCCTCTGCGACAGAATGCTTGTCAATAATTTTATAGTTAATAAATCATACTGAACAAATAACCAACATCTTGCTGAGCTACGTTGTTAGTAGTGCAAGCAAGATTTTCAAAAGACACAAGTTGAGTAACATGACAAATCAAAAAGCCACAAAAGGAGTAAATCATTTCAAGGTATTTTTAAAGTACTAAAGTAGACTTGTGGGGCAACAACCCTTTATCTACTAGCCATTGTAATATCATGTTGTGGTCAATTCCAGCACTCTAAATTGCATCCACAAAGCCATACTAATTAAGTAGCTGAAGCACTTCTAATTAAATTGTAGTGCTCCCATAGT
This sequence comes from Aporrectodea caliginosa, assembly GCA_020284085.1. Taxonomy (NCBI): domain Eukaryota; kingdom Metazoa; phylum Annelida; class Clitellata; order Crassiclitellata; family Lumbricidae; genus Aporrectodea; species Aporrectodea caliginosa. The sequence continues at coordinate 579,649 of JACEVL010000773.1, forward strand.
CATTCCTGCATAAATCTTAACATCTAAAGTATTTACCTCTTTTCTGTTCCAAGAGCTTCAGGGCGGCCTTTTTACGGATTTCGTCTGGTGATTCATCCTCAGACGAACTTACGTTGATTTCAGCAACTTCACTAAAAATTTATATCCACAATAAATATAGAGACTATAAATTCGATTACTGATAAACAGGATGGATGACACACCCTAACCCGGTACATGAAAAGAAAATTTTCAAAACCTAACGAGTTCAAAGCGCCATAATCATGTCGCAAAATGCAAAACATCATAATTGATTTCAATAGAAAGCACTGAACGCAACTGTTATCCAACATCAAAGCCCAACTGAAATCCAACAAGGTATGCTACAGCAGGTAGGCAATAATAATAATAATAATAATTACGACAATTTATATGGCGCCGTAACACGGCCATGCCGTTACAAGGGCGCCTTACAAGACAACTAACAGCAGTCGGGATAAGCCCTGGCGAACAAATGTGATTTTAGCATGGATTTAAAAGAGTCCAATGAGTCGGTCAATCGGATAGCAGGAGGAAGTCTGTTCCAGCATCGAGGACCGGCGGCCGAGAAAGCACGATCACCGAAGCGCGTCCTCATCCTCCGCACACGGAGATCAATCTTCGCAAGCGATCGGAGCCGGAGCCCGGACACGGAGGAATGAGTCCCAGTGCAGTAATCGCGCAGGTACTCGGGCGCAGCTCCGTGTAGTGATTTAAAGACAAGCAGACAGAGCTTGAACTCGATGCGGAACGGAACAGGCAGCCAATGGAGGACATCGCGGAGGAGCGGCGTGATGTGGTCGTACTTTCTCCTATTGCAGATAAGCCTCGCCGCGGCATTGAGAACCGACTGGAGTCCGTCCAAGAGACACGCAGGCGCGCCGGCCAGCAGGCTGTTACAGCGGTCCACCTTGGAAGCGACGAAGGCGGCGACGGCCGCTCTCGCAGCCTCGAAAGGTAAGGACTTGATGCAGCTCCTGATGAGACGGAGCTGGCGAAAGCAAGAGCCGACGGTCCACGCAACATGGCGCCTCATGGACAGATCAGACTCCAGCAGGACGCCGAGATCACGCACAGAGGTCGAGGGCCGTATCGGGGCCCCACAGACATTCAGCGCGTCGGTGTCGAGATGAAGACACCGTCTGCTAGTCGCGCACCACAGAAAGTCCGTCTTCTCGGGGTTGAGTCGCAATCTGTTGCACCGCATCCATTCAGCGATCCGCTCAATGCCAAGCTCCATTCGTCGCCGCTGCTGCTCGACTGTCGATGGAGGTCCCCACGTGTAGAGCTGAGAGTCGTCGGCATAGAAATGTGATGACAGGCCGAGACTAGCAGCAAGCTCACCCACGTCGGCGGTGTAGAGCAGGAACAGCAGCGGCCCAAGTACGGAGCCCTGAGGGACGCCGCAGGAGAGAGAGCGGACGGTTGAGAGGACCCCGTCGAAGAGGACCGTCTGTCGGCGATCACAGAGATAGGAGCGAAGCCAGTCCAGCGCTGACGAGCGGATCCCGTATGTCCTCGACAAGCGCTCCACCAGAACATCGTGATCTACCGTGTCGAAGGCGGCCGAGAGGTCAAGCAGACCAAGCAGAGCGTAGTTGCCTGCCTCGATCGCCTCCGTGAGGTCAGTTACCACCTTTAGGAGAGCGGTCTCGGTCGAGTGGTACTTCCGGTAGGCCGACTGATGGACCGGCAGAAGACCGGCCGACGACAGGTACTCGGTTAGCTGGACGCTAACGACGCGCTCGAGCAGCTTAGACAGGAATGAGAGGTTGGAGATCGGTCGGTAGCTGGAGAGTTCGTTGGGGGAAAGCGTCGCTTTCTTCAGGCGAGGAGTGACGAAGGCAAATCAAAATAAATAATTATAAAACCCAAATTGACAGAGCAGAAAATAGGTGGCAGCAAATTTCAGCACTTTGACCATCCACAAATAAAAGTTCGAGACCACAAAACTGACAAGTTAGCATATGGCTCAGAGTCAAGATGTCACATGAAACCAAAAATGAAAAGCATTGCTTACTTTAAAAGTGCCAAGTCTTTAAAAAAACTGAATAAATGATTAATTACAAAATTGCAGGCTGTGGACTATTCAAGCCACCTACTGGTATATTCCTCTTCAGAATGCCAATTAACTAATAATTATTAAAACTTAATGAACTTGTGAGGAATTCTCTGTCTCCACGCAAACAATTCACGCAAGTCCTTCACTCGCAATTGCTCGTGCGCTTCGGTGTGAAACTCCGATTCAGCGTCCGCGCAGTAGTCGGGAGCGCCTCTGAATAGGCAATCTGGCAGGGGCGCTATAACAAGTGTTCAAATACAATATCCAGGTGACATATACAGTGGTTTCGTTAATGCAAAGTCATCAGTCAGGTCTTGTAATACAGAGAGTAAACCACATGTGCAAAAATGGATAATGCCAAGTCAATATTTAGCACTACACTGCAGTCCTTGCACAGTGAGTTAACCATATGGTGTGTTAAGTTAATAAACTTTTGGGCAGAATGGCATATGAACCGTGAGCGCATAAACAAGTCCATATTAAATTACACTGATAGTCTTACAAAAACAGAATCATGGCACAACTGTGTTATTTCCGATACCACTAAATCCGTAACAAAGTGCATTGGAAAAGTGCTTCACCTCTCTGATTCACTCGTTATCTCTTCGTCTATTACTTTTCTTTTCTTTGCCTTGGGGACGTCATTTTTTGGTGATTTCTTTGTTTTTCCCTCAACCTGAAAAGAAACAAAACCAACACATGTCTTTAACAAATACTAAATGTGAACCAGAAATATGCTGTTTACTGGCAATTAATTCCTAGAGCAGAAACTTTTCAAAAATCAAGCCGAAGGACCTCCCACCTGAAGCACAAACATGATGTAAGGTGTCTAAGCAACCAAAAAAACCAGACAACTGTCTTCTACACTCCCCACACGAGACATTTTGCTCAAGTGAACCAAGCTGCACATACAGTACAAGTGCAATCAGTATTTCTAAATTAATTGGCGTTATTGTCTTTAAGACGATACATTCTGGACAACCGGATCACATTCAACATATGCTTATCCTTTTACCTACATGGCTCCACTTGGTCTCTGACTTTCTTTCTCTTGTCATACCTCAACTGAGTACTGCACTTAGTGGCAGTGCTTTTCTGTTGATGGTCCATGGTTCAGGAATGAATTTCCATAATTCTTTCATTCTCCTGAATCGTTGGCATCTTTCCGTTGTCGACTTATGAATTTTTCAGTGTGCATAACCTCTTTATAAATGCTACCTTTCTATTCTATCTAGTAGGACTAAGCCTTAGAATTGACAAATGTGTGATTTCTGGCTTAAATTATATTCGGTAAACTTATAGTATCGTGGACTGAAGGATTACAGACTTACAGTATCTTTGGGCAAGCTGCGAGGAAGCCAGACGGTACCAGGTTTTCTAATGACGACACTAACCCTAACCCTGACCCTATTACCGAACTTCACGACGCCTAACGTGACCCTAACCGACACTTAAGACGCCAGTAAACTTACGCACTATATCCTTCAGCCCCCGATACTATAAGCTTGCCTTATATTAAGCTGGACAGCTGCCCGCAGACGGAAGGTTCTGTAAAGGCACTTCATCATTTACATGTGGCATGTGTTGAAAACAAAAATTGTACCGATTTCATACTATGTACAAAGCACGAGGCTTCGAAGCAATAATAAACTGCTGTATATTACCATCAAACAATTGGGAAACGGCTGAGAAATTACGAATAAAAGCTCATCAGCAATTTCTATCAGTAAGTTGTATGACAATAGTCCGACAGTGGAATAAAAATTTACATTGTAGGTTCAGAAAAATCCTGCCAGGGTTATAATTCAAGTATATGTTAGAGTAAATGTTTATTTTGCTACATTGTAAATTATACTGGATTTGGAGAACAATATATTGGTATTTTGACGGGTTTTTGTAAGTGAGCGATAATATAGGAGATACAGCTAGTCGAGGATTTGGCAAAACCCCATTTTAGCGTACTTTATTATTAAACTGATGGTCAACTCTATTTCACAGACGGGTTACTAATCGATTAGATTCTAATCCATTAGCTAATCAATTAGGCTAACAACTAATTCTAATGGGTAAAACTGTATTTTAGCGTATTTAATTATTGCATTGAACCTATCCTGTATCTTAGCGTATTTTATTATTTAAGATAGTCAACTCCATAACTATTTAATGATTTAAATGATTTTAATGATAACTGTCATCAGTTCAGCTCCTTTTTACGCCGAGAATTATTTTTCATCAATCCAATTTCTACTTTAAGATTTTTTCATCAATTCAGCTTCTGTTTGCACTATAAAATAGTTTCATTAATGCAAGCTATACTCACACTAAAACTTTTTCATCATTCCAGCTTATATTTCAGCAAGGTTTATTTTCATCGATACAACTTCTATTTACGCAAGAATTATTTCCACCAATACAACTTCTATTTGGCAATGATTCTTTTCATCAATCCAACTTCTGTTTACGCAGCCTAATAGTAAAAACAATGTAATACGCTAAAATACAAGATATGTTGAATTTTAATATAAAGTAAGAACCCCAATATGCAGGTTTACCTTCTAATCAATTAGCTGTTTCCTCATCCTAATTCTAATTCTAATTGATTAGCAATTTTTAGCTAATTCTAATCGTAAAATTAGTAGCTGAATTGTCATCCAGATTGATACCCATGACTCTGATACTTTGTTCCAAGCGAAATCCTGTGCTGTAGGAACCACTAGTTGTGCTTGTGTGCTGTCGTCCAGATTCCTGCTTGATAAACTATTCAGATATGCTAGTCGGATAAGCTAGTCAGAAACTAGTCAGATATGCTGAAGTAGTACAAAACTTGGTCAGCAGTTTGTCCTGTGCTCGATTTTTCTGACAGAAGAGTTCCCTTCGTATCTCATTGACAGTGCTCAAATGACTGGTTTTGCCATACAGAATGATAGTAAGTCTAACGAGCTTCTGGAATGGGTCAGTGTCGACATCAAGCCGCTGGAAGGGATGACTGGCCAGATACACAATTGTATCAGTAACCTCTTAAATATGCCGGCCATACCTGCTAAACTGAATTTTTGCTCTTACCTCTGAAGGCAAATGTTGTGACACATCCCTAAAATGCATAAAACCAAGGTAAATGCTCATGATTGTTGCTCTCCCAGGCTTGCACAGATGGCATTGATGTGGTAAAACCTGTAATGCTTGCCCATGACAAAGGCAACCCAGATATCGATCAGAGGTTGGGTCACTATTAAATCATAGAATATGCCAGCAAGGATGACTGCGATATCTGTGTCGACAGTATGCACTTGGATAGTCTGCTTCTTGCTCCAGTGTCTGCCTCTTCATGGTTGCAGTTTGTATAGGGTGGTGAAACCGATCGATGCAGCAGCTTTCCCTGATGTGACATAAATGGCTTTGGCTGATAGCCAATTGAAGTCGACAACATTTGACGACAAAAAGGCAAACAACTCCTTCTTGTTTATTGGGTTGTGAAGGAAGTCCATCAGTTTGGTGTAATGACTTTCCTGCGCATACCATCACCTCTGTTTTCCCGGGTACACTCCTTCGAACTGTCTGGGATGTATGTATACAGCTGGCGAAACAGTGCCACATTGTTCTGAAGCACTTTGATCTTCTTCCCCTTGTGCTTAAGAAATCTCTTGCATCCTTCAAGAGAGTTCCTCTTCAGTGGGTTTGTGCATCAACCACATTCTGGACGAATTCCTGATACTGTTTCCTGCCTATGTCCTCCAAGGTGCACACTATAGCTACTACTGACTCGTCGTTGCAGTTGAGGCTGTCAAGAATAACTTAGTAGATCTTGGAAATCATCCAAGGAAGGGATTGCCCATCTGCCGGATGATTTCAGATAAGCTGACAACTGTCACTGGAAGATCTACGATGAGAGACCCTGTTCATGGTGCTGAAACTGAAAGTTTTTGGGATTCTGTGTCATCTTCAGGAAGGTATTCTTCCTCAAATTGTTTCAGCATTTTGGCCATCTCCGACTCCGATGGCATGCATTGCCAGAAAGCAATTGGGTTTTGTGTGAGCCCAACAGCACCACCCAAACTTTTTGCATTCTTGTTTTCCTGTTTGTGAGCCTGATCAAATTGAGTTGTAGATAAGTTATTGGTTGTTGTAGAAATTACCCAATGAGAACACTTCTTTAAATCATCCTTGAACATTTAGTTAAAATACACCCTGTTTAGTTGTTAAGAACGATGGTTTCGAGGGTATAAATAGAGAGCCATCCTGTAGAACTTTAGACAGATTTTGTTTATGGAACATTTGTGGTTTTCCTTTATTGTCCCTTTTTGTTTATATTCTGGTCTCACTTTTAGTCTCTGTTACTGACACATATCTGACTTACAGAAGGAAATGCATTTAGACTAAAGCAATAATCATTGAAGAGGTGGCCCTTGGAATAACCTACATGGTTACATTTTGCTTATTTATTAATTATTTATTAAATAATTTATTATATTATATTATTTATACTATTACCATTGAATTCATTTACCATGTAAACATAGGATTTGACACAATTTCCTTTCATGTAAATAGTTCAGAAGATATAGTAGTTCAAGAAATCCTCAAAAGGTAAAGGTCAGGCTTAAAGTGCTCATTTTTCAAATATGGTCCAGATGTTAAACTTTTAAACAGTCATAAATAATCTACCCAAATAGTTCATCAAAAGAGTCGAATAATGACACCAAGAAGACCTTCCTAGCTCTCATACGAGCTGAGATACAGACATCCAAACGTACGCGGTTGAGCGGGTCAGGTCAAATTTCGACGACCCATATCTCAAAAAGTAATTGACCCAAAATTTTTGTTTTCCAGATTTATTCATGTCTTATGTGGCCCAACAAGTGGGTCAAATTTCATGTAAATGTGAATCGGTCATGTCAATCATGTTGGTTGAATTGACATGGAATCACCCAGGGGTAGCCATTTTTTAGTTATGGGTCAAAATTTTTTTTATACGTATGCGATACAAATGTATAATTCTAATAATCATTTTCTGTGCACTTTTCCGGTTCTAACGATGTATAACTTTTGCTTGGCAGGATTTTTCTAAGGTTCAGAATAATTCCGGCGGACTACAATGTATGAGCAAAATTCGTTCAGTGAACGATAATACGTGATTTTACATTCACCAAATATAAACGAGACTTTTACTGACACACTGTTACTAATAAAACACACCTTTCTTTTTTTGTTATTTCTCCTTTTATCTGCTATGAGGAACGGCATTTTAATCTAGCAAAATAATTATTATTAACAATCCACGCTACTACACACAACCCTGCAAATCCACACGCGCGTGTACGATACCACAGGAAGCAAACTAGTAGCGAACCATTGCCAATGCTACCACTCTCCATTTTCTGAAATCCCAAGATCATGCCAGAAATTTCAGAATTTCAGAAATGCCAGTTGTGATGAAATATGAAATCAATCCATCAATCAGAATTTATATAGCGCCCCTTCAAGATCCCTACTCAGAGGCGCTCCCGAAATGTGTTTTAACAATCACAATTATTCACAAAAATGCCGAGTTAAGCACTGACAAAGAAAGAAACCGGAGCATAACATTGAATTAGCAAATTGCAAGGCTTACAAGTTACAATAATAATAAAGATCTTTCAGACAGACCAACTGAACGAGTTTTTTTCTTATCTGATTCGTTGCAACTGTTGGAAAGTCCGGTAAAACTAGTCTGTAGATCTTAGAAAAATCCCAAGATTGCTATGCAAAATTCCCAGATCCCAAGTCGACCGAAGCTTATTCCATTAGCCTACTGCTCAGAGCACGGTCACACGTGCAACAAGAGCGAGCAAAGCAATGAAATAACCGAATCTTATTCTGTTCATGGAATTGTGCCGAGTCCAGCCTGGGATTCGTTGAGGTATCATAAATTCATAATGCCCAAGGCATCGACCGATGGTCGCTTAAAATGAAATCGTTATCAAATTCCAGATCCCTCTGTGTCCTTCAACCTTGCTATGTGTAGGCCTATGCATCCATCCACAAATTCACTGCAAATTCCTCTGTCCGTAGCCTATCGTAGGTGTAATTTTTACCAAAACTTTCCTGCTCTTGCTTCATGCATATTATCATATAATATAGGCCTGTGATATATAGGCTATATATTAGATATATTACATTACAGATATTATCTGTAACCTTCACAAAATCCGCCCAAGAAGATATATTAATATATAGGCCTATAAGGTAAAATTTAAACTTTGGAACAGAAATATTAAGGGCGGAAAACTTGGCCTAGGCCTTTTGGGCAGATTGTTAAACCCACCTAGCCAGGGGCGGCGCTGGCCGGGGGGGTCCAGGGGTCCGGACCCCCAGCTGTCGTTCAGACCATTTCTCCAATTCGTGTAAATCCGAATAGATTTTTTTGGTGGGGGGGGTCTGGTTTCGCTGACAGCCTTGCAACTAATGTCATGACTTTGTAACTCTTTCCAATATATTAAATTAATATTATGATCATCACTATTTATTAGGTCTACTCAAATTCTTTAAATTATATTTAACTTACTTACTAAACCTCTCTGCACTGCGTGCTTATGATTGGTACGTCATTGGTCCGGCGTGTACAGTGTTGACTCTTAGTGCAAATATTAACAATAATAATTTTTATGGCATCATTAAATTACATATTGATGTTTGATGTTTTCTTCTGTTTCAATGTTTTAACTGGATGTTTACAAAATCAAATTAATTAAGATAAAATAGTAATTACATGTTTGCAAAGTTTTTGACCAAGTCAACGTATACCAACTAACAAATCAAGTTCATTTTAAAGCTATAAATGTTTAGTTCAGAGTGGCTAAAATGAGCTCCATATGGCAACATTATACTCCAAAAAGCGTTGGCGGCTGGGGCTCCGCCCCCGCTGGGGAGCTTACGACGCTCCCCAGACCCCCTAATCGTGGGCAGCTTCGCGCCTTCGGCGCTCGCACTCGGGCGCCTGCCACGCAGCTTGCAAGTTAATTTCATTTTCGTGGACCCCCCCAGAACTAAAAACCCAGCGCCGCCCCTGCACCTAGCTCTGCAGGCGTCACCCCATAAAAATTATAAGTGGATATTAGTTGAATCGCTCTTTTTGTCACTTCCAGTAACTCTAATAGGCCTAGGCTAAATTATTAGGCCTACGACCATTTCGGAATCTCTAGCTGTTAAAACGTCACATGGGCAACTCTTGTCTTGTCGTCGATAGATGACTATATTATATAATATAATTATAGGCTGTGTCATCAGTAGGTTACTTATGTATACTTAATTGAGTGCTTGCCTATGTGAAAAGTTTGGTGATGCATGAAAGAATTGGTAGCTTGCGTGTATAAAAATTGGCTGCACGCATATATGTGAAAGGCCCAAATAGAATGAATTGTGGCAAACCCCGGTTCGTCTTTGACCAAAAACGTGACACACCGGTCGGGGTAAGAGCACCAGGGATCGTAGGATGGGGGATTCTTCTCTCTCTTCTTCTTCGGGTACCAGGATGGTGAGCGAAATCCTCCCTTCTTCCTTTCCCTGTTCCTGTCCGCGCTGATCGACCTTTCCCGTCGGGCAAAGGGTTTTTCTTGAAGGCCACCGTCGATGCACTCTGACTAACTCAATGAGAAGAACGACTCGAAGACGTTTCAATTATGAAATTCTTATTAACGTCAATGTCAACTCGACGACAATCAATCACGACTTAACTGTACAGAACTGACTGACTGCAACTGTCACACTACTACAACTGACTACTGACAACTCACAACTACTTTAACCGACTAACTGATCTCAATGACGACTACACCACACTCTCAACTCATCAGAACTGACATTAGAAATGACCCCGCAACTGACTACGAACAAGCAAACACACGCCCTTATATAGCCCCTTAAAGAGCGCGAAACCCAGCCCAGGTCCCTAAGGGGGACCTAAGGGGGACTCAAGGGGGGACTCAAGGGGGACTTTAACATGCATTTCCCATGCATTAGATAGGGGACTTAAGGGGGGACTCAAGGGGGGACTTAAAGGGGGACTTGACTAGGTCAAGTGAGAAAGGCGGAGGAGAGGGGGACTTGACTGCGCGAAGAGACAGCGGCTAACTTCAAAGGCAGCCGACGGACGACAGGCGTCGGCGGAGGAGAGGGGGACTTGACTGCGCGAAGAGACAGCGGCTAACTTCAAAGGCGGCCGACGGACGACAGGCGTCGGCGGAGGAGAGGGGGACTTGACTGCGCGAAGAGACAGCGGCTAACTTCAAAGGCAGCCGACGGACGACAGGCGTCGGCGGAGGAGAGGGGGACTTGACTGCGCGAAGAGACAGCGGCTAACTTCAAAGGCAGCCGAAGGCGCCGGGGTTGGAGAGGGGGACTTGCAACGTCACACTTAACGAACCCAGAGGGACTTCGAACCCCATGACCCTTCAATTTTGTTACAGAATATTCAATGAGCTTTGGTGTGGTATTTAGAGCGAAGGAAGAATGGGGAGGGGTAGGCACACGCACGCCCCCTAAGAAGAGGGACCCTTGAAATGACCTTTGCCCAAATTTAATGGGTGTCTGTTTTGCCTGAGGTGGTCGTTTGACCTTTGACCTCCAAAACTGATATTACCAGTGCATTTTAGTTTCAGTTTTCAGAAAAACTGATATTAGTACCGCAAAGTGATGACGTCATAAGGTGGGCGTGGCTAAAATTGGTATTACTAACGGGAGTAAGTAACCTACTGTCATCAGTGACTATAATTTTAAAAGCTTTTGACTCTGTGCGCCATTCCACCCTTGCACAAAAGCTTTCCCAGCTGGAAATCCCAGATCATATCTACAATTGGCTGGTTGAATTTTTGCAAGACAGAAAACACTTGACATGCTTCTCCAGGCTGAAATCAACCATTGCATCCATCAACGCCAGCGTTGTTCAAGGCTCTGGGGTAGGCCCATCATCTTACATCGCCGATGCCTCGGATTTGCACCCAGTCAATCCTCAGAACTTGATCAGAAAGTATGCGGATGACACTTATTTAATTATAGGTGCCTCCATGAGGAGTTCCACTCCGCAGGAGTTGGAAAATGTATCGGAATGGGCCGTGAGGAACAATCTACGACTGAACGAGAGCAAATCCCAGGAAATGATCATCCACCGTCGACGTGTCAAAGGAACATCTGACCCACCTACCTTAGGAATCGTGAGAGTAACATCAATGCTCATGCTCGGAGTGACAATTACAAACGATCTCAGTGCTTCTTCCCATGTCAACAGGATTCTAAGTGCATGCTCTGGTTCGCTCCACGCTCTCAGAGTCCTCAGGGCACACGGTCTCCCTCCGACAGCGCTCCATGAAGTTGCACGTGCAACTACCATCTCTCGCCTTCTCTATGCCTCCCCTGCTTGGTGGGGATTCACCACCGCAAGTGACCGACTAAAACTCCAACGTTTCCTGCAAAGGGCCAAACGACTGGGATACCTTCCTCCTCAACAACAGGATTTAGACCGAATGATGGAAGAAGCAGATGTCAAACTCCTGCTTGCGGTCAACCGGAACTCACAACATGTGCTTAGAGGCCTCTTTCCTCCGACCGTTTGTAGGCCTTATGCTCTGCGCCCTAGACCTCATGAATATGAACTCCCAAAAAAGATGACCACAATTTCATCTCTAGGGTTCTATATCGTACCATTCGGGATGTTAAGTTTTAACTCTCAATCCTGGCTATAGGCATAAACTTATAGTTTTTAATTTCATTACTTTCATTATCTCATGTAAACAAGTTGCGGTATGTCAACTTTGTATCTTAATAATAAACGAAATCTACTATATATATATATATATATATATATATATATATATATATATATATATATATATATATAACACATGCATTGACGTCATAATTATGTTGCCAAAGGAAACCGTGTCTCTGCAAAACGCGGCAGACATTGATGCTTCACATGCAGCTAGTAAACAGCCATTTTTATGCAATTATAAACTCAATTTTATAACGGCTACTGAAAGTTAAGCGCGGCACACCATGCAGCGCTTGTAGCGTTGCGTGACCGCGTCGATCGTGTCAGATGGGTTAATTGTAGCCTGTAGGCTACATAGACACCAAATTAAGGCCTGAGTCCGGTTGTCAGAAACCTTGCATGCAGTGAGAATGATTTCGTTTAGGATGACAGAGGTCTAGGAACGGATAGATTGGAGTACGAATTCTTAATCTGAAAAAAACTATCGATCTGTACGTTAATGGTATGCAGTCACTCAGTGGCGGCGCCAGGGGGCTAGGGGTGCTTAGCACCCCCTAACTGCGGTTCAGCCCCCCCCCAAAAGGTTGTCGCATCCCAATGGCCCAATGGGAGTAACTTAATTACCATGGCTTTTTTTAGCTTTAGGCCTACAGTTGGCCATAATTAGTGTGTGGGATTGCTTTAGCGCCATGCAGCATTGCAGTTCATAACACGTCCCATTGTCTTTACAGCCAATGACAATAACGGATGACAAAAAACGTCTATATAATGAGGCAGGAGAGGTTCAGACGCTAGATCGTTCAGTATGATCTCAACGTAACTTGTAGATATCTTACAATGAAACCCATTTTCTTAAGTTTACACAAATGAAAAGCTATAAGCCTACGTCAATTGCTTAGTTATGCAATTATAATTGATTAGCTATAATTGATTGGGTGTCACAGAGAAGGGCGCAAATTCCAGTTGTCTTCTATGCCACCCTGGTATAGAAGACTGCAGAGCCAATCGTTACTTTTGTCTACTATGTACATCCAGTCTGGTCAAAAGTTCCAGTTTTCTTCTGAGCACAGAAATGTGGTCAGAAGTTAATGTAAAACTTGTGGATGGTGACCGGCAGTAGGCCACGGGAATATATGATTCCCATGCAGCGATGCTTAAGGTAGGCTGGCCGGTGATGTGAGCAAGTTTGCACATGATTGTAAGAGTTGTCCGCTGTGAAAATTAAACCGCCTGAACTGTATCCAAAAACGAAATCCGCAGACCCAACACAACAGCGATAGAACACAATGACCCAATGACGACAATGACGTCACTGGGTCGAGCTTACTCTGACTCGAGGTCGTTGGAGAAATGACGTAAATCAATTAATTATGGTTCTCAGTAGCATTTCGTTAATTTTCACAACTTTCTCTAAAAATAAGTTAGTTTTAGCAGCTTCTTCTTAAATCTGTCTTAGGCCTATTATTAAGTGATAAATTAACGTATTAAGTTATTATAAATCTACTTTTAAAAATACGTTCCTTATAACTGTAGGCTAGGCCCCTAATTGCAATTATAAAAGTAGCCTATAGGCGGCCTATATAGTTAGGCTATACCTTCAATGGCGTCGGTGTTTAATGCAAAGGCGTCTGTGTCTTAGTACACTGAACTTCTGCATATTAATGATCAACCTGATTACGTCCTCGTTTTGGTGCGCCATCGGTTGTTGATGCCTTGTACATTAGACACCGGCGCTATAGAAGTTATAAATTAGCCTAGACTACAGAGCATCCACCAATGGCCCACCAGAACCAAACCCTATTCAAATCAGTATCATGATGTCCTGTGCGTTATAATAATGGCGTTATAGAAATCACTCGACTAAATCAGAGTTAATTTGCCAGATTGATGTGTGTGTGTGTGTTTGTGTGTGTGTGTTTGTGTGTGTGTGTGCGTGCGCGCGCGTGTGTGTAGGCCCCTATGTATCTCTAGGCCTATAGCCTACGTGTGTGTGAGCGCGCATACGGAAAACCTGAGCCCTAAATAAATAAAAAATTGTTTCGGCTTAACGACACTTTTTTCATATCGAAGATGATTAGTGTCGGAGGCAGAAAGCAACCTCTCGCTCCACGTTTAAATTGCGACCGAGCCACCCGCAGTAAAGATCCGAGAAATTAATCTCTGATAAACCGACCCGACCGGGAAGCGAACCCGGGGCGCCAGCGTGACGAGCGGGCTACCTACCCACTCGGCCACTCAGGATCTCTGTATTATAAAAACCTGAGCCCTGAAGCTATATCGTATTATATAGATGGACTATAGATGGCATTAGATAGGCTGGAGACCATTATCAGCAGGTCTTCGGACAAGACTGGGTCGACCTTCTCTAGTTTATATATACTCTTCCTGAAACAGGCAGCGTACGGTCGTAAACTGAGGCCGAGAACATGAAGGCTGTTTTATCGTGGGTTAGGCCTAACTTGGTTAAGAAAATAGGAGACTCGACATTAGCATGGGTAAAATCTATCGTCCAGGTCAACACTCAAATCTAGTCTAATTGTAATCAGATCAGATTACATTAAAATTAACTTAATTACAATAAAACCGACTTATAAAGGATCGAGTAAATGAAAGGCAAATTGACTGACTCACTCAGTGACTCAATGACGGACTGAAATAATGGCTGACTGGCTGATTGACTGACTGGCTGATTGACTGACCGAGTGATTGACTGACTGACTAATAACTGAGTTTTCTGGCAGAATGAATGGGTGACTGAATAGCTGACTTTGTGATTGCCTTATAATCAAATATAGTGGCTGACTGAATGGCTGGAGTTGACTGAACGGTTGACTGAGTGATTAGTGATTGACTAAAACAATGGCTGACTGACTGGCTGATTGACAAAAAGAATTGCTGACTGATTGACTGAGTTATTAAAACAATAGTTGACTGACTTGGTGAATGACTGATCGATTGACCGAATGGCTATCTGAATAACTCATTGACTAAAAAGAATGGCTGACTGGCTGGTTGATTGACTGATTGACTAAAGAATGGCTGACTGACTAAGTAAGTAAGTAAGAAGGTAACAGCAACTAACCATCCATGTAGACGAGGTCGAACAATATAGTGGGAAATAGAAATAGGCATAAAAATATGTTAAACGGTCATAACATTTCCAATTGACCGTTTTTAATTTAGCTTTATAGGCTTATAGCTTTGCAGTAGGCCATATAGGCATGCATATTCACTATGAACTATATATATACATAGATATATATATAGGTAGGCCTACCTATGCATGGTATATATGACTAATAACTGAGTTTTATATATATAGCATATATATATATATATATATATATATATATACATATACATCCACTCATGGTGTGACCGATTCTTGAATTGGAAACCGATTTGCGCCAATATTTCCCATAGACCGATTAACCGGAATCGGCGCATTCCAGGACTAACGATCCGATTACCAAACGTAACATTTTTGACAAAAAAATTCTTGTTATTAATACAAAAATAGTAATTTGTTTTGGCGACCTCCTGCGGTAATATTTAATCTTCAACATTGAAAGTCCGTGTAAAATAATAAAATTCTGAATCAACGCATCATCAAAATGGCGGACAGTCGGGCTTTTGAAAGTTTTGAGTAGCAAACAGTGCGTAGAACCAAATAATATTGCCGATTAATAAGATCGGAATCGGTGATAAAGCAGGCCAACTAATCGGAATCGGCATAAAAATGCCAATCGGTCACACCTAGGCCTAGGCCTACTATACGAACTGTGTGCATTAATTTATATTTAATGAGAGCTGTCCTTCGTCGGGAAGGGGTCGATGCATGGGGGTTGAAATGGACCTCCCGAAAGTATCGGGCCGAAATTGTTTAGTCACAGACTCAAAGTCGACGGTCATAGGCCCTAATGTCAGTTCAACTTATGGTTCGGGGTTGAATCGATCTCCATTCGCGGTAAAATTCAACCCTGTGTCGATATAAAATCGAGAGGCGCTCTAATTAGGCTACAGTTTGTTGACGAAAAAATTCAGTTAGGCCTATTAGGGGATGATAATTAGAAGTAGGCCTAATTCAAGTAAATCGCCTATTCCTGCTCTCTATAGAGACAGCCAGTAGCCGGTAGGCCTAATTAACAATTAGGCCTAAAATCAAAATTATTTAAATCACATAGGTCTACTTGGGTCAGTCCCAACAACCTCGTCCTTCAAGCGGCAGATTAAAACTTTCTATTTCGTGAATCAATGCGGTCACTTGGCTTCCACCCTGTCCACCTCCCCTTCCCCTAGCGACTGACTGTGCATAGGATTCAAGTAGGCCTATTGACGTCTGGCATGGGAGGGTTCATAGTGTAGGCTAGTGCCAACGACTTCATATTTAAACCCTTCATTTTCTCTGGCGTATGACTAGCTTCTTCCTCTGTAAAATAAAGCCTCTCATTCAATTCGAGATTTGGTTGTATATTTAAATTTTGTTTATGATTGTTTGAATGTATTAATCTTGTATATGTACAGTGCTGTGCGTTTGCTAGTGCTTCTCATATGATTTGGAAATACTTACTTACTTACTTACTTACTTAAACGAAGCGTATGTAAAACTCATATTCATTCATTCAAATATATGAGCTACATAATGTCTCGAGTAAATAAAACAGTATACTCGCTGCTTAATGACGTCATTGCAAGTTTAAATTTAAAGTCCATGCGGAAGTTTGACGTTTGCTTCTGAAATCTTCGTTTATTGATTTCTACACAATTTATTTAAAAACAACCGATAGGTCTTTGTATTTAAATTCATCCGTGAACTATGGCACCCACTGCCTTCCCGATAAAGCTATGGAACGTTGTCAACAGTGAAAACGGATTAATAACTTGGGCCGAGGACGGTCAGTCTATTCTGGTTAACGAAAACAGTTTTGACTTAATCGTGACCAAATGTCTCCCGAACTTCCTCCGAACGCCGTCACTTTTCAGCCTTCGAAGGTCGTTACGGTGGTACAACTTTGTCTGCTCGGAAAACGACGGTCATGGTTCTTCTCGCTACTGGCACCCGTACTTCATACGCGATCGTGAAGACTTGTTGTCGAGAGTAACTCTAGGAAAAAAGCGCGCATTAGTGAAGTCGTGGTTGGCAAACAGAATGGAAACTGGATTAAGTAATGACGATGACGATTATAGTGCGGATATGCAGCTTTCTCTGGTTGCAATGACGTCGGGTGATTCGATTCTTCCGATCTCATTTCGACAGAAACTCGATTTTGAGTCATGTGATTGTACGCTCGATCCTGGACTATTTCGGGATGGTGCCACGTTATGGTCCAAGACTAATGAAAGGCATTCACAAGAGCTTCAGAACTCAAATATCAAGTGCCAGGATACAGAAGGAACTGATATGGTTAAGGATGATTTCTTATCTACTGAAGTTCTTCATTCAGCAAAGTATCTATGCGTGGCTTTCAACTCCAGACTTTCAAATGGTGCTTTTGACACAGATGCCAGTCATCCAGTGTTTTCTTTAGAGACTGCAAGTGACAGAGGTGGTGAAGGCGACTGGGGAGCCAGCACATTCTGCAACAGTGACAACAGTCTTTGCTGTGCTGACTTTGAAGAACTGCAGTGTCCCAGGCCAGGCGAATACGAAGAGTTGATGCAACAGTCTGTTCTTACTGACTTAGCTGGAAGCGAGCTCTTTAGTGAGTTGACATGCCTTGAGGAAGGCTTTGCATTGAGTGGGGTTCCTGTTGCACTTACTAATGATTCGGACATTGATCAGTGGCCAATGGGAGAAACAAGAAGTTATTTTGCTCTCTAAACTCATCCTTGTTTACTCTGTAATGATCTCCATTTAGTTATGTTTAAGGCAACCTTCAGCTTTGTATACCTGACTGCAGGGACGTCATTTCAGTTTTTTCAGAGGAATTTTCAGAGGGGACAACACTTAGCCAGCTTCTTAAGTTTTGTATTTAATCTACATGTGTGAAAACTGTGGTTAAATTATCTAACGTGTTTTCTTCTTGTTCTTATTTATTTCTTACTATGTTTGATTTTCTGCTGTACTCCTAGTGATGAATAAAGATATTACATTATTTCATCAAATGCACTGACATACATATAAATAGTTGATTTTTCCAGATTTGTAAGCTTTCTTATTTAAATGTGTTATAGGCGTTAGGCATGCTATTAAATTGTACTTTAGCAGTTTTTTGGTTAAAACCACATTGCTGTGAAAATCTGTTTTAAACAAATGCAGTTGTTAGTCTTGTTTTATACATGTACTAAGTTTTCTAAATACTATTCAGGCATGTTTTAATATACCAGCAAGTGATGGCTGTTTGGTGAAGAGACACATTTAAGAAATTACCAGTTCATGGTAATATGCTTGACATTCCATTTATGTGCATGCTTAATGCATAAGTAAGTATTGCTACTTACCTACATACTTCTTACTTAGGAACCTTTTATCCGTTTTATGTATTTTTTGTACAACAATGATAATGTCGTCAACTCGTCACAATAAGAAGTCCATGTAATAAAACTATCATCCTAACAACAACATGAAAAAAGCGAATGACGTAACAATCGTGTTTGTAGAACAAAATGATGTCGTCACAATACGGAATAGCCATTATCCTAAGAACAACGCGTCCCTAAACATAGCTAGGCCTAAAGCCGTTGCAATAGTGTTTTAAACTAAGGAGGTGTAATAATAACGAAGTCAATTATAGTACAAAGCTATTATCGGAGCAGCAACTGTATAACAAAGAGAAGTCGTCACAATACGAAGTACATAGAACAAAAATTAATGACTTGGCATCATTATTAATTTATTACGTCATTATATTAATTGTCCATAGACAAAATAGTGACGTAATAATAGTGTTTGTATAACAAAGAGAAGTCGTCACAATACGAAGTAGCCTACATAATTATATAGAAAAAAATTAATGACCTGGCATCATTATTACGTCACTATTTTGTCCACAGACAAAAATGACGTAATAAGTGTCTGTAGAAGTTAGAACAAAGATGTCGTCACAATAAAAAGTCCATAGCACAAAGCTAATAGCACCATAGCTATTAGCCTATAGCCTATTTCGTAATGTAGGCCCATGCATGTAAATATTATTCAGTTTCAATTCAATTTATTCTGTTACCAAATTGCAAGGAAATAATAGAGAGGCTAAAAAAGTCATGTCATTCTGTATTTAATTTAATTAGAGAACCTAATTAAGGGACCCTCTTTCCATGGCCCTTTGTGTAGAATAGGAAGCAAGGCTATGGCCTAGGGTCTACCGATGACAATAATAGTCGCCAAACCAAGTACACTGTAAATACAACTAGACAGAAAAACTCTTAACTTAGCCTATGTATTAACTAAGGGCTCAGACCACAACTGAGCAAAAGCCATACCTTAATCATTCAAACCCAGGACGTGTCTTCAAAGTAAATAAAGGCGGAGTTGATGCTTGAATAGCCTAGCGTTCGGTTGGCGTTGAATATAATTATATGCAGGAAGAGCGTTCCAAAAATGGGATCCATGGAGTACATCGAACAGAGAATAATCAAGTATTAGTATGTCCATAAAGAGGGTCGTAAGACGTCAATTGAGTTTCTTGTTTGATAGGTGTAACCATCAATAAAACTGATGACTTTAGGTATTATGACAATTAGATTTTCATCATAAAAACTATATTCATTTACTGTAACAGTTATTCTGCAATGCTTAGTTTGAATAAAATTAATATATTGTCTCAATTTCTGTGGCAAATGAATCTGCAAAAATTTGCCCCACGACTGGCACACGGCTCCTGAGCTGCCCTTAAAATCTTATGGCGGTTAAAAGAAGTTGCCCATGCCTGTTCTGTATGGTTCGTTGCGCTCTACGGACCGACTGGATCTTTTTGTCCCTCGGACCAGGACCGCTCTAGCCCAACGTCCGGCGTTTGCTGTTGTGTTCCCTTCTGCTTGGAATGACCTTCCCCTCCTCTGCAGGCTAAGCTAATGTCTGGGGTCTCCTCCTCGATCGTTTACTCGTTCCCTGGAGGCGTTCCTCTTTCCCCGGGGCTTCTGCGCCGAGAGCCTCTGAATGGTCCATACTTCTAGAAGCGCTCTATAAATAAATGTCCAGATACGATATGGATAGCTTTAACAAGCACTATATAAATTCCTTTTTGAAGTCAGTCGGATGGTTCATTACTGGTTAGATGGTTCATTACTGGTTAGTGTTGATCTCACGCCCCATTTGTGTTGTCCATTCTACATGTGGCATTATCATCATCATCATCATCGTCATCATCATCATCATCATCTGTCCTTGTGCTGCACAATTTATATGCATTACATCATAGTACAGGTGCACAATGTTAGTGATGTTCTTTCTCTTTGCTTAGCATTATTAATTATTATTATTATTATTATTATTATGACAAATTTACTTCTTCATAAAGCCAATAAGTTATTATTATTAGCAGCAGCAGTATTAATTAGTAACCTCTAGGCCTATAGCACTAGTCAGTGTCAAATGATTAAGGCATCAACCGATGGCACTCCAAAGATCAATGCCACCATTTAGTCAATAACCAGAGTTCACTGAAACAGAAAGGCAGCTTTATATGGAGGAAGGTAAGCCAACTGAAGAGTCTTAGACTTTGTAAGCAAAACAACATTATGAATAGATTGAGCAGAAAGAACAGCTGAGATGAACTAAGAGATTAGATTACGAAATGTTAGGTCCAGCCACTGAGAAAGCTCATTCACTACAAGCAGTTCTAGTTTTAAGACAACCAGAGAAATGCTATCGGATATGCGTTAAATAAACAATACGTCTACGAAGTTATGACCTTCTAGTAGTCTACCTCGGTCTCGGATTGCCATAGAACAGTATCGTGCCTATGCCTCTGTTGGCCCTTTGCTGTGGAATGACCTTGCTGCTATAACTCATGCTGTGATCTTATCTGGAAGCCCTACTGTTTCTGCCCGTTCTCTTAAGACTTTTTTTCAAGGGGTTCTTTGTACTATGAGAGGTGCTTTATAAGTCCGTAAATAGAATAGAATAGAATAGAAATGAGGACACGTGTGGTGGTAGCCAGTCCTCTCCTCCCTGAACATAAAAGCAAACACAGACAGCAAATTTAAAATTTCTTGTTCTACATTTTGAAATTTAACACTCGAATCAGTGAATATAAGCCCCCGAGAACAAAGCATATATGCCAAAGCAATGGTTACGAGATCAAATTTGAAACTGAAAACAATAGCAAGAACACTTAAGATAATAAACCGCCAAATCTGCAGGAATGTGAGTTCTTTCATGTGAGTTTTGGTCAGACAAGCATTTGATTTTTTCACCGTTAAAGCAGAAAAGGCGAAACCATTCATACAACTGTGAAATTTTCTTCAAATATTTACAAGACATCTCAAATACTTGCCAAAATTTAGCTTTGTTTTGAAAGTAAACAAACGACTAGTGTAAGCAGCTACACCTAACATAAATGAACAGGCAAGAAACCCTTTCGCAGAGATTATGCTAAACCCCTACTTAAAATGTATGCGTAAAGTTCACGTACATATGAAGTAAATGTATACAATAACAAGAGATTGGCCAGAAACTGCCATTTCGGCAATCTGCTTGACTTTCTAACACGACACAAAAAGTTACAAAGCAAGGTAGATTTCACATTACGTGGTTGTTGGATCAAAGCCAGAGGTGACTCCAGAATACGAAACTTGGGAGGGGGTTAAGTAATGGGTGTCTGGGATGCATTGAGAAGAACTGGTAAAATGTCAATCTGCCAAATGTAGGGAGATGTATACATCCATTTTGCTTCCATAAATTGACCATAGAAAGCTGATGTTTCACTTCTGCAATCATGTTGAGTAATTAAGACATTAAAATGCATTTAGAACTCTGCTAGGAAAAACAGAGGCATAAACTTATCACAGCTATTCATAATACATTATCTAATCATCAAATTGAGATACATTTATCATGGTGATACTTAACGCAGAAATTACAAAAAAGGGTGGGTATGCTGCAGACTTATAAGCACTTCAATTAACATCAGATGTACCAATACAAATTCTAGCCAAGAAGGAACAAGCTCTTCATTATTTTGCATCATAATGAATGTAAAAGGTGCCTAATAATGTTCTATTCCTAAATGCTGCGGCATTGGTCGTAAGATTCCAATCCGACGTGCAGAGAAGTTGAGACTAACAAATGGTCAACAAACTCCTAGTTTAGCATAGTGCACCGGGATTCAGTTATGCTGAATACTTTATTAAAAGTAATGTTCATTAAGTGCAGACACTATCGTTGCTAGAACATGTACTTACAAGAACTGTCTGGTACCAAAGCGCATATTTTGTTGCCTGCCACAACAGTTTTTTCCAATTACTTCAAGGGCCACCGTAATGTCTGGCTGTAGTTCACTGTGACCGTGATTTATTACTGGACAACTGATGCCTAAAAGTGAACTGCCACATTTTTTGTCTGCTGTTTCCTTACATTACTTTTAATAGCATACAGCGAAAAGGTTCCACGAAAATCAGCCAATCTTCATAAAGATGCCTTAAGCATAAGCTTTGCTGTATTAGACACAAAGCAGAAGCATTGGCTAAGGTCCAGCCAATATGAAATTGAAATCACAGTATGGGTCAAAATCCAGCCAAAGAAGAAGGCAGAAATGGCCAATCTCTTGACAGTATAAGATACCTATCGTAAACAGTCCACAACACCAACACCAACCAAAAGGTAATCATGCATTACAGTCACGAACTCGTCTCTGTTCTCACTGGCTTTGTCCCGCCGTGCTGACAGGATCAGCTGCCGCAGCATCACCGGCAGACTTCGGTCTTGGTTCATCGCTCGATGCCGAACTCGGTTCACTGGCTGCCGACTCCTCCTTTGACTCGGGAGTCGGAGCCTCCTCAGGCTCTTCCAAGGTTGGAGCTTCCGGCTCCTCCAAGGTCGGCAACAGCGTCTCGATGGCCTCCGAAGGAATGTCGTTTTCCAGTTCTGGCTTGGGACTTTCGTACTCTGCAAGGTCAGCCTGTTCAATGCGCTCGAAACTGTCGTCTGAGGTTGCAGATGAACTGTCTTCATTTGCTGCCTCTGACTGGACACTTCCGGCCTCCGATAACGGGGTGCCCGCCTCGGCATGACTCTGGTCAAGCTGGAGAAAGTTCTGCATCTTTTTGACCAGCCTAGAATATGTTATTACTAACAAAAATAAAATCACTTCTATAAATACTATGACCATCTTTAATCCTTAGTTCAAATCTCAAGGTCATAATATGATATTCTAATTTAGGTAAATTTGTACTGGCGAAGACGCATGGTTGGCCAGTTGAGTTTGAAGCTCACCTTGATTTTCCCAGAACACTTGTGTAAACAAATAATGCATAATGTTTTGTAACTAGACAATCTTAACTATACTTAGGTTGTTTAGGAAATCTGCCCCTGTTAGATTTATATAAGAAATGGATTCAGAATCCAGTTACTTCTGGCGACAAAAGCACAATATTCACAAAGAGGTAAAGAATGCCTGCATAGACTAGAATCATGGACAGATAAACAACAATATAGACAAGACAGCATATAATATGCAAAGCAGCAAACTATGCACAAAACATGCAGCCAGACAAAAGAAACGAAACCAATACATACTTTTTCACACAAAATGATCAAATATGCCAAAAAGTGATGAAAGACAAATGCCAAGTTTTCCTTACTCCGTAAGTGCTGCCGTGTCTCCTCTTACATTAAGGTCGATTGTCTGGTAGTTCGTCAGAGTGAAGACAATATTGGGTGATTCGTAATTCACCGACATAATAGTATCAACTCCATACGTTGCTACAAATCAGTTAAAAGCAAAATTTTATTTATTTGCCTTTACACAGCTCCTGAGAAGTGTGGCCCATAGCTTCCCTGTCACCGAAATAATAATAGTAATAATAATCTTTGTTTATTATTTCAAACTGACACACCGCAGTATGATTACAATTCATAGTATGAATGGATGATCACAAATTATTACAGGAGTCGAATTTAACTATTTGGCAGCCATGCAAGGCGTCCAACACGCCCTATTGCTCATTTTAACAATGCCATCTGGCAAATGAAAGACCGAGTCGACCATTGGGATGGTAGCGGGAAGCAATCCCGCATCCGTGCTGATCTACTCTTCATGCCAGAGTGTTACCATTACCCTAAACCCCTCCCCAAAAGAACAGCCTACCTGCTTGACCGATTGTTTGGTTTGGTTTGGACGTGGGGCCAAAACATCGTTCAGCTCTACTGCTACATATATGTCAACTGTTACCAACGGACAAACACATCTCTTAGGAGCATTGCTTGATAATCATTCGCTGAGATATCATTTCTATGCTGATGATACTCAAATTTACATTTAATTTGACAGTCTGTCATGTAACTCATCTGTTGCTGTACAGCTGTTGTCTGCTGTCTTTGATGAGGCACAGTCCTGGATGGCATCCAATAAACTCCTCCTTAACCCATCAAAGACTGAATTTCTGCTACTGGGCACTCCACAGCAACTTAAAAATTTGATGGGCTTAAGTCACTGAAACTTGGTGACTCAATTGTTCATTTGGCCGATGCTGCACGTAACTTAGGTGTTGTTTTTAATTCTACCATGTCTCTCAGTGGCCATGTAAACAGTATTTGTAAGTCATCCTACATGTTCATTCGTGACATACGCAGAATTAGGCGTTATGTGCTAATGTCTGCAAGAATATCTCTGGCAAATGCATTGGTTTCCAGTTGCCTAGATTATTGTAATTCACTTCTTACTGGTATCAATAAGTCTAACTTGCTTAAACTGCAAAGGGTTCAGAACTCTCTGGCTAGAGCCATAACTAATACATCCAAATATGAACATATAACCCCTGTGCTTAAATCTTTGCATTGGCTTCCTGTTCAACAGAGAATTCGTTTCAAACTGGGGCTCATAGTATATAAAACTGTAAATTCTGGCCAACCACAATATTTAAAATCAGTTCTTATTCCCCAGACTTATCATCATTCAATGAGGTCATCTGATCATCTTTGTCTGGTCATACCAAAAATCAAGAACTGTTCTTGGCAAACGAGCTTTTTTAGTATCTGGACCTACTTTTTGGAACTCTCTTCCTGTGTCTGTACGCTTTGCTCAGTCGCTTGGGTCATTTCGTTCGCGGCTGAAAACTTACCTCTTTCAAATTGCTTATCCACCGTAGGCTGTCTCTCTGTCTCTTACGGACTGATCTTTTGGATGTTGACCTGATTACGGCTTGGTTTTGGTGTGCCATCGGTTGATGCCTTGTGCATTAGACACCCGGCGCAATAGAAGTTGCTAATTACATTACATACATAAGATATGAGCAACTACCTTACCTAAAACAAAACTTATAACTAGAACTTATAAAATTGCACTGTAGTTAGACATTCCTACATCAATATTTCAAGAAAACTCCTCAATTATCACTCTCCCAGTCAAGCAAGAACAGATTTAACTACCGGTATTACAGAAGTAATTCAAATTCAGCTGCTATTTCTGAAACAGTTTAAACCTAGTAGATGAAAGTACATAAATACGGTAATTGAATGACTTCCACATTATCAGTCAGTGGTCATTTCAAGTGAAGCCAGAGTAATAAATAATAATCTGTTGGAAAAGTCCAATTAAAATCCAGTTGGTCAGTAAAACCATATCATGCTCTAGCCTGGATAGTCAAGTTGAACATCATCAGTCATACGTTTAGACCTAACCGATATTAAAGAACTGGTGAAAGCGAAAAAACCGGTTGGTAAATACAAAAACTTTAGGTCAGCAAACAGGATATTTAGACCAATTATTTGTTCTACTTTTATAGGTACTTAATTTACAGTAGGCAAATGTTTACTAATATTAAAAACTATGCTCATGGCTGTGGGAAAAATGAGGCCCACAAGTAATTTTTATGCTATTTTCAAACAGGACATATAAACTAAAACTATACAGCATGCAACATAGTAAAATACAGCAATACATCAATATTTAATATGTCATAAATGACACTCTGGTATGTTAGTAAGATTTTCAAAGCTACTCTAATAGCCTCAAGAAAAGGAAGTAAAACATCAAGTGTAGTAATTCTAACATGAGTTTCACAAATAATTTCAGATTAATCTTATTCTAATGGAGAGACAAGAGAGACATGCTCACTTGGTGACGAAGTCTTGAAATTGTAACGTTGATAAAAGTTCTGCCTATCAATCACAAGCGTGCGATTAGCCTTATCTAAAATGACTTCCTACAAAAACAAACACAATAAAAATTCGATTATACTCATAAAGTCCTAGTCTTGAAATCTAAAACAATTCATTCCCTGCAAAAAGCCTAGTTCCTGGGTTTCAGCCTTCAATAGTTTAGTTTGGAACTTTGGATGCAACAGTTTGGGAACAGTGGAACACTTTTGCAGGGTTCTCATCGATATTACCTAAGTTCATCTGAGTAACTTATTCAGACTCAACGTCATCATCAGTAGCTTACTATTCACAAGAAGTTGATTATTTTGTTAATTTTAACTTCAACAAGATCCAATGGAAAATTTGTACCAGAGCAGGTATCTAGGAAAATCAACCAAATCAGAATAAACTGTCATCTTTTACCTAACATGTCTATATCTGTTCCTGTTTATCATCCTGTGAGTGTGTGTGACACGTGCATGTGTTTATGTGTATGTATGGGTGTCAGTGTGTGTGTGTGTGTGTGTGTGTGTGTAAGTATGTGTGTGAGTGTGTGTTTATATGCATGTCAATGAATGCATAGACCAACCTGCCATGGATTGAAAAATGCCAACATCCCAATAGTTCCAAAAATCCACACCACCAGAATTAATCCAATGCTCTCTGGAAAATGAAGTATTATAATAGTTGTTTAAAAATCACTGTTCACGGCCTATCTAGCACAAAACTATTTTAATAATAATAATAATAATAATTCTTCCTTTATTGAAACAATCAAGTTGACACATTGCAACCGGTACAGTTTACAGTTATGCAATTGAAACAATTCACAAGAACACCATTAAATGACAGAAGACATAAATCTTAACTACTAACGGAACAGACAGCCTGCAAACACATCCGCCTACGGGACTCGAACTCGGTACCTCTCGCTCTCTACGCCAGATGTTATCCAATGCGCTATCGGGCCCCCATTTATTTTGGACTTGATCTGATATAGCGCCGGTGAACAAGCTGGTCTCCCTGTCATGGCTATTGTGTGGCACTGAGAAATTTAGCAGATTTACATTTATATTACATTTACAAAACAGAATCTACGAAGTATGATAATGACCAAAATAACTTATTTATGTAAAAAAGGCAAGTCAGAATGAAGGCAAGTGCATGCGTGTTTGTGGTGTGCATGCATGTGTGTTACATCATCATTTTGGTACAGCACCTGTTTCTAAAGATGAAGCATTCAATACTTTACATCGTACGGATCCAAACAGAAAGACACAGCAAATGCTTATTGCAGGTCTCAGCCAGAGAACAAGTTGCCAACTCTTCCCCTCCCCACAATTAGAGTATAAACCAGGGGTCTCCAAAGTACGGCCCACAGGCCACATCCGGCCCGCTAAGGCCTTTAATCTGGCCCACGGAACTCTCCTTGAAGAAACAAACTAAATTGGGAAAATTGAAAATTTTAATGCCGCTATACTCTGACATGCATATTGCCAAAATCCATGTCGCTGTTTGTAAGGCCTGATATACAATGACACCATTGCAGTGCTTAAAGAGTAAACTATTCGGAGACATTACGAATCCAAGCATTCATCGCATTACTCACAATTCACTGGACAGCTGCGAACAAAGAAATTGGTTTCTTCGGAGTTTTGGCCTGTGGAGCTTTAGAAAGTCAGCAATGTGGCCCCCCCTGGAAAACTTTGGAGACCTCTGGTAAACAAATGAACACTACTAGTTTCACTTTACTAGCAATTGTTAGGTTACAACAATGGGAATGTTGGACTGTTGTGGTTGTTATTGGCATCGTTAAGTAGTCCAACTCCACAAAGACTGTAACTAAAAAGGCAAGCAAATAAACAAGATGTACCAGTAATCATAGCTGTAGTTTAAAAATACTTACCATAACTGTAGAGAGGGTAGCCAATGATAAAAGACAACACCCCTGTCAGCAAAATAAATAATGTTACCATTATATCAAAACCTATTCATGTGAAAATAAATGCATTCATTTCCTAATTGCATGATCAGCAAATGTGAACATTGCTGTGGTAAACACTAAAACCCTGAACTCTATCATGCAAATTGATAGCCACAAAAAAACCTATCACTAAATAATTAACATTTATATCATAATGCAATTATACAGTTGCATATAATTAATTATAAAATTATCAACAAATCGGTCTTCCTAAGATCATGGGTGTAACACTGTACTGTGACGGTGGTGTCCGGTTACCACCACTTTAATAAGTGGTCGTGACAGTCACCACCACTTTTTAATTGGCCCTGTGCTGAAATATTTTTTGCGCCATGACAGCGTTATTTTGGTTTGAAGCAAGTTCAAGCAACGACAAGTTACAGTGGTGTATTCTTGCAGAGTTAAATGATGGTTTGTTGAAAGTCAAACAATGATTCACGAGTGACAGCTGCTCAGCTCTACTGTGGTCTTAGTGATGTCAACATATTTACAGTTCGGAAACAGACTGTAAACATGTAGCCTATGTAGGCCTACTTTGCTATCTGCAAGTGACCTGAAAGTGTCAGATACAGCATACTACATTTTTATATAAGGGAATGAAAGGGAGGGGAGGAAGCGTGGAGACACAATGGAAAAGGACAGGAAGGGGAGGAAAGAGGTCAACACCACTTTGTGGGGCATGGTTATGCTCTTGCCTAAGACTGAATCAGATATGGGTAACTACTTGATCAGATTCTAAATGAATTAGAGATGGGTAACTAACTGATCAGATTCTAATTGATTAGCTAATTGAATACACAAACAGCTAATTCTAATCAATTAGCAAAAAGATTTAGCTAATTCGAATTCCAATCGATTATCAAATTTCAGTAGCTAATTCTAATTGATTAGCAATTTAACGAATCGATTAGCTAATCGAATAGACATTTTTCGACAAACAGCTAATTCTAATTCTAATCAATTAGTTACAAGATTTTCCTAATTCTAATTGATAAGCAAATTTCAGCAGCTAAATCTAATTCTAATCGATTAGCAATTTAACCACCCGGTAATCGTGCTCATCTCTGAACTGAATGGCAATGGTCTTAATCTGTCTTCCAAAGACTGGCTTTTGACCAATTTACTGAGTGTATACAAAGAAAGCAGCTTTAAAGGTACATCTTTAGATTCTTTACAGATGACATGCCCATAAATGACATAAATAAAGGTTGTAAATAAAAGGCACATACCAACTGCAACAGCCCAGGTAACAGCAGTTGGCTCAACGCCAAGATGCAGCCGTTCCTCCGACTCCTCTTTCACACAAATGTTTGACATCTCTAAAATGGTCCAAACACTGTACTTCATATAATGTTGTTCATGCAAGTGGATCTTTCAACAACCACTGTTTTGGGATTTCTTTTACACCCTCGGCCAAAGCAGGACCAGTACAGGACTAAAACCATGTCCACAGGATCACATATACTTAACATAATATCGCCACTATCGTACTTTGTCAGCCTACTGATACTTAGTCTAGTTATTAGGTTAAGAGGTCATTAAACTCAGCTGTTGATGAGGGGGGCTTCAAAAATAATACACCTGGAGTTTAAAACACCGCCATGAAGAATTCGACGAAGCTGACACCCAAAAAAAGTCAACCAACAATAGCTACACATTACGGTCAAGAAAGGCATTCATAAATCGTATAAAGAAATTGTTATTACAAAGTTATGAAGCATTTGCGTAGCGCAACATTGATATCGATCAATGAATAAGCAAAATCAGTCACAGACGAACGCAGAATAAACCGCCAGACTACGACCTGAGGGATAATTATTCGTCTCGGCATTCAACGTCGGAAATCAGAGTTTTAAGAAACCTGCAAGAATCTGTTAGAGTCTGACAATGGACGGCAATCTGTACCTAGTTTTCGATATGTTTGCGCAGTAATTTATCGATAACGAAACGACGAAAACAAAAGCAACGGCGGAGACGACTTTGATCACCTGATCATTGTCTCTATGCAGTGCGACCACTCTCCATTTTCAGAAATCCCAAGCTCTTGCCATAAAAATCCCAAAATTGGCCAAAAGTGTACCAAACAAATCCCAAGAATGCTATGCCAAATCCCCAGATCCCAAATCAACCTCCAAAATCCCTAGATCTTGGGAAATATCCCAAGGAGTGGTTACACTGTCTCTATGTCTTGTTGACATTGAGCAACATTTTCATAGAGCGGCTCGTAACAAGTGCGTCACTTCCGTTAAAGATCATTTTTCGCATAATTTGCTTTCCATAAATTATGATTATGATTATAGGCCTACCTGAGTCGCTGAGGTGGCTATATATAATTATGCAATAGTTTGTAGTCATACGGTAGAGTTAAAGAAGTTAGCTTTCAATTTTGAGGACCGAGTTAAATCATGGGCGCCCGTAGGATTTTTTGCAGGGGAGTTCAGTCACCGTCCAAAGGGCTCTTAGAGTTTGCTGCAGCTTACGCTTATTCTTGTTATCCAAGTTAATATGCCCCGGCTAAGAGAAAATGAAGTCGTTAACACTTCATACCCATGGCTGCTTCAGGGCTGGCATAATCAGATAGTCCAACAGTTGTTTACAGTTCTTCCAGAGGCAATCCAACAGAATGGATGTAAACTATACACAGTAAAGTCTAACCTATTGTTCACAAAGCACCAGTGAAAAAAAATTAAGGATGACCTTGGCACAAGAATCTTCTTCCATAAGTAATCCAAAAGAAGAGAAACACGCTCAATTCTAACATGCTTTTAACTGAATACAAAATCTTCAGATGCAGACTCAGAATGCATGAGATAAACGTAACTGATACAGTTCTTGAGGAATGCAGGGGCCTCTTGTGGTAAGCCATGGACTTCTTGACTAATAGCCTGCTGCTGATGTTCATGGGTAAGCTTATGCCGGTGTGAGGGAATTTTTGACCTTGGGCCGACCTCTTCGTCCAGAGATTATCCAGAGGTCCAAGTCCGCTTGGCTTTGTCAATATGCGTGACCTGAAGTGATGAGGTTAACCTCTGAGTCGAAGTGTTCCACCACTGATGTCGGTACATTAGTCCGAGGTAACATGTGTTTTTGATAACATAACATGGTACATATATTATTAATTATCGTTGTGCATGATCTCCCCTCCCCTTCCCAACGTCTCCCCTCCCAACTCCTCCCTCCCTCCCTAACACTCCCCTCCTTCACACTATCCCTCCCATATCATCCTCCCTCCACGTTTATATTATTAATTATCATTGTGCATGATATCACGTTGCTATGAGAACGTTTTTTGTTATTGCTATGACGTAGAATTACGTAGGCTTAAGCCAGATGCAGTGAGAAGTGATGCTTAAAGACATAATATTGTGACGTCACACAAAGAACTTCGGCTAGACCTATATTATGTTCGAGCGTTGCTATGACAACGTTTGTCACAGGGGACAGAAGGACGTCTAAGCGTTCACTTCTGTTTCATTATAATGATGACTTGTGCATAGACAGAGGCAAACCCCTGGATTTTCAATCAAAATAATATTATGTAAAATTAAGAATTATTATTAATGTGAAATTATGAAGATAGGTAATTCTGACACTTCGTTTGCTTGCATGGTGACTTGTAGGCCTACAAAGGAACTCTTATAGACTGAGGCAAAGACAACGGATCATCAGTTAACAGTACGCCATTGATTAATTATAATCTGTAGTGGCGGTCGGCTTCGCACCACTGACCAGTTGGTTGGGACAGTTAATTTTGGGTGTATTCCATGTTTGGTCCAAGTAATTGTAATAACACAACCCATGTGTGCAATTTCACATTTCTTTCTAAACACCCTGAAATAAGCACAGGATCCATAAAAGAGCACATTTCTCTACTTTGTTTCTGTTCTGAAATGCTTGAAATGCACCCTAGATCTTGACCTGGCACCAACACATTTGCCTAGCCCTTACACCTTCTTGTTGGAATTTAAAAATATACGTCACAAATGCGAAGATATGTTTTTTGCAGAATAAATTATTGCGTCATTTGATTCGTCGCCAAGGTCGCTTGACTAAGACGTCATTCGATATCTTTGAGAATGGCCATCACGTAAACTATATTTCTAGGGAGACGTTTCAATTGACTGTCTTTTGATCTTGTGCAAGTAATGTCTCGCAGCGGCAGTTACTATATTGTTGCCATAACTGCTATACTATGCTGTCTATTACAAAAGTAGTCGTTGGAGCTTACCATCAAAGGTCGTGACGCTCTGGGGTTTTCAGAACGCAGCTTATGACCTGGTACGGTAACCAAAATGGTGCTTATTTGGTAGGGTTGACCCCATTAGGCCTATATGTATATATATTGCTATATATATTGCTAACTATATATATATAGCAATATATATATATTATATATATATATATATATTGCTACATATATAATACGTATTAATACCAGTCTGCTTGTTTTGATGTCAGCCAATAAGACTACCAAACCTTCTAAAACTATCATTTAAGTATTCAGTTTCACATTTAGCATGTGGGCTTGTCTTTCAAGTTGCCTACATGTTCTTTCCTTGTCTACAATTTAAACAAACCAATGAAAATGGTCGTTCTTTGCGCTTGCGGGTCCAGGAAATCCGATTTTCCGGATTCTTCGGAATCCTGAAAATAAGGATTGCTGGATTCCGTCGCTGCAGCTTAGATCAAATCCTCGTGTGTCAAGCAGATGGAAGCACACAGGAGAAGCGTGTGAGCGTTGGCACGCTACCATTTCTGCACGGGTGAGATGCACAAAATGGTTGCTTCTATCATGCAATGAGTAGTAGGCACATCCGATGTGGTTGATCCGACCAGCAAAAGATTTATCACTGCAGCCAGGTCCATGCAAGAGCGGTCGACTTGGAGTCGTTAGTTAACCAGAGTTAACTAAAGGTTAAAAATCTCAGCGTGGATGATCCCACGTACAGGCTACAGGCCAGAGATTTGTTGCTGCTAGTAAGTTAGTGCAAGTAAACACGTTGGACTAGCGTTTTGTTAAGGTTACACAGTGTTTAATGTTAACATTGTTAACTCGGGTCAGAAATCTCGATGTGGTTAATCCGACCAACGAAAGATTTTCTGCTGCTGCAAATTCCAAGCAACAGCGTTCGACTCTAGAGGTCGTTATAGAAGAACATTTAACAATCGCTAATTAGATTATATATCTAATCTCGACTCTTTTGCCACTGCTCAGATGTACATGTTAAGCCATTCCAACTGTCCCTCTCTGTCTGTCCCTCTGAGAGACTAATTAGTATTCAAACAATTAGCTAGACTCTTAATTCTTAAAAGTATTGTAGCGTTTTGTGGAGGAGCCTTCCCTTTGGGGCTCGCCTCCAAGTCCCAGGAACTTGGCGGCGATTTAGGTTTCCTTGCCTCCCGCGGTCGTTCGCCGCCGGTTGTCTCCGCCTTCGGCCCGGGCGTTTGGCCCGTGTGTCTTGCCTCCCCTCCCCGTAGGCTATGTTCCGCCTCTAGGCTTTGTTCCTGGCCTGTGACCTAGTGAGCTTAGCTTTTAAATAGCGCTTTAGAAATGTGTAGTTTTTGATTACGATTATCCTACGTTTAATTTCTCTTGCCTTGTTGGCAGTGGAGGATTTATTATAAGCCTAGCGAAGAAACTAGGTCAAGGCCATGGCTGGAAAACCACATTAGCACGCTGGATCCATAGCTTAACGACATCATTGGCGTGACGTCCATTCAAATTTAATAGGGGAAGTCCGGCAAGAGGTGGTGGTGGTGAAGGATCTCACCTATCAATTCAATGACAAATGAGCAGGGTCGAGGCCACATGCGGTCGCTATAGAAAGACGCTTACATTTAGCCTACATGTGTTTACGTTTACCCCCATAGAAAGTGGGTATAGGCCTGAACCATTGTGGAATCGCTCTTTTTGCCACTTCCAGTGAGACTTAAACGATTATTCTGGAAACTGCAACAGTGAAACGTCACATTGGACAAAAATGGACAACTCTTGCCTTTGATAAACTCTCCATGTCTTAAAATAGACGGATAACAATACATACACGTCATATTAGGTTGCTATAGAAACCGTAACCCTGCGCGTGGACCAACGTATTTTGTCAACGCCAGTCGACATTTCTCTTCAGACCAGGACCAATTGCCTTTTTGCAGCCAATGGCAATAACGGATAATAAAAAATTGTTTATGTATTATGAGACAGATAGGATTCAGACGTGAGATCTCTCAGTCAGATCTCAGCGTCACTTTTAGATGTCTGACAATGAAATCCATTTTCTGTGTACTGCATTTTTACACAATGAAAACTTATACGTCTTAATTAGTTATGCAATCAATTGATTAGCAAGTTAATCAGTTTTTTTCAGGTGTCGCAGAGAAGGGCACAAAATCCACGTGTCTTTTATACCACCCTCACCCGAAAACCGCCAGAACAATGGCCGACCGACAAGAAAAGCATCTATCAACTCCGCGTCTTGATACTACACCAAGCATGACGTCAGAGCTAACTGACCAACCAAAAGCAGGCAACCTATATAGCGACTCCGCCATTGGAGCAGACAAGCGCCAGGTTTATTGGTGTCAAGGTGCCATAGATTTGTGAAGGGGCAGGCTTAGAGCGCTCGGAGACCAGGGTCTCCACACTCTCCCCATCGTAATCGTAAACTCAGAACTTCTACAGCGCCCACAAAAGCGAAGTCGCGGGAACCAGCTTATTCACAGGCGCTCAATAAAATCAAAATCGATAGGCAGGGGGTCAAAATCCAGAGAGTCAGGCAGGCAGACAGACAGGCGGCTAAGGTGGATGGTGTTTGGTGTTGAGACGGCGAGGTAGGCAGGGAGAAGTGTTGGATTCAGGATAGGATTTGTCAAAAAGCAGTGTTTTCAGTTTCGAGTGAAAGACCTGTGGAGAGATAGCGAGAGGTGGAGTTTTGGTGACTTCGTAGGATTGGTCAGATATTTGTCGTAGTGCTGGCGGAAGTTTGTTCCAAAGAGGTGGAACAGCTATGGCTATGGAGCGATTGGAA
Organism: Aporrectodea caliginosa; assembly: GCA_020284085.1. Classification (NCBI taxonomy): domain Eukaryota; kingdom Metazoa; phylum Annelida; class Clitellata; order Crassiclitellata; family Lumbricidae; genus Aporrectodea; species Aporrectodea caliginosa. The sequence continues at coordinate 614,716 of JACEVL010000773.1, forward strand.
AATTGTAATGATGAGGTGACGGAAGGGCGGAGCAGTGTTAGGGAGGAGGAGGAGCGGGTTGAACGAAGTGGCTGGATCGTGAACAACTGACGGAGATAGGAGGGCTGGGAGGTTTGAAGTGTGTTGTACGTGAGTGAGATGATTTTGTATTCTATTCGTTCAGGAATTTTGAGCCAGTGGAGTGATTCGAGGACAGGAGTGATGTGATGGTATTTGGGGGTTTTGGTGACAGCACGGGCTAGGGCATTCTGAATTGCTTGGAGGCGGTTTATTTGAGTTATATCTATGTTTAGGAAAAGAGAATTGCAGTAGTCTAATTTAGCGTGAACTATAGATGTAGCTATTGTGGATGCAGTTTTGAAGTCAAGCATAGGGCGGATTCTACGGAGGTCACGGATATGCATGAAGCAAGAGCGAGAAAGATGGGTGATGTGATCGGCGAAGCTGAGATTTTGGTCAAAAATCACACCAAGGTTGCGGACAGGAGAATTTGCAGTGAATGTGTGGGTAGGTGCAGAGTCAAGGTTGATGGAAATAGATGGATCTGGGATTTTCTTAAGTTGCTCACGGAGGCCTATGAGTATAAATTCAGTTTTTGATGGGTTCAGGCACAAGAGATTTGATGTCATCCAGGAAGAGATTTGGGTAACTACATGGAGAAGATGATCTATGGAGTCGGAGAAGCTGCTTGGAGAGAATGAGATGAATAATTGGGTGTCGTCAGCGTATAGGTGATGGTCAACCGAGGATGCTTTGATGAGTGAGCTGAGTGGAGTAGTGTAAAGGATGAACAATAGGGGCCCGAGAACAGAACCTTGCGGAACACCACTGGTGAGAGGACATGCTTGAGATGTGGTTTTGGATGTTTTAACGGAGAAAGAGCGGGAAGACAGATAGGACTGAATCCAGAGGAGAGCAGTGTCAGTAAAACCGAACCAGGAAGACAGTCTTTGGAGTAATATGTTGTGGTCGATGGTGTCAAAGGCTGCAGAAATGTCAAGAAGGCAGAGACAGGAGATTTCTTGATGAGAGATGGCAGAGACAAGTTTATTGTAGAGGGAAGTGAGAAGGGTTTCGGTTGAGTGCCGCTTGGTAAAACCAGACTGGTGTGAGTTAAGGAGTGAGTTTGAAGTCAGGTAGTCATTTATCCGAGACAGGACTATGCGCTCAGTTAGTTTAGAGATGAATGACAGGTTGGAAACAGGTCGGTAGTTGGAAAGGTTTTCTTGGTCAAGGGATGGTTTCTTGAGGAGTGGAGTGACTAAAGAGTGTTTGAAGAGGAGGGGAAAATTTCCAGTAGATAGGGAGATGTTGATTATTTTGGTAATTATGGGAACAAGGATAGATGCACAGTCTTTCAGTAAGGAGGTAGGTATAGGGTCAAGTTCGCACTGCTTGTTCGGGAGAGATTGTAATAAATTGGATACTTCAGTCTCTGATGTTGGGTGGAAGACAGATAATGACGATTGAGGTGGGGAAGGTGGAGAGTCATGAGTAGACGAAGATGTACCTGCAGGTGAATCGTTGGTGGTCTTAGAAAGGAGTGATTGGAGAGAGAGACGGAGAGTAGCAACTTTTCCTGAGAAGAAGGAACAGAATGACTCGGCTATTGAAGAAGATGGAAGAGAGTTTGGAAGTGGGCTGGCGGAGTTCCGATGTAGCAGTTGGTTTATGGTTTTCCAAAGAAGGCGAGGATTGGAGGATCGGGAGTGAACTAGTGAGGAGTAAAACTTCTTTTTAGCCGCAGCCAGAAGGTGATGATATTTATTTGTTGCTGTTTTTAGGGAAGAGAGCACTTGAGGATCACGGGTTCGTTTGTAAGTGCGCTCAAGGCGTCGACGGAAAGATTTGAAGGCCTGGAGGTAGGAATTATACCAAGGGTTGTTAGAGTGGGAGCCTGATTTGGTGATAATAGGAGCGTGCTTGTCAAGGAGCATGGAGAGGGTGGTGTTGTAGGAAGACAGTAGGTCATCAAGAGTGGATGGAGGATTTAGAACGAGGTCTGAAGAGGAGAGATCTTGCAAGAAGGTTTCAATGTTTATGGAGTTGATGCGGCGAAATGAATGAGGGATGGGTTCTGGATGTGGAGTAGGAAGTATGTTGAGACGTGTAAAGGTCAGGTCAGACTGTAAAGTGAACATTTACTAGAAGAGAGTTCCAAAGCCTAAGGCTAGCATCAGAAAAGACAAGCCCTAATTTAACCCGCTAATATGACCTAGAAATAACCGAACGGCATTCATGTTCATGCCTCTACCCACCACATTATTATCCAAAATGCGGTTATCTTTCAAGGTCACCGCGCCGACATTTCAGAGTTCACGATCGTGTCCATGACCCAATTATCGACCAATTGGCTTACACGAAAATAGGTCACACTTTTTGCCACGGCCCAGATTCCGTCAAGTGGGCTGACGTACAAATGGGTCAAGTCTATCACGTGATCAATGTTGTTAAACACGACCTTTGTCACGTGACAGGAGAGTACCGTATTATACGAGCCTCTGTGTATCATTTTCTACTTTTATACGATTTTAGTTTTAAAATGGATAACATTCGGCAGCAGGTCATGCTGAGCCAATTCGTTTATGTAGCCGGGTGTCATCCGGAACAGGCCAAACAGCTTCTAACGGAGGCCAATTGGCAGTTCGAGGTGATTTACGTAAACTATCGCTTCGACTAGAATCATGCCACAATCTTTTCGTCCACTTTCATTGTCTGGAAAATGGTTAAGTCTGACATTGCATAGCATATTCAAGATTCGTGCTTTTACAGGAATCTGTGCTCATACACTTCATTAACTAGTGACGAATGCTTACAATTACGTCATTTGTTAGAATTACGCATCTGCAATGACTGTTGAAGAGCGTGGGCGTCTTATGTTGCATTTGTAATAATTGTATGAAACTGATTTTCTACCTGTTTATACATACAGGCAATCGTGGAAAGTTATTTGTTTTTCCTGTTGGAATTTCTTGTTTAAAGCATAAGGCATAATGCAGCAGGCTATGCGTACGTGCAGCTTCGTGTGTTTGAGCTTTTAATGCGTTGGAGGGGTGGGTCATTTGCGGTAGAGTTCATTGTGGTGCTAAGCAGTACCATGTTTCATGCCGATTTCAGTTAAATAAACTGCTGGGCTGGGCGCTATTGGTGGTTTAGCTGAACTAGACATTGTTCTTGCATTGCTTTATGTGGGAAAGCCGTCCATTCTACTGCTTAGTGTGTGCTTGCATTTCTCAGTGTCCTGGATTGTATGACCTTTTTCAATGAAGCACTGCTGCAACACTTGTAGAAAAGCATCAAATGGGGCAACCATTCATCTTGAGTTGTCTCATGCCAAAATGATATACGAATATCATCGGACCTTCTTCTGACTACGCTCTGACTTGAAGCAGCGCTCGTGAATAAGCTGGTGCCCTGCGATTGGCTTTCAAGAGGCGCTTTAGAAGTTTGGAGATTATGATTGTGATTATGAAGCTCAGGGATACATTTCCTGATACAGTGTCCTGAAATGGGGTGCATAGCGAATCCCTGAAACCGCATAATTTAAATTTTCACTTGATCTCAAAATCCATTTTCTAATTGAAAACTAAATTATTTTTGAAATAATTGGAGGATATATTCTGAAAATACTAAACTAGAATTTTGTTAAGTAGCCCATGCTATTTTTCAGGATTTTCAACATTTGGTAGCAAAATCATTTTTGGGAATTGGGTCTATTTTGCATAAATTTTGCATAACTTTCGGGTATCAGGTTTCACGGATTCTGGTAGACACTGATGAAAAGCTACCGCCACATGCTATTCTATTTGCAATGCATATATAGCAGGTGTTCTGTTCCATATGCATTGGAGCAGGTATGCCGTGACTCCCATTAGATGTCTGGGTAGCAAGAGGTGCTTTTCTCTCTATTTTTGACCATAAAGAATAAAAATCTTATCTTTTGGGTATAAGTTTTGGTGAGTGGAAATTGTGAAGCAGTGTCGTAATAGCAGTCATAAGTCATAAAATTGCTGGCAAAAGAAATACAAAATTACAATGTGTTTATGTATCTAAACACTTACTATATCACATTTTAAGTACCTCAGAAATGCACTGCTATCTAGGTCACTTCACCACCCTTGCAAACCTTTCTGCATTTACAAGTTCATTCCCTAGGCCTGCTCTCTATTTAATCCCCTAGTTGAACTATATTTTATTTACTTTATAATCCTCTGTCTAGGCAATATCTGTTCTAAGAAGAAGAAAAATATTCTTTATTGAAACCAATTGCATACCACACTTTGGTGTACAAAAACTCGAGCATACCAATAACATTAAAGATGATTAAGCTATACAGTTCGTCATTATTTTTTATATTTTCATAGTGTTTTGAATCGAGTTAATCATTTACTGTGTAATATGTACTATACTATTTGCATTGCTGTACGAAGCTTGACGTTGCACTGTTTATCAAGGATTTAGCTAATTCAGATTTCTGAAATGTTGTTCTAGGTGTCCCTAGTTAGCGGGATCTTGATCCCTTTTGGGACTCCTCTTGCGGCCAATCCTGATATTTTATGTTGAATTGTTATGTGTTTTTATTTGGCTTCAATAAAATAATTTTGATTTTATTTTTTTTTTATTATGCCCCATATTATAGGCCCCAAGGTTGCAGGGTGTCAGCCAGTGTGATTTAATAATAAATGAATACATATCAACCATAATCCCCAACTTGAGAAAACTAAACCATGCTGATGCCCTTAATGTAAGTACCTTTGTCGAGTTAGGTTTTTTCTCTAGTACAAATAAACAATTCTATAAACGAGTAACTTAGAAAGTCCATTCATGATTTTTTCATGAAACTGGTATATTGCTGTTAAAACAGCATTGCTACTGCTGTTCATATGATCCAAAGCAGTATGGTCATTTTGCAGAAATTCATTGGGATTAATCTCTGTTATGTTTTTTAAATACCAGTGCAGCAAATGGGGAAAAGCAACAACAACAAAACTTAAGCAAATATCAGGAATATTAACAGATGAAAGAGAAATGATTGCCCTACAAGTTTTCTCCGTGGAAATGAGCAGTTAGCCACATGCAAATGCATGGTCCTCATAATATCTAGAATTTTACCACATGCTTTAAAATGAACTGAATATGAGTTCTCTTGAGGCTCCCACTGTACATATTCACAATGCAATCCAGCACAAATCACAAATTTTCAGTCTGGATTTGTTTTTTTTACACAGCATCATTACCAATTACAAGTAAATGGATAGCGGCAGCAAAATTAAGTGAATGTAAATACAACTAACGGTACTTAAAGAAGAAATGTGAAACCCTTAGGCCAAAACAAAATAATGGTGTGTTTCCGGTAACCCGACCGACTCACTTTTTTGCCGCGACTCGGAAAATTTTGTAAAAAAATTTTTTTTTGCGGAAAATTTTGTAAAAAAAAATTTTTTTCCCGGAAAATTTAAATTTTTTTTTTTTTTCGTACTTCACATACATTAAGCCTTTGCATGCCGGTGATGCAGAATCGCGACATTATAGGTGCATTCACTGAAGCAGAGACGTTCGGAAACTAGCGGTCTTTCAATGGAAAGAATGGTGCCGTAAATTACAGCAATAAAAGGGCTAAAGTGTGGAGTTTGGGAGAGGGAGGTAATAGACTCGAAAGTGGTGGATTTTCTCAGGGTAATTTGACAGGGTTATTTCACAAATCTGACCCCCATATTCATTGTATCAGAAATACCTATTATCGTACGTGCCATTATAAAAGTAAAGCCTCCTAATAGCAATCAGCCTACTTAACAACCTCTGTAGCATTCTACTTTCGTAGCAACCAGCCTTCTTAGCAACCAAGCTTTGTAGCGAGCAGCCTCTATGTCAGCCTCATTAGCAACCAGTTTCAAAGTCAGACTTGGCCCCTTTAGCAACCGCCTTCCTTAGCAACAGTTATCCTTAGAAACTGTCCTGCTTAGCAACTGCCTTCATTAGCAACTAGTCTCCTTAACAACCAGTCTTCATAGCATCCAATCTTCGTAGCTAGCAGACGACGTTAGGAAACCATATTTCTTTCTATGCAGCGTTAATAATATTATAACAATAAATGGGCTCAATGTTTCCCATTAACAATTTACACACATGTATGATGTTGAGGGCAGTGGCGTAGCCATACAAGGTGCGTAAGGTGCGTACGCACACCCTGTCAAATTCTGCGTTAGGGCCTACTCTTTATATTGATATATTGTTCACCTTACAAAAACCTGGCCAACTGTTCCAACAGGTATATTTAGCCTACGCCTCACGGTGTTCAAAAGGCCACAACAAGGCCTGTTTGTGTCCACCTCAGCCTCCCTGCAGTCAGAACCATATTCTGCGTGTGATGGATGCTTCACGATACATGATATACTGACGTATGTGTGGTGTCTGCCCAGGCCACCGGATGTGGATCATTAAACCCAAACTAGAAATGACCACTCAGTTGCACGTGAAGATCTCCTTACCCTAAAAGTGAACCCTTTACGGCAAAGTACCCCTACCACCGTCTGACGGGGAGCGTAGTGGTATCACCTTCCCCCCCCAACACCAGCGACCTCTAGGGTGAATAAGGCCGCACATGATGATCGTGAAGGGAGAGGAGAAGAAGGATGGGGAATTGGGGATACAAGAGGCGGACTGCGACAGTTGGGGGGTTGATAAGTTTGGGTTACCGACGGCGGTCAGGAGAGCGGATGATTAAAGTTTCTTAAGAACTGGAGAGTGAATGATCGGACAGGAAAGCGGACCGGGAACATGGTCGGTCGGACTGCGTGTTACGAAATCCGGACGTCCCGACGACAAAGTATCAGTACCCGAAAAGACGCGCTCAGTAGTCGTGATGCGACGCCAGAAAGGTGCTGAGGTTAGCGGAGTCCTGTTCATTAAGTCTTCACACGCTGCCTGTACTCCGCTCGCAGACAAAATCTTCGAACTGTCATTAATGCTCTGGAGATGCTGCGCCACTCTCGTCTCCCTTTAACCGCACACCACTCCGCCGCCCCAGGGGTCCACGGTAGGCCTATTATGTAACGTCTAATTGAGCTGGAATTTATACAAGTTAACTAGTTTTTTAATGTAGCCTAATGATTGGATAGACTTAGCTTGTTATGCATACATGCCCTGGAGGCCTGGACTATTAATAAATTCTTTGAATATGCCCTTCCCACGATTATCTGCCTGTTTTTTTACCAAGTCCTCTCTGCTTAGCTGTGGTCTGACTCGGAGCATCTCTGAGTAGGCTTTTTAACGGTGCGCTATTCAAATTTCCGGAATCAATGAATGAATGGCATAATTAGGCCTATATATAGGGTCCCGATAGGTTACACGTCGATCCATTAAGGAAACTTTACTAGGGAGGATCACAACACATTACCGTACCTGAAACAACGGCAACTCCAGAGCGTAGGCCTACCTTTCAGCAATGAAATTCTTAAAACTTATTTACGACCACAACTGACCGACGACAACATGTAAGAATTGGCTAAGGCTTACATTCACAAAGATAGGACAATCAGTTTGATGACACCAGTGACCGATTCGGAACAAATATCGACGGCTAAAGTTTTCTTGAACCAAAGAAACTAACACTCAACTGATGGAACGGAAGATGTAAATTTAGAATAGCAGTTGCTGTTGCTTTTAAGTAGCACACTAAATAATCTGCTACACTTCGTGAAACATTGGTAATGCTTTTCAGCTAAACCATAAACGGATCGCAGGGAATTTGTTCAAATAAGAATGTAGGATCGAGAAAGTTGATTCTCTGATTGTCTAAAATTCTATGCGTCAGGATATCGCCCTAAAAGTTAACCTTATGTACAGGTTCTCTGCAGATTGCTGGTTTTTACATTACGCATCCCCTATGGTAAAATCCTAGCTACGCCACTGGTTGAGGAGATAACAGACACCGAAAAGTCAGCGATTTTCTCACTTTACCACCCATGCATATTTCCTAAAGAGCCGTTGTCTGCTACACATTTATTGTTTAATGTACATAATTCATAATTCCTTCCCCACCTCTGCCCCTTCCATTTCACCTTGCAAGAAAAACGATGTCAGCAAAAATGAAATAAATAAGATTGTTTTCTACATCAGTTTGTAGGTACATTCTGCAAAAAGGCATTTTTAATACTCGCATAGAAAATACATACTTTGGTACAGCATGTACCGCTGTGCATAAATGGGCAGTGGCGTAATTTTGGGAAATCACTGCATAAAATTATTTTACCAAAATAAAATTATTTTCCTACCTACCTACCCAGTTTTTTTTTACTCTGTTACCGGAAACACACCATTATTTTTTTTGGGCCTTACGGAAAAAACAAATTGCATATCAATGAAAAGCTAAATGCCAATAATCCCAAAAAAACTGGTGCAATATGTATCTTTATTCATGGAAGAATTTCAGCACTATGACCAGACGACGCAGTGGCTACTGCCTTGTCAGGTGTGAAAGGATGATTCTACATTTTTTAAACTGCAAAACCACATGTCCTTGTTTAGAATATCAGAACTTTTATTCAAAATTCTGACATAAGGTGTTTTCTAAATTGCCATGTCATTAATTAAGAACAAATTCTGATTACAGTACACATTTATATGTGGTTGATAGAATTAAATTGCAAGTGCTTCTTGCCTGTTGCTCGTTCTTAGCAGAAAGAATTGATCTGAACTTTTCTGTCTTACCAAGAAAAGGAATTATCTGTTGGCAAATGTACACTGAGATGCACCTGGTTAGCTTGGTCAACAGGATGCTTAACCTCCGAGAAATGCGCAATACACTGGGACACCTGTTGAGCACTAATTCTGCTAGCTGTCCGCAGCACTAAGGAGGCTGTGATATGTGCATTTCATTGGTATTCCTTGTACACCAGCTATAGGGAAAACTTGCCCTTTTGATTGATTGCTCTGTGTTACACCTGAAGTATTAAAAAATATCAGAACGAAGCCTTTGAGGATTTAGGCCAATAACAGAGTTTAATGTCCTATTGCTTAATCGTATTGTGAGTACGGCATTGTAAAAAGGGGTTGGCTGATAAAAGATCTTACCATCGATTTGGCTGCAATGCATCATTAGTCAACAATTGCTCTTCATCGTGCAGTTGTAGGATTGAATGAGCTTTTGACTGAAGTGCAGACAACAGCTACTGGACAGCTACTGTGATGGATCACAAGAAATTGGAATACATTGAGAAACGAATTTTGTATTATATGGAAGCAGCATTCAAGCCAGATTGAAGCATATGCGAGAAGACACTGAGCTGGACTGATCTAGAAAGACTTTAATCCTCATAGAATCTGGTTATTGCAACCTTGTTGCATTATGCCAATGCGATTGTGGAATAAACGAATATACAATACCATAACATGGAAACTGTGTCACACTGGTAAACCTTGGCTACGTTAGTAGCAGCTCATTTGTTGTTGTTGATTGTTTCATATGTTCTTGATTTTGACAAGACAGCTTGCGTGGAGGGTGAGGTATGGCCTAGCTAACCGAATAACTGAAGGTTTTTGTCATTCTGTTGTAGACCGCGCTTAGTGTGTTCTTCCAGGAGGCGTCAAGCCCAATGAGTCCTTCGCACAGAAATGGTAACGGCACGGCACATTCCGGCTGCCATTTCGCAGTAAGTTACTGTTGAACAGGTGTTCCGTAGTTATCTACTGCTGCATGAGCACAGTAACGTACTAGCCAATATAGTAAGCACTAAGCTGGTGTCTGGTAAGTGGAGTCAATGGCCAGTGGAACTTTCCCTGTACGATTTGTGTGATGAGTTTTCTGGGGCTTCATAGTGGGTGGGCGGGCATAGTGAAGTATCAAGCTAGCATGGTCCGAATGTGGAGACCTTAACCCTTTAACGATGAGCTGCATTGGTTCCCATACATTTTATACATGCTTGTCATTAAAGGGTTGAAAGGCGTGACACCCATTCAAAGGGGTAGTGGTGGTGAAGGATCTCACCTGATCATTTCATTGTAAAATTACCAGGATTGAGGCCATTCGATCAGTAGCTATGTGTGTACTTGGGCTTAACGACACTTTTTCATATCGAAGATGATTAGTGTCGGAGGCAGAGTACAACCTCGTACTCCACGTTTATATTGCGACCGAGCCACCCGCAGTAAAGATCTGAGAAATTAATCTCTGATAAACCGACCGACCGGGAATCGAACCCGGGCCGCCGGCGTGGTGAGCGGGCTACCAACCCACTCGGCCACTCAGAATCTCTAAAAATGTGTACATTTACATGGTTTGCTGGCCCCAAATGAAATATGGCTGTGTGGATCTTAGTGAGGGCCTGGGTAGACACTCCTCCCTTGTTCTTGTGATTTAGTACCATGGATAAGATTCTAAAGCAATTGATGTTACTACATTAGGTTTATGGTTTTATGATGATGATGGGGGACTAGATAATGATAATGTAGTAATAATTAGATGATTTGCGTAATGTGTCCTAGCACAGCTGAGGCCCAAGAATAGGGTGCTGTTGATGGCAATGTGATCTTAAGGATCTTGAGCTAGGTGATGAGAGGCTCATTTGTCTGAGTGTTGATAATCTGATCCTGGGCTTTGCATGAGACCAGTCTTGATAATTAAATCCTTCTGTGGTCGTAATTTTTAAATTATACTAGTTTCGATGATCATGGCCTTCTCTGCTTATATTTATAAATTTATATAACATCTTTTAGAGCATCATAAAAAGGCACTTGAACCTAGCTCAAGCATTTTGGAGATGTCTTCAAATGGGGGATGTCTTTTTGAAGACATTAACAGCTATATATAATTTCGTTTATTGAAAATAGAAAGTTGACAGACTGCAACTTTTCACATAGAAGAAAAACAGAGAGAAAATAGCTATAATTATTAGTGTAATGTCAGTACGACAATGAATCGATGGATTGGATTGCAATAAAGTGAACTCAATGAGGTAATACTGGCAACGATGAAACAATGGCTGTTACGATGATATAATGGTAATAATGTTGACAAAAGTATTAAAATGAATGTGTTGCTGGCTTTCTAGATGTGTACGCCGGCTAACACGCCGGTAACGCCACCAAACTTTCCGGATGCTTTAGCGGCTCTTGCCAAGCTTTCGACAGCGGACGGTAAACTGGGTGCGTCGCCAGCCATTTTTCGTGAACCACAGTCACCGCAGCCTACGCAAAGCAACACAGCTGTCTTATCAACAACACAGAATTTCTCACAAATGCACCGAGATTAGCACAATGAAATATCACAGGTTTTTCTGTCGACCTTTTGTCTGTTTGCAAATAACGAACCTAACGGAATCGCTGGCCTCAAGCGAAATCAAATTCAGGATCATCCGGACTTTTATATCTCGCGCACATTTGATTATTACTGAATTAACTAACTAATAATGATTGTCTGTTTTAGAGTGGTGTTGTAGTATTATTGTATATGAGGTTGACTCAGTTCATATGATTTTTATTAATATGTTATGCCAGCGTTTAAGTAGCAGCAAGGACAGTTTTAACTTTACACGTACGCCTCTTTTAACACTTGTTGGACCGGTTTTGTACACTGTCTGATGAGCTGGGATGTTTCTGTTTTCTTCTATTGTAGTGTTCACATTTTTAAAACCCTACGCAGATCAAGAGAGAGGCCGCAGCAGCATATTGAGTTGCAGGAAATCATGAGTTTTATTGTATTGAATTTTTGCAGGTTTAATCTAAACTGCAGTGAAACTTAAGTTTCATGTCATTTTGGTGTTTTGTAGTGTTAGAATTTTCAGAATCCATTTATAACACCTGACATTGTTGGGGTTACCAACCATGTAGAGGAATGTGTAAAAGAATAGTTTAAGACTTTATATTGCAATTTCAGAATAAAATCTTAACTGAACAGCGAGTATCTAACAGCATGTAGGTCACGCTTTTAAAAATGTTTCAGTAGGAAGTTAGGGCCTGTATCATTGCAGTTGTGTGGCATCTTTGTCACTGTTGTATTCTTTATGTGTTGCCTTTCTTCCATTAAAGTTTCAGACTTCCTGCTAAGTCCTTCACAGTATGAATGTCCTCATCGGCTTCCTCACTAAACTTTTGTGGACCTTTGTTTGATTCAGCCGTCTTTAACTGTACAATAACAATAAAAGACCTTGAAATCAATTCTACAGATTGCAAGTTTCATAATCTAGGAATGTCTCAATTTCCAAAGTGATTATTCGAATTGAATACAGTTAACTAGTCAAAGAATAATATACATGTTACAGTATCAACATTTTTGCCAGATCTTGTGAGACATTGTTTTGAAACAGTTTTGACTGCAAGAGCATAACTTCACATTTCAGGATCCCATATGAAAATGGACCTTTTTGTGTGTGAATAAAGTTTACTAGGCTCTCATGGGCCCCAGCTTTAGGCTCCAGAACTGTAGGTTCATAACTCAATTGCAACCACATATTGAACAGTTCAGAAGTTTTTTTTATTAAACTGATGCTTTAAATATAAGCAGTAAACATTTCAATATTTGTAATGTAAGATACATAAGCAGCCACAAGTCCTAAATTGAATTCTATGATTTCATTCTAATTTAGAGTGTAGCCTTCGCTTTTTCAGACTATTTTGCCTTGTGTGAATTCTTAAATATCATCATTATTTATACTGGGACACCCGTCAAAAGACATGTCACGTTTAACATTGAACGAGGTTGCATTGTAACGAGGTCCTGTACTACAGGTGATTTGCAATTGTAAGCCATGTCCCTGACCACGTATCAGACTCTGTTTTAAACTGATGCACATTATCAGGAGATTTAAGTGTGTTTGGTACAACTTTATTATAATTAAAGTTCCAAAGCCCAATAGCAGAACGTGAAACGGCGCTCATTTCATGCTTAGTGTGTATGTACTAAATTAAACTAGCGAAGTAGGCATGGTTTTGTGGACTGAATTGTCACAATTTTTGGGATCTTCTACTCTATTTGCTCAACTATCACTTGGTTTTCTAACACTAGTTTATGGACAAAAGTAAACAAAACATTAAGGTTATAGTACCTTGTCTTTAAGTTACAGATGTATTGGCAAAGTAACGATTATCTACTAATCTGGAGTATTTAAAGTTTCTAATTAGCGCCAAATATTTGGCATTGTCTGCTGTCTCAAACATTTTGATTAATTTGGATGTATGTCAGTTTTCATTCTGTGCATTTTAGTCTTTGTTTTTGCTATCTTTACTGTTTCCAAACTGTGTTATGAGTCATAACCCTATAAGAATTCTTATTATTCTTTGAATAATCAGGTTGTTATCATAACGTTTAAGAATTACATTTATTTATTATATAATAAATGTTTCTGTTGTTTTCTAATATTTTATGGCATCTTTATTATTACTCTAGCTTTTATTGTTAAAACTGTAAAACTACATGTATTTAATAAAAAAATATATTGAATTATATTAATAGAATGACACGACTGGTACTCTTCTGTGTCTTGATAACACCAGAAAAGGATACACTTTAGTTGAGGTCCGTTGTTAAAATGGACTTGAATTCATACCATCCCACAAGGCGAATTTAAGACGCATGTACAGGGTTTTTATAACAAATCTTGAGCACACTACTCTAAATGTAAGTAGGGCCTACACTACGTATAGACAATATTTAAATGCCTACAAATGTCTAATGTTCGAAGTTCATGCCTTCTGCCAAGTCAGTTGAACGCCGGAGGAAAGCGTACAACCAGACCACATCCTTAACCCGTGCCGAGAGAGAGACACAGATATACAGATTCATTCGGTAGACGACAGCAGCTATACTGCCATATCCGAGGCGGTGCGATGGCCTAGATCGGACAGGTGGTCATTATAATGATAGCTGCAGTCGCTGTTCTGCCCCGCCCATGTAGGCCTAGTGTCAAACATTTACACAAGAACCATATAACTACGAACAATTTAAACTTTCCGAAGATGCTTAAATTGGCGTTTGAATGCGTATTTAATTATTAGAGACGATGAGGCAGGATATGTTTATATACGGAGAAAATGGTGCATGCCAAGATGCGGGCTACGTTCGATCGAGTGCTTCATATGACCATAGGCGTAGCTACATGGAGGCACGAGGAGGCAGTTGCCTCCTCTTGCTTTTTTATATACTGGAACTTCTATTGACCAATGACCCGGACCCCAATAACCAGGATTTTGCCAATGGTCTGTGAAGTTGCCTCCTCTTGAATTTAAGTTTGGCGACGTGCCTGCATATGACACTTCGTATAGTGTACTGTTATATAAACCACTGTAATTTTTGGTAATGCCTTCCTTGAAACGTCGAGAAGCTCACATTGAAAATGGGCAACAGAAAACATGGCCCCATAAGCAGACTGGTGGATGCGAGCTGTCTGTTCAGAGCAGTGGCGTAACGAGGGGGGGCAGGGGGGGCGGCCGCCCCCGGGCGCAGGACAGGGGGGGCGCAAAATTAGGCTCTAGAAATTTTTTTTAAAAAGAAATCAGGCAAGAATAGCTAAAAAAGTACAAAAAGTAACTATTATGCACGAGCATGGCAGGGGCGCGGGCGCCAAGGGGGGGCGCAAAATGAGGCTTGTGACAATGTAACCACTTTTTCATGAAAAAAGACGGAAAAGCAAAAAAAAAAAAAGGTCATCAGAATTTTTGGCGGAAATTCTTGCCCCCGGGCGCACGAACTCCTAGTTACGCCACTGGTTCAGAGCTGCGGATCGTCTCGGTAGCAGAGTGGCGAACATGGGGGAGAGTTCCAGATGGTGGGACCAGCAGCTGTGAACGACGCCAGCAATACACAAAGACGTACACCAGGGACAACATACTTTCCGACGGTGCTAATCGAAGAGACAGTCGCTACTACTACCACTATAGTACGCTAGGCCTACTGTAGTTTGTATTATCTTTTTATTGGTTCATTTTTGATGCCCTACGAATAGGCCTACAACTCTTTTGAATTCGGTGTTTATTAGGCCTATATGCCCTACTGTCAGTGGCGGCGCCAGGGGATAGGGGGGGCTTAGCACCCCCTAACTGCGGCTCAGCCCCCAAGTGGGAAATCACTGCAAATCAGAGGGGAGGAGGGGACAAAGGGAAGGGCTTGGAGCTTTAGCCCCCCCAACCTGACATCCTGGCGCCTCCACTGCCTATAGCCCTATACTGTTGACATTTTTAATGTATACATACTAGAAGAATTCGATATTCTTATTATTGGATGGCGGACAAAATCGCGAAGGAACTGTAACGTCTTATACTCCAGCAGGCGACATTGTATCATCGATGGCAGTGCAAAACGAAACGGCATTTTGTATCACTGTGACCAGGAGCTCGTTATCTGCAGCATCTTCCCCGTCTACGTACCGCACCTGCCTTAGTCAGCAGCGACCTCTGCCGCGGTGGCGGCGTCGTCGGTCTCTCGCCATCGCGCACTTCAAACAGTTGGGCCTCCGTGGGTACTGTGCTCTGCCTCCCTGCCCACTACGTGCGACCTGACATCAAAGCCAGCTCCACAAAGACTTCAAAGACACTGCCGGCCCTGCCGTCACAGAACTTCAATCGACTGATTAAAATTGCATGGCGCTGATCAAAGCCAACCCGCCGGGAACTCCGCTCCGGGTTTTTGTATCAAATTCAAAAGTATTAGTAACGGAAAATCGGGCGCGGAGCTGCTGCCTCCTTCTCCGTCCGATGGAGTCAAGTAAACCCGGCCTGGGATAAAGGCGAGTAATTAGACTGAGCATGTGCAAATTATTTATAGGAGACCGGCATCGCGCTACGACTAAATCGCACTGGGCCCAATACTCGCAGGGCGCATCCTATACTTCAAGTGGCACGCAGCGAAACTTGTCTGTGATTATGATGATGATGATGATTATGATATTGACACGCTTGAGTCATCTTTTTCAACGCCTTTATATTTGACTCGGCGTTACGATGCGGTGGATTTTAGGAGCACTTTTGCATACATCAGTGACTCGAGGACCGATAGTTCCAGAAGTTCTGCTATTCATTTTTAACTTCTCGAGATCAAATATTTACATCGGGTCTAAAAAAACCAGAAGCAGAAGAAAAATAAGAATATGAATAATGTGACCTGAATTATATTAACCTGATATAGGCATATGGTGAACTTTGTCAATATGTCTAGGCTACTTTTGTAATTATTGTTGAAGTTATAGAATTAATAAAATTATGTAAAGTAGATAATTATAGCAATAATTACTTATTGTTTGCTCCGAGGCAGGATTATTTTTGTTTAATTAAATTATCACCATCCTGCATCGAGTTCAGTTACAACTTGCAAGCCATTTTTTCTTCATGATCAGAGTGAATGGAGTATTATTGTAGAAACACAAGCAGAAGGAACTTCTGTCCTGCATGCTCACTTAGGCAGGCCTATACGGTATTGTTCAGCAGAATTGCACCTCCTAGGCTTAAATCCCGGAGTTCAAGCGCTCGAAATTTAGGACGGGCGTTTGTATCAGTAGCCTACTAGGTTAGGCTAGCGGTTAATTTAGGGTCTTTAGGCTCTACGTACACCGGTTATAGGCTTCTAGCCATTTAGTACAATGGGTTGCATTAAAAACTCGCTATAGCAAGGCCATTAAAAATCTTACCACATCCTGTGCAATTGTTGTATTCGGCCAATAGACGCAAGGGCTGTTTATGCGACGTTGGGAGAGGTCGTTGCGAAACTATATGGCCTGTAATAAAAGGAGACAACGATGCAATGCACCGATTGACTGTCTTTGTAAGAGATTCTAAAATGCGCTATATAACAGGCCTGTTCACAACCAACCGTCAGATATTCAAACACGTCGTTAAACATCAATGTCGTTAATATAATATCAATTTATATACGTATATGTAACAGCAAGCCAGGGTGTATTGCATTTTTATGCAGTCAAGGCCGTTGTTTGTAATGAATGGCTATAACAGGCGTCTGCACGGTCTGCATAAAGGACTAGGTTAAGCTATAGACGAGCACTCGTGAATATATTGAAGCGCTCGCGAATAAGCTGGTGCCCTGCGTTTAATTTGCAAGTGGCGGCGCGGCGCTTATGAAATTTGGAGTTTATGATTACATTGTCGGATACCACCTGTCTGGAAAATAAGCCTATTCAAAGTTAGCACCATTAGTTTCAAATCGATTCGACTACAGAATTTCCTATCGACGTCAACGGCCTTTGATGTCATGATGTCATAATCGCGCGCACACCCTACACACACACACACACACACACACACACACACACACACACACACACGCGCGCACACACGCGCACACACACACACACAAGCGCCTCTTGGATCTGGCTAGATCAAAGTTCCTCTTATATTAGTACTGAGTAGACCGAAGACAAGACAATTAGCACTGGATGAACCACAGAGCTATATTTAGGCCAGACTGTTCGACAACAGTTCGGGCATTCTCAGTATTAGTACGATATGAAAAGCTTCTGATGTCGACACTACGTGTATTTGTGTAATACAGACATACAGACACACAGACAGACACACAGACAGACACACACACACACACACACAGACAAACACACACGTACACACACACAGACAGTAACTCGAAATCGAAAATTTCTCAGCTACGTGAAAGCTAATAAATTACGGTTATAAGGCCCAGATAGGCCTAATGTGAAATTGGCCTATAGCCTAACAGGCAGTAAGCCTTCTAACGATGGAGACGGGTCAATTATTGCTAAAGACAATTTGTGCGGTTGATTCGTAACTTAGCGAGGCCTTTGATCTTGCTTCGTTTGTTTTATGAGAGCAAAGTCGCCGCTCCCTCTTCGTTTGGGATTACCGCTTCCCGGCCTAGTATCGCGACACCTGTTTGATGCACGAAGATGAAAGTAGATTAAAGGCATTCTCACTCGAATGTCAACAAAGCGGCTTGGGCTCATCGTATTTGCGCAAATTTAACTCTAACTTTACGTTACCCAATACCATCAAACCAGCCATAGAGCGCTCTAATTATGACATCTTCCTTTGCAATCAAGCCTCCCCTCCCACTGTCCAACGTTCACCGGAGATCAAAAGAACTTCCTCAGCGGTGCTTTGTTATTCGTCTATTTCAATCTGATTGGCTGGCGGCTGGCAGGGTAAGTTAGCTCCGCCCATCTGATTCACGCGATTCCGTCGGCCTCTTATAGCTATGAAAGCGTGACGTCACTAAGGACCGCCTACTGTTTATATGAATGATCTGATTGGTTGGCGGACAACGAGCGGCTGCCTTTGATGTTTAAACCCGTGGCCGCCGCGGACTTGTGTTTTCAATCGAACGAGTGTCGTAAATCGTCGCTAAATTTTTACGAATTTTGGGGAAATAATATGTAACAGTCGGAATACCAGTATTTTAATGCATTCGGTGATACGAAGTTAGGTAATCGGCGTTTTTGAAGGATCCGGACCGGTTGAAGGTAAGACGAAACATTCTAAGTCACGATTTTCAACCCGATCTGTCCATGTTTGCCATGCTGTACTAGAATGAGGGCAAGAAGTCTGTAAAATATGTCATGGCTGGGTAGTTATATATTCGTTATGCGTGTTAAAAGATATGAAGATGTGTAGCGGGGTTTGAGAGGGTTGTGTGTTTTAGAAGTGCGTGAGTTTTGTTTCGGAGAATCACGATAGTATAGTCACGCTGTGCGAAAGTAGCCATTTTGAAAGGGGTGAAAGCCTTGTGTCAATATTTGGCGAATGCTAAAATTGACATGTCCGAATCTCCATCGTTTTCGACTTAGACGGAGAAAATCTGGTTAATAGATGATTTATTGCATTTAATAGATTGTATTGGACTCCCCTTAGGATCACAAAGAAAGGGTCAGACGTTTTCACGACATCATTTTCTCAACCATGGCTATTATTGTGTCCTTGAACCGTGGTATTGTGTATTGGCTGCTTCATTCACTCACACTGCTGTTTATCTGATTTCTGACTATCGGTTGGCCTAAATGTTTTTGTTAAGATATAATTCATTAATCATTTATTGAGTTATTCATTCGTTCATTCCATGCATTTTTGTAATGCCATTTAATGGTAGACTTATTGTCCTGGTTGGCTAACCTTACATTATTATTGTGACTCATTAGTTTTTAATTAAATGACCCTTTATGCATGTTTCAATGGTGTTGGTTGCATCAAATGTCAGGATGTGATATTGTCTCACAGTTTCAGAAATCGATTATGAATACACTGAATCTTCATTTGGCCATTCTTATTAAACAAGAGGAGATTTTGGGGATTAATTGGAAGATATCAGTTTCAGTAAAGTGGTCTCATTACAATGCAGTTTTACATTTATTATGAATTGCAGTGGTTTATCCAATTTTGCTGCAATTTAATTTTAAACAAGTCACTGTTGATTTATTATGGTTGTGCCAAAGTTAAATTGGGTTTAGCTAATACTGTTTAATGTGTTTGTGTATGCAGTGTGTTAGGGATGAACAGCATCAATGCTTGTGTTAGTGCATTACATCATGTGTGATCTGATTTTTTTCAGAAGTTCTTTCCATATGGAGTCCTATCTCTTTGTGATTTTTGATATTTAAATTGAACAGTGTATTGAAAAGCATTCCACAACAAGGATTACATACTTTTCCCATGATGAACATAGTTGTACAGGACTTCGTAAGCTCTGTCCAAGGCGGAAGGGCATTTGGCAAAAGCAACCCAAGACCTCCAGTACTAGGTGAAGAAAATGAAAAGTCTAGCGTCTCGACTCGTAGCAGCGGGTCATATCGTAGTCACATTTCGTCAAAAAGCTTCTCTTCCTCTGGCAAAAGTGCCAGCTCTCACCGAAGCGACGCGTCACACAAGTCACAATCTCCAAGTGGCACTCCTAGAAAGTCCAACCTTGATAAAACCTTGACAAACAGCCTGATAAATGGTTCTGAATCAATCATCAACTGTGAAGACACAAATGCACCACTTGGATTTGAACCGGAAGGCAGTGTTGACAGCTCGCCGCTTTTCACCGAAGGCAGTCCGCCCGCATACCTGAAGTGGGCTGAAAGCTTAGAACACCTTTTCGCCGATAAAGAAGGAGTCAACCTCTTCAAGCAGTTTCTTGCTCAAGAACACTGTGATGAGACTGTGAATTTTTGCTTCGCATGTAATGGAATTAAACTGTACAAGAGAAGCGAACTCGATACAATAGGCCATCTTAACAAATACATCTACAAAAAGTTTATCAAATCTGAAACGTTGCGGCTCAACCCAAATATCAAGAGGCAAATAGCGCAGCGGCTAAGGAAAGACCCGTATGATCAGACGATCTTTGATGATGCGAAAGAAGAGGTGAAAGACCAAATACGCCGAGATACATATCCGTTGTTTCTGAAATCTGACTTCTACCTCGAGTACATTCAGCGTGGAGGCGAAAGCCCCAAAACTAGCAACAATTCGAGCAGTTCCGATTCTTGTCGGCCACCGTTTGCGATGTTGGCAACAGTCCACGAAGATCGGGAACTGAAATCTAACAGCATCTCGATTGACCCAAAAGATTTGTCGCTTTCTCTAACTGAAACTTCTATTCTTATGACCAGGAGAACTTGTGAAGGCTCAACACTTCCTCACTGTGAACGGTAAGTCAAGTTTTTAAGGATTTGCTGAACCTCAAAGTAAAATTGTTGAGCAATGTTGGTCAACTGAGAAGTCTAGGGAGTTAGGTTAATTCTGCCTAAGGCTTGATGTGAAACTCTTGCCCATTTCTTTAGAGATTTTGTACCAAAGGAAACCTGAGCATTTTTTCAATTTAGATGCACTCGAAAAGTTTCAGCAAATACCGGTCTCATTATAATAATGTTCCAATATATCCAGTGGTTAAAGTGGGTGGGAACGGCATTCCCTCTGCTCTCAAAATTCTTTGCTTGCGTTCTCACTGCTCACCATCCAATGGAACCCTGGTAAAACTATTCTTCAGAGGTCCCACTGCTCACCCAAACCACTTTAAACACTTATATCATGAATTATCGGATAACAGCTGTGGACATGATTCTCAAGTTAGTTATCTTCTCATTTGAAGATGAAGTGGTGACTGAGAGGGCCTGGCCTCATGTGATGAGGCTCAGAAAGCTGAAGTAAATAACGTGTCATAGTATTTCGTTTCTCAGTTTTAACTTTAAGGAACTGCTCTCCTTCCTTTTCTTGGTTAACCACAGGTGGATTCTGTTTACTTTTGGTTGTGTTTGGCTGCTGTACTGTAGTTGGCTTTGATTAACTCTTTAACCCTTTAACGATGAGCGTGTACTAAAACTGACTGGGAAACCAATGCAGCTCGTCGTTAAAGTGTTAAATAGCCTGTCTACCCTGATGAAGTGTAGTGAAAGTGTTTATCCTGTTTTGATGAAGTGTAGTGAAAGCGTTTAGACGTATACCTAGACATTATGCAGTCAACTAGCTAATCATTTAATTATATATGTCAAGCCTAACACTGTTCAGTTTTAGAAGTTGTGTCTATGCTTAAAGGAGGCAGAATGTTGCTAAGCGCTTGATGTGAAACTCTTGTCCATTTCTGTAGAGATTTTTTACCAAAAACACCTGAGTATTGTTTTCAATTTAGATGCACTAAACAAGTTTCAGCAAACATTAGTATTCTTAAAATATCTTCCATTGTATCATGAATTATGACATAACACAGTTGTGGACGTGGATCCCAAGTTAGTTCAAAATGATCTCACAAGTTAGTTCAAAATGATCTCACAATGACTTGTCATTGTTAATTGTCTTGTTATAAATAGTTTTTCTTTTGGCTCCTAAAGATACTGTTATTAGTGTTATTTATGTATTTCTTTCACCGAACTTTATATTTTACCTGCTGCTGCATTCATAGCTGTAAAGATTTCAGCTTGCTTATTCATGAAGCTGTAAAGCTCAGAATCCTGTGGTATTGGTTAGGTTTCTAATAAGTTGCAAGACATGTCAACACATGTATTGGTAGATCGCTGTCGCATCGCCTCATTACCACTGCCATTCATCTTTCATCCAAAGCAAAATTGCAACAACATAACAATTTTTTTAAGTCTTGAAACTGATTTACTTGTTTGTGTGACTCAAATGACTTGATGTGAAGTTCTGTAGCTGTGAAATCTGTACTGTATTTTTTTCCTGCAATGTTTTGGTGAGCCCTAAAATTGCATTTCTCAAGGCACGGTTTTGATTTTCTGCCGTAGATTTGTTCCAGTCCCAACGAACCGCCTGCCAATCCCTTGCCACGTTTCTTATGCACCGGTAACGGCTCAGGACAGCGAACTTCAGTCACTTTCAAGTGACGCCCAGACCGACGATGCAACTTCACACACAGACAGCAGTCGGTAAGTCAATTAGCCAGCCAACTGACTGGTTGTGACTGATTTTCGTGATAATCAGAAGCCACGAATGGTACATCTTCCCAGGTTTTAAGATCGGTTTGCAATTACTGGTTACAAGTCTTTCCATCAGATTCTGGTCCTCATAAGCTAGAGTCAAGGAGTTCATTTAGCTAAAGCAGAGTAGTAGTAGTTTCAGTTTAACGACACTGTGATAACAAAGATCACTAGTGTCGCCCTCCTCCTTCATCCAGGTTTGGGACTGGCACTGACAGAGTACGATCATTGGCACAGTTAGCTAATGCAGAACCACTCCAACAGCATTTTATTCAACACAATTTGGCAACATACCTTTCGTGTTAGATGTTCAGAATTGAAACCCTGGACACAGTGATGATAGGCCAGCATGTTTTAATGTGCATCAGACTACCATTGGTCAAGGTTGGATGGGGGAGACTCCAGTAGTCTTCCTTTGTTCTGAGCAGGGTTATTATTGTCCAGATCCCATCCATAAGGACTGCTTATCTTTAGCGTGGCACTTGAAATGTCCAAACCCAATAAACTGCCTCCACATACAAACAGCCACAAAGAGATGACTGCCCTTTAGACCATAAACAACTGTGGACTCTGTCAAAATTCTGCTTGCACTCTGTAGCTTTCTAGTCTCACAGAAAAGTTCAACAGATTAAACATTGGCTGGGTGAGATCTGACTTATTATTATTTATTATTATTATTATTGCGACAATTTTAATCACAAATTTACAGAGAAGTGCAAATCTGAGGTGTTAAAGCTGTAGACCCATTTCTGTGCTGGTGAATGTTGAACAACAGATACGGTTGCATTGATTCCTGAAATAAGGGTTTACTGTGGAAGACTGGGAATAAGGACAATGGTGCTGGATTTGGTTGGCCTCTAATCTTATTTTCCAAGAATCCTTAAGGGAGTGATGGCCTGGCTATTGTCAGCCGGAAGAACATTAACAGTGAATGACCATACCTCCCGGGCTTCCTCTGCCCCACCCAGTCATTTGGACAGTAAGAGTCCAGTTAGCCAGATCCTGTTGTTAAGAAAAAGAGAGTGGAGGATGAACAGGAGGTATTTGATGTGATCATTTTTCAGGAGGGTAAGGTCATAAGGTCACTGTACAGCCTTTGATGTGAGCACTTTAACCTTTTTGATATTTGTTCTCTCCCTGTGCACTCATAAAATCCCTTCTGCTCCCAGTCTGGACTGTTGAAGATTAAGGCAGGCAGAATTGGGTGCAAATCTGGTCTTAGGTTACAGTGACACAGGGCAACTATCATAAATTTGTATAGGTGCTGAAAGTTCTGCCTCTGGAAAGAAATCAAATCTGGACAGAAAAATCAGATAATTTATTTTTGACCTTAAGTTGTAAACCAATTAACTTTGGAAATTGTTTGAAATCTATTTAGTATACAAATGCAACATGATGGGAATAAAGGTTTAGAGACATTGAGCAGAGGTACTAGAAAGTGTTTTGGGGATTTCTGATGAATATAAAAAATCTGTGAATTGCATATTTTTTTAAAATTTGTACAAACGCTGTCTCTCTGTGTCTGTCTGTCTATCTCTGCTATAAAAAACAAATCTTGTTAGTGGTTGCATCATTTTCTTGTTGTTTTAACACAAGCTGCATTAGTTTTCCAGTCACTTTTAGTACACTCTCGGTGTTAGTTAAAGAGTAAAATAGCCGTTGGTTCAGACTTTTGTACAATATCTAGGAAAGAGATGAGAGACAATAAGGGAAGTTGAGGAGTCTAGTTTGGATGAATCTAGGCAAGGGTTCTGTTTTGACCATTTAGCCAATTGTTTGTATCAAGAGACCTAGGAATGTTCCTGATCAAAGAGGTGCTACTAGGAAACTGACAAGGATTGACCAAACTAATTGTTCTGCTGTCTCTTGCTGAGGTTCTAGAAGCTCTGATCAAAGATCCTCCAACAGATACATATTGTGTTTTGAGATACCCTGTGATTTACGACCCAGCACACCTGCGCTATTCAGAGCTAAACAGAAGTTCTGACAAGCAGTTCTTATACTTTGCTCTGACAATGAGTCTTGTTCTTTGCACCAGTGTTTTCTTTGTGGATCTGGACATTTTTAATCTTCTCTGTGAACTTCAAAGCTTGTCTTTTGTGTCAGTGAAAATGTTTTAAATGGTTCCTAATTCATGTTGCTGTCGCTAGACTCGCTAAGGTGGTTTTTTAACAAGGTTTTTAAGGTGAAAAATACCTTCCTGGCATTTGAAAGGTATTTTTAAGCAAAGCAGTTGTGCAGATGAAGTGATTTGCAGCCTCTTCTGTATTTATGTGAATTCATAATAAAAAATAGTAAGGAATAACAAAAATGTAAGTTTGTGATTGAACGTAGCCATAAAGTTAAATGAAGCTTATTAGAAACGTGTCTACTTAGAGGGGAAATAGAGAGTAATAACCTAAAATAAATCAAGTTGTGGGCTCCTATATATAGTTATTATACAGGGGTACTTAATTTAGGTAAAAAAAGAGATGCTGTTTGGATATAAATAAAATTGAATGCTACCGATTGAGAGTCCTATCATCTCTTTGTCTTGTCACAACAAATGTCATATCTAGCAATAGTTCTTCCCTTTTAAAATGTATATCTTAGGCGTCTTTCTGGAGATGAAAAGCTCTCCAGTGTCCCGGGGAGTATAATTGGAGGCTGGGGCTTTATGCCACTCTCTTTCATCTGTAATGATCCAGTGGGAGAGGGGATTGTGCTGGTAAGGAGTGTCCAAGGCAATTGGAATGGTGTTTTGTGTGCTTCTGTCCGAAAACCGTAAGCCAGCCCACCCAGTCTATGATGTGGGCAGGTGGATATCTAACTGCCTCAACTAACTGGAGATTCCCAGTTGAAGTGTTGACTCTGCAGTTCAAATGTGGAAGATGATTGGAAGACAATTAGTGGCTGGAAGATGAAAGCAGGAGACGAAGAAATGTGAGAGCTCGCTACAGAGTCATGAGATGATTTGGGCCTTGTTTGAATCTGATACTGCCGGAAGACCTATTAGCGGTTCCTTTGATCCTGCTTTGATCCTCACATAGTTCAGCACGTTGTTTCTGGTTTATTTTTCATCCCGCTATCCGTCTGTCTCCCCAGCGACCGGTTCTGGCGATCATGGATTAAGGGAGGGACGGGGATTTCTGAATGGTTGTTAAGATCAAATGCACCTTAAACCGATAAAAGCCGGCCTAATCTAACAACGTTGCTGACGCTGTTCTGTTGTAGTAATTCACTAACGCTAAACAATAGAAGGAAAAGCCGAAGGCAGAGAAGAGATGAGACAGAAATAACACAGGGTAGGCAGACAGACAGACAGAAATAACACAGGGGTAGGCAGACAGACAGAGACAAATTACAGACTAAATACCAAATGTAAAGGCAAGAATGGAAGAAATATGGCAACAATGTCCCGGTGCTGACTACAGGAGATGCTAAAGAGATGGACGTTGAGATAACAAAACAGGCCCTGTTATAGCAAGGAAGGTCGGGTGGGGGGGGGGATGGAGGGTGGTAGACAACGTGGTCTTTGATCATGACTCTCTTTCAAGTCTCTATGAATGATTGATGATGCTGTTTCAGAGATGGAAAGGAGCCTAATCAGAAGACTCTGTTGAAGAAGCAGCAGAAAGCCATACAGGAGAAGGCGCTGGCCAACAGCAACCACGACCTTAATCATCCTCTTGTTCCGGTTCGTTGATTTGCTCTTATGTTCTGTCTCAGAAGTTGGTGGCTGATAGCTAGGAGAAAAAGGCGGAATTATTTGTTGGGTGAAATGGATGTGGTGGATGTGCTTGATGTGAAAGCTGAAAGAAGTGAATCAGTTACTACTTGAAGGAGAAGCTGATGTGGGTGCTTGCAGTAATAAGCAGCATATTCTCATCTATTCTGAAGACTTCGTGCTAATTATTAACTAATAATAATTAGCAACTTCTATGACGCTGATCATCCATTTCACAAGCGGCATTGTTTAATATATTCTGAAAATGTCGGTGCTAATTATTAATTAATAATTAGCAACTTTTATAATGCTTTTCATCTATTGCTCAGGACCTCAACTGATAAGCAGCATTGTCTAATCTATTCTGAAAATTTCTGTGCTAATTATTAATTTTAATTACTAATTAGCAACTTCTAAAATGCTGAGATGTCTATTGCACAAGGCTTCAACTGATGGCCATGGTCTGGTCAATCTCCAGAAAATCAGTATATATATATATATATTATATATATATATATATATTATATATATATACATACAGTGCCATTGTGATAATAAATTGTAGATGAGTCATCAATTGTGGGCACTTTGAACTGACCTGTATATAGTCAGTCCCTGGCAATACCCATGTATGCTTACAGCTTGCAATGGTTAATTGGTGGTATGACCAATGTGGAAAAACCAAATGTGGTTATCTGGTGTGTCCTTTAAACTGGAACAGTCATCCAGTTGAAATTTGCTCTATTCGGTTTCATGCGGATCATGTGAAATTTTGGAGAATGCTGATAGCCACACACAGAATGCCTAGGAGAGACGTTATGAATTTCTGTACAAGTGATCTGAAACTTTTGTTTTAGTCTTTGAAAATAGGAAAACATACAAGCGTGACCATTTACACACAATAATACCACTTTTGGTAACTTAATGCCACAATAACAATTACATATTAGTGCTGATGATTGATTGAGATAGCAAATGAAACTATGTAAAAAAATGTTTAGTCTACGTGAACTGTGTGTACCATAATCAGGCTTTATAGAGTCATAATTGCAGCCTTGGGTTTTCCAAACTGACTGTTCCAGAAATATATTGAAATATTCAGGATTTTTATGTTTTTCTTTTCGTATATAATTGTTCTTGTTACACTAAGTGGCCAACAGTGGTATCGTTGTGTGTAAATATTCATGCTTGTATGTTTTTCCTATTTTCACAGACTAAAACAAAAGTTCCAGAGAACTACGATCTCCCAAGAAAAAATCCAGCCAGATTTGCCGAGTTGTTAATAAACAGGTTGAAACCGTTGAAAAAGAAACAAGACATGGGAGAGAAGCTGTTCAATCTCTTGAAAGGCATGGAAGTGAGTATGACAATAAACTTTCACAAAACGTATTAAAGGGTGAGTTGTAATTGAGCATTGGGGCGTTGTAGAGGAGTAACAATAGCAGCAGAGTCCTGGAATCAGAGGGGAATCCTTGTGGATTGGGTTGTCATGGTCTGTGAATGTTACCATGTTACAGCAGTTGTATCGCATAGACATCTACGGAATGCTAATGGAAAAAAGTGATAATGTTGAAACAGGAAGTTCTAAGACAGTTTGGCTTCCTTCTTCCATCACTGTTTTTCAAGGATCTCTGAGACAGTGAGGTGGGAACCACTGGTCAAGTTGTCACGGAATTGACACTGGTAGGAGTACTCAGGAAGGTCAAGATTAGAACTTCAGGCACAGTCTAAAACTGTAAGAGTTGCAAGTTTACAGAGTAAAAAATTGCTGCTCGAATTAGCCAATATTTTGTATTTTATTTGACGTTATTTGTAGCACATCTTGTGGAACAAACTCCCCTGGGGCATGCAGATAAATGATGAACTCATGTTCCAGGAACATCTGTAGTGATTTATACAATTTTTTGGAATGTAGTGTGAAACTCTGATTCAGTCTATTCTAGTGTGTAAACCTATTATAAGTTGATATTGAATGGTGTAAAATTTTAATGATTATGATGGTGTTGAGTGAAATGGTTGCATCCCTTCTTTGTAGAAGGAGACTTCCAGTTCAAGGTCTTTACAGATATCCAAGTCATCCTCTTCGACATTAGAAGGACCGAAGTCGTCCACATCAACATTAGACATATCAAAGTCATCCACTTCGATGCGGAGTTTGAATTCGCAGTCACGACTTTTTACTTCAACTGTTGAAGCGGATGTTGACATCAATGCTCAGAGCATTCTTGAAGAGCATGTGTCACGTGTCTGGGAGGATGGCACAAGCAGGATCATGCAGCCGGGAATTGGGTACGATTCGGACGAAGGAAGATTCCGCCAACCCCTTTATCCACCTGTGAACTCTTCTAGTTGTCTAGCCGATTCTAGCTATGCAAAAATATCGCAGCACTTACGCAGAATACAAGAAGGTGGCAGCACTGCTGACGTTTGCAGTAGGATAAAAGATGGCAGCACTGTTGGGTTGCTCAATCAAACACAAAGCAGGAACTCCGTAGGTGCGTGTGGCTCTAGCAACAGTGATATACGGCGAAGCGTTAACGAGTTCCAACCGCCGGCCGAGTTTCAACAGCGGGTACGCCGCGATATCGCACAATTGGTTCATGAAAGCAAGCTTCAAAAGGACTCGCACAGTGCCATACAATGGGGACAAGCCCCTAATTTCCACAGCACTCCAAAGTCGAAAGCAGTTCGTCCCGTTGACAGTTGGTCTGACTCAGAGACGTGGGACAATCGAAACCGAATCGAGAATAGAAGTGCTGTCGAATACAGACATCAGAACGAGGCTAGTTATATTGGAGGAGGAGCGGCAGTCTCCAATGGACACCGTTCAGTCCAACATGACAGCTACTTTTGTTCACAGCCGAACCTGCAAGACGTTAATAGACGGAGGTTAGGATCTGTGTAATTTCTAACTCTGATGTTTACTGGATTAGCATGCTGTTTAAATTGAATAAGTGGCAGGTTATTAGCGCATAATTATGCAGTATATTTAGTTATATTAACTTGGATTCCGTAAATCTTCTTATGATAATAATAATAGTGGAGTTGTTTGTACTCAGATTCTAAAGTCATTTATTTAAAATTTATATAGCACCATTTCAAGAGCAAACTAATCTGCACTATCCTACCGGTATATATAATGTTAAATGTCATTAAGAGCTGGAATTTCATCATTTAACCAAACAATGCTTGGACAAATGGAACAGCCAGCAGTGGCAAACCCACGCATACGTGTGGAACCAAACCAATAGTACCAAGCTGTGTCCGTGACAAGGTCACACATGTCCGGCTATTTGTCAAGCCACTAGGTGCATGTAGAACCGTTCGGCAGCGTCACTGGGCTGAAGAGCTGACCTGGTTACTTTCAAGATTGATAGACTGAGTTTATGCTCTATGGCCACTGAATGCTACTTATCTCTAATTGATATCATTGCTGTTACAGGACAATGCAGCTGTTTGGATCTGAAACAGGATCTATGCATCCACCGTTACTGCCTCTGTGCCACACAGCTCGAAATTTACAATCGAATGTTTCCAGGATGGAGCTGGTTCACTGCCGATCTGCTCAAAACATTGTTCCTAGTTCATCAGTTGCAATGTCAACATCGTCTTTAGATAAGTTCCAGGGTTGCAACTCTCAGACTGAGTAAGTACCTGGGCTATTATCAGTTTGCAAACCGAATAGCCTTTGTATTAGAACATGTCAGCTTTAATACATTGCGCAAGTGTTTGTTCTGTATAATGTTAATTACGAGTAGCTTTTACGAGTAACTTTTATTTTAGCTTCTGTTTTTGTATTGACACAGTTGAGCCATCCCCAAAATCATTATTTTAGAGATGTCTTGTTCAACAAATATCTTGTTAAATACTGTGTTGGTGTATAGGGATAAGCATTGTTGAAGAGATGATTTGTAGACGTCGACTGACATGGTCTGCTTCGAATCTATGTAAAAAACCCAGATATGCTTATGTCAAGTGGAACATTATTTTAGCATGTTTATGTTTATTCTCACTGACTGGGGAGTGGCTTCTTTTGAGTGAAACCATTTTCTAACCATGCTTCATTTGTCTGCTGGGGTTCTCTGTCCTCGATGTAACTTGAACCACCAAAACTCAACTCAATTCTAGGATAAGACTGCATTGGTTGGGTTCTGTTTGTGTGTGCAAAAGTCCACCAGTTGGACTTTTTCAGCAATTTGAACATTATTTTCCCAAAAGTGATCTCCTTGTACTGCTTAAAGAACTCTGTGTTAGCAGAAGGCCTTTGAGACATTCTTGGAAGTAGGCCTTGGATTTGGACTGCACTTGCCTGGAGGCATTTCCGGCATTGAGATGGTTAGCAGCGTGCTATGGAAATGGCAGCGCTGCTGAAAGAGGCACACCGCAGATTCTGATTATGTTGATTAGGGAAATTTTCCATTGCATACATAAGTACATTTCTACATAAATAAGTACATACGCACATAAGTAACTGCGAAATAAAATGTATGTCTGCATACAAAGGTACTTGTCTACACTCTACACAAATGCATTCTTTATTCCAGAAAAATTTTGTGTATGTAAAATTCTTATTTGTGTTCTGCTGTACTCTACCAGTAATAGTCTAGTATATTATGAAACTGTCTTTGTTGGAATTTCTTTAGGCCAAAAACAGTTGATTCAACAGGAAATCGACTGCCACCTATAAACACTGGGCCATCACCAAAAGTTGCTACTGTTGTTGGGTATTACTTCGGTGATGAAAAAATTCCTTATCGTACAACCATCCCTGGTGAAAATATAACGTTGGCTCAGTTTAAAAGACACCTGTCGAAACCTGGAAATTACAGGTAGGCCATTGTAAATCTTATGCATATTTACTGAATCTTGATTAACATATTGCACTGTTGCAGATAATTATCATTCTTCTAGCTTCGTTGTCATAATAATTATGTTGTCTATGATACTTTTCAAGTATGGAAAGTTGACAGAAATTCAGTATTTTTTGTTTGTGCCCCTTTTGCTGTATTAACTTCTGCTATTTCCAATTCTGTTTGATGTGGAGTAAATCATATACTTTATCTGTTGATGTGGAATTAATCTGTTTCACATGGAATTGTTTCTTTGGTGGAACTTTAGAGATGGTATACAGACATGATTTTCCTGACAGACTACTTGCTGATGTGGTTTTCTTAATTGCTATATTCATTTTGAATGGTGAATTTGGAGTGCCCAATATCTAATTTAATAAATTTGAGGTTTTATCTTTTTTGTTTGCAACCAGTTATTGGGGATTAAGGGTTTGTTGTTAACAATGCAAATGATGGTGTGTGTGGATATATTCGTTTATTCGAGTTTTCTTGCTATCATGACGTAACAAGTAACATACATTGGTTTAAAAGGGTTACAGAGGCATGGCTTAATGAATCGGTTAGGTGATCAGGTCAATCCATTAGTGATTCTCATGTCTAGTGGATAGTTCATAACTGGCACTGGACTAGATGACTAATAATGTTTTTATACATTCTTCGATGGTTTAAAACGTGTTATCATCTTTGTCAGGGAGGTGAAGGGGTGAAGTCTTGTGCGCAGATTATATTGAGTGTTATGGTGTTCAGGAAAAAGCTGCGTATCTTTAAGTATCACCCCGGTGTCATGCTGAGTTACATGATGTGGGCAAGTTAGCAAGTTGTCTCTCAGACTGTCTGCTTAAGCAGTGAAGTCTACCTTTGGGAAGTACATGTTGAGGCACTTGATCTGAACATGATTACTTATTTTTTTGTATCTTGTTACAGGTATTTCTTCAAGACAATGTGTGATGAGTTTGACTCCGGTGTTGTTCATGAAGAATTCTTCAATGATAATGACATTTTACCATTGTATGAGGGCAAGATCTGGGGCAAGGTTGAGAGAAAACAGTAACCGTCTGCACAAAGCCGAGTGCCAGATCTCTTTGTTACTTCAAGCAAATTGTGGACAGTGACTGTTTCCTTGATTTTGCGTCGTTTTCAGCTGAAGCTCTTGTCACTCATGATAAGAAATACTTATTCGATATGTACACATTTATGCAGTCTTTATTTACCAAGATTGCTGTTCTGAGTTGAAAGAGAATCACATTTTTGCAGTTGACTCTTGCTATTGTGGTGCTTTGGCAGGCTTGAGTTTTGCCAAAAACTTTTTCAGTCAATCTGTGTATTGAACTAGTCGTTGCTTACTCTTTTTTCAGAATGATATTTTATAGTCTTGTTTGAAAATTTTTCTGTTCTAGGAGTTTCTTATTTAGGTTCTGTGACAGTTTAGTACAGACAGTGAACTGAATTTCAAGGAAGTTTTATGATGCCTGTGGCACAAACTTAGAAAATTATATGGGCATGTAGGCTAACAGTGCACATGATGACTTGTGGTTTCGTTTGAATTCTGTAGTGATCCATGACGGGTGTAACTGTCTTGAGCTTAAGGTCCTCTGAACAGTAACACTAGAAACTTGAAAAAATAATGCCTTTATTGAAAAACTCATCCCATATGAAAATGCAAAATTCACCAAGTTCTCTCAGAAAATGCTAGAGTTAAAGTAATGGCTACATATTTAATACTTAAATATTTAACATATAATATTTAAATTAATCATCAGGCTGTTACTTTAATGCTAAATTGAAATTATTTTCTATATTAAAAACAGAATATCCTGTATTTAAATTATATTTCATATGTAAATTAAACTTTTAACAGACAATTGTATAGTACCCCTTTAGAACCTAGAGATGGAAAAAGTTGCCAAATGTTCAAGATATGTTATTTATGTGGTCAGGTTGAGTGAAGCTGGAGATGTAAGGTGTCAACTCTAGTTAAGAATCTGTTGGTTTTGCTCTTCATTTGTGGTACTGGTGACACTTCTCGTTATCTGAGCAATGTTAGCTAACTGATCAAATGTTCTGTATGCATGTGCAAGCATTTAACACCACTCTGATTATTTTCCTGGAGAGGTAATGTATAAATTTTATTAATATTAACAAAATATATACAGTGTATACTGTATATACACTCGTTCCTGTCCTCTTGGCTATTGTCATCAGTTTTTAAGTCACTCCCCGATCAAGTTTCTCTCTCGTTTTTCCGTCATTTTGTCTGAATCTGCATGATCTTTGTATCTGAACCTAGAAGCGAAACTGAAAAAATTTCACATCCCATATTTCAAGTTAATCACTGCGGGAGCTTAATTAGTATTTATAGATGTTCAAAAACTAATTTAATATATATGTTCAAACCATTAATTAACCTGGAGTACAGTGCAGAATGTGATAAGCTAACGTGTTGGGCAAATATGTATAGTAGGCCTATACAGTTAAAGTTAACCTTGGTACATGTATCTCCCCAAAGACTTGTACACGCCAAGTCTGATTTTCCCAATCTGATTTCCTTGGACAAAGGGGTCATCCACAAAGACATGACCTACTTCAGATCCCTCTCTCCCCTTGTCCGCAATGACCCCTCTACCCCTTTGCGGACGTACTTTATGGACGACCCTTATGATCTTCAAGGGCTGCGCAGCGGGGTGCGGTGCTTTAATACAGCAGAGTCGAGGACAGGGATTACGATTAAGGCCTATCATAATTATTATATAACGGTCTTTGTCTGCACGAATTCAGTCCAAGTTTTATGACTGCAGATAAGAGAACCATTTCCCCTCCAATGCGTTTGCTTAGACGCTTATACCTATAGTGACGCATAATAAGCCATGGTACGGCGCTGGTGCAAGATCTTAGGCTCCTCGGAAAGCGCTAAAATCTGAATAAATATATGCATAGATGGCTCTGCAGATATGTATTTATCTAGATAAATGTACAGAGCAAGTAGTGGATTTAGCCATAGGCTTTGGGCGGGGCCATTCGCCATGCGCATCTTCTGGCAATATGCCGACGTCCCTCAGGCCAGGCTCATGCACGGCCACGCCACAGGAAAATCCGTTCAATGGAAGGCCTCTGCTGGATGATGGATCCGCTACTGTAGGCCTAACTTACCCTAAGCAGCCATTTGAAGAACCACACAAGAGCACTATGCATGAGGATCTAAGAGATAGCCTACATTACTTAAAATAAGTTGAAATATGAAAATAATATTATTTAGCTTTTTGCAGTGGAACATTAATTTTGGGACCTGCTAACAATGACGAACGAATATAGGGCCTTCTGTTACAGTAGGCTTAGTACAGACTGTCTAGGCCTTAGTAGGTCTAGTACCATCTGATGTTGGTGTTTAAGGCACTAGGCGGTTGTCTAGGCCTACATGTTGTACCGAAACAGACGGTTACAGACCATATGTGACAAATTCAGTTTTGGAAGTCCATACTCGTCATAACCCCATCACTTATCAGTGAAGTGGTCTCGAGACCGCGGTCTTGGTCTCGAGACCGTCTCGAGACCGAAAAAATGCGGTCTTGGTCTTGGTCTCGGTCTCGAATGTGCCGGTCTTGGTCTCGGTCTTGGTCTTTAAAGGTGCGGTCTTGGTCTTGGTCTTGGTCTTAAAGGTGTGGTCTTGGTCTTGGGCGTCTGGTCTCGGTCATTCGCCTTTGGTCTTGGTCTTGCGCCTTTGGTTTGGCCTTTGGTGGGAACTAGAGTGGATTATTTGTTAAATGTTGTCGATATTTTTCGGTTATTCAGGGACTTTTCAGATATCTTCGAATTCATGCGACGATCCGCCTATAATATTATAGGACAAAGCGAGAGAGGGCCGCGTTGTTCTCTTCTTATCAGAAGCGACAAGAAAACGTTGAGGCACAGTTGGTGCTTTAGTGACTAGTTAGGCTTACACTTATGCTATTTCTCGATGCAAAATCAGTAGCCGGGTAAACGATGCAGATCAGGTATTTGGTGGGGAATTTTTCTCTACTAGCAAAGTTTTTTTTATTCCGCAACACCTGCACCTACTGAGAGTGTCTTTAGCTATAGTGTGCTCTTCATGAGACCTCGAAGACTTGGGGACAAAAACCATAACTATAAATATAATAAGTATCTGATCTGAATATTGGGAATAATTATGTAACACTACAACTGAGAATTGCGTTTATGGTCTTGAGGCTTAGATCTTGGTCCGGGATGATTCGGTCTTGGTCTCGGTCTCGGTCTTGGACCACGCGGTCTTGGTCTCGGTCTTGGTCTTGGACCCCGCGGTCTTGGTCTCGGTCTTGGTCTTGAACCACGCGGTCTTGGTCTCGGTCTTGGTCTTGGACCCCGCGGTCTTGGTCTCGGTCTTGGTCTTGAAATTTTGGTCTCGTGCACAACACTGTCACTTATCCGCATTTCAATCGACCCCTCCCTCTCATTCCGTAAGTTCTTTATGGAGGACCCCAGAGGGCCCAGAGATGGATCTCGGTAGTCGGTAGACCTATCAAATACCGAGACTGGAGTAAATGAGCCCAGGAAAAGGTGTTTTTGGTAGAGATTTGAAGGCCAGAACAGACTTTGCAGAGCGAAGTTTTCCGGAAGCGAATATAGGGCTAACAACAGAATCTGTTGTAGGCTAAATATAGATTCTCTGTCCTATCTAATGCGTCCATGGAAGTGACAGCAGGATGGCCTGTTAGTAAACTTTCTTGGTCAGAGGAAAAGCGAACCGACATCAACGATTTGGCCAACCGTAAGGCTAGCAAGACACCTTTCAGTCGAATTTTAAGTAATAGGCCTACTTCAGGTGTTCGCATTCACAACAACTTGAAACCAACCCTGACGGAATCTGTTCTAAGAGCTTTTTATCTTGGTCGAGCACCTGTAAAATTGAAAATAATATGGTAGACCAATCTCTAATCATCAATTAACAGATACACAGAGTCAACAATACATTGTTTGTTAATATCAGTAGGAAAAATAAAAGCGCTACATAACCTGTTAGTTGACGTTTGAAGGGTTTTTTGGTGGCGGCACTGTTCATGTTGTTTTGATTGAGACGTTTATTTCCGTTGGTTTTAAATTGTTTCTTCAGAAAAACAAGGTAACTTTACATAATAATTATCGCATTAAAGCAAGTTTATTATTTTATTTCATGTAGTTTTGTTTGAACTTATGGTCTTCCGTATTTATAGTGAAGATCAGTTGACAAAGTAACAAAGTTGAATCCAAGTTAGCGTCCATTCACGAGACGAGGAGCATGTCTAGTAAGTAAGTAAGTACGTGCTTTATTGAACCACAGATCTGCAAACGCACTGTTGCGCCAAAATTGTTGTAAGTGACACTTGAATCACATTGCCTTATATCTACAGCGTCCACGTTCCTTCCCTCTGCAGCTCTTCTTGTACTCTGACAGTGCCAGTCCCAAACCTAGAAAAAAGAGGAGGGGACGCTAATCAGCTTTTTTGACAGATTCACTGGGTAATTGTAATTTCAAGGGTATTTCAAGGCTTCAGTTGGAGTTGGTTGAACGACAGGCATTTTCTGCACTAGTTCAGGAGATAAAGTTCTGTATACAGCTGGGCCATAAGCATATGCCTGAATGTCGTCAGCGTAGGCCCCTACTGATGAACCCAATATAAGAAAGGACTATGTTTAAATCTGCAGTGTAGAGGATGTAGGGTAGGAACCCTGAGATGGAACCCTTTGGAAGACAAGTATAACTATGGACTGGTCAGTCAGATCGTGTGGAACCAAAAATTGCTGAGAGGAATGAATGCAGTCAAGACAGAGGGCGATCAACAATACTGGACGACCTTTCAAGGTACTGTAAAAGAATGCTGTGGTCAACAGTGTGAAAGTCTGCTTTGACATCAGCAAGGGCAAGGAGCATTACGTGCTCCCTATCAACAGCTCCAAAAGAATCAACAAGAATGCATGTAATGACAGACTTTGTGCAGTGGAACTGTCTAAATGCCAAGTGTTGTTTGGGTAGCAAGAACCAGGAAGCTAACTTTATGATATTGTATAAGGTGCAACGAAACATATTTCTTGACGCTTTTCGATGAGAAAGATAAGTTGGAAATCGAAAGGTAATTGACCACATCACTGACATCAAGTTTATGACACCTAAGAGACAGCAAAGCCCAATTCTGAGAAGTGGAAGTGACCCGTCATCCAAAGCAGTATTCCTTAGCAGCAGTTAAAATGGAAAGAGATAATTCACAAAATCCTTCATGAGAAATAGTGGCAGAGGGTCGAGCTCAAACAGCTTCAATGGCAATGACAGCTCAGCAAATGGTGCAGGTCTTCCGTGATGATAGAAATCAGGGTGTGAAAAGTCTGGCCCACGGGCCATTTGTGGCCCGCTGATGATGTTTTTCTGCCCATGAAGGCTTATGTAAAGACTACACATTTGAAATTAAAAGGCTTAATGATGAGATTTACTTGATGTTCATGACTGTTAATGATGAAAATTAAGAGTTTATAGGCCTAATTTGACGGTTTGTATGCTAAAATATGCACCATTTAAGATTTAGTTTTGCAAAACTTTTCTGGGGATGAACACACCGAGTCCCCTCCCAGACCTCTTCCCCATTTTGCTCAGGCGCCTTCGGTACCCTGACCCTCCACTTGCTGGAAAATATTGCCACTGACCTACCATTAAAAAAGTGTTGACACCCCTGCTCTAAATGCTATCAAGTAAGCTGAAATTTCTTTACTATATAGAGCTCACTTGAAGTGTCTATCCAGATGATAAACTGTGAATGTTGTTTATTACGTTAGATTACACACAAAACTGTCTGTAGACGAGGACAGTTCTACTATTTTTTTAAATTATCATCATGTGATGATTGACTCCTATGTCCGAGTGAACTTATCTGCCCACAATTATGATAGCACTGAATTTTATCTTTGATCTTGAGTGTGAGTTATTGTAATACATGCTTTTATTGCTTTGTATTCAGAAAAGCAGAAATGTTTCGTGATGAAAA
The DNA here is from genome assembly GCA_020284085.1 of Aporrectodea caliginosa. Lineage (NCBI taxonomy): Eukaryota > Metazoa > Annelida > Clitellata > Crassiclitellata > Lumbricidae > Aporrectodea > Aporrectodea caliginosa. The sequence goes on from JACEVL010000773.1 coordinate 652,655, forward strand.
TCATCCACCAGTTGATTTTGCATCTCTTCCTCGTCTTCACATTAAAAGGCATTTCAAAAGGCAGTCACCTGTTACAGTGGAGGAGCTGAACAATCTTGTCAGAGTTGTAAAACCTCTTTCAGAGCGATTTGCTGCATGTCGGAAAGGTACACGTCAGCATGAAGGACCAGCTAATTATAACAATGAACAGTTCCTATCCCGTCCTTCCTTGTGTGTCACGCTTGCTGTTGTAAATGATGACGTCTGTCGTGTTCAGGTTGAAGAAGATTGGAGACGAGAGAGTGACGTTTTGCACAATGAAAATTTTGATATCAGTCGAACAGTGGCGGTTGGCAAGCAGGTATTTGAGAAATCACGGAATGTGATAATCGGTAGCAAATCACGGCGTCATGGATCTGATTCAACGAACGTAGTTGGACTTGAAGAGTTCCCATCAGTTGAGACGTCTAGCGACATGTCACTGTGTTCTGATGATGATGTTGAAGACACGTCTGTCGTGGTTGTTCCACAGAAAGTCGGTTCATGGCAATCTTCCAGTGGCAGTGTGCTGGAATTGGAAAACATAGAAAAACGGGGCAAGAAAAGACGAGAGAAAAACGCTCTCAATTCTTTGAGGAATGCGACATTGGAAGGAGTTTTGGTTGACCAGTTAAGTTCAGAATCAGAATTTGGTGCCTTAATGACAACATCCAGGGAAAACCATCACCTGAAGGCTCTTTCCCCATATCACCAACAAGTAGACTGGCAATTTCCTGCGATTTCAGAAACTGTGGTTCCGAATTTTGACAGTATCGACTATTATTCAAATGCTGGCTCAGACGGGAAGGCCCCAAATCTGGGCCGTTCTGTTCAGTCCTCTTGGGCTTCAGTTGTTAACTCTCAAGGTATGGACAGCATGGAGCAAATGGTAGGTGACAATTACAAGAGAAATGCAGACAAGAATGATTTGTCAAAGTATGGTTTAGAGAGCCAAAAGCACAAAACCTTTGAGTATCAATTTTCTGAATTACCAGAAAGAGATAATCGAAATAAGAGTTTCAATCAGTGGGGAGAAGTCGAAGGACGATTAAAGACTAAACATGGAAAGGACGAGGGTAAGCATCGCAGTGATCAGAAACAACAACTGGAAGTAGGAGATGAAGATCTTCTGAATGAAGGTTGGATGGAACTGGAGAAGGTATATAAGAGAAGAACGGAACATCACACAGATGAAAAGCAGCAAAAAAAACTGGAGAATACACAGTCGTTTCATGGGAGAGCAATCGTCCCTGGCAGATGTGAACAACCGTTGTTCATTCCCCTGGAAAATGTATCAAACGAAAAACACTACAGGTGGAAGGAGGATGGCCAGTTGGTGTCATACATGAAAGATCCTCGACTTGAAAGGCACATGGGTCAGAAGAAGGAAAACCCTGCCCAGTCTGGTCTTATTCCGGTTTCATATGCCCGAAGGTTTCGGCCTGCTGGGACCATTGACACAAACATTTTTATTAAATCCGAGTCTATTGTGGATGGTTATGAAAGCACTGAAACCATGTCAAAAACTCCAAGCAACACATCTTGTTCACAACATCATTCAGAGAAGGCAAGATGCCATGGAACAAATTCCATTCCTTACAAGTCAAGGGATGCAACTGATAAACCTATTTCCCTTGTGCCCCGCAATGTAGTCAGTATCCAGGATCTGGTTACTGCAAACGAATATCTTCCAGTATGCGCAGATGGTAATACTGTGGAAAATGTTCGGTGTGGTGCTTGTCCAATTCCTGTCGTACTGAGTCAGTCTTTTTTCTCGTATGTTGAAAACCAGTCTCTTGGTGGGCCGGACGACTCGGAGCTAGACCAGAACGTGGTGCCACCAGATTGGATGGAAGAACCTTCTCCAGAAACTCGGCAGGGGAGGTCATCATGTGGCTATGTCAACGAGATGCTGAGGAACATCTACAGATGCATCACGGATGCACGGGTCATTTCAGATGCTGTATACAGGGACACAATGCTGATGGAGTCGCTCCAGTGTATTAAGTTGGCTTTGAATATTCACTCAAAACTGTAAAATGCTGCCAGTTCCTTCTATCCTTTTGTGCAGGGCAGAAGACTTGTTTTGATACTGTTTTTAATTCTTCAGATTTTGTTAGTCGTTAGAAATGTTGGTGTGGTTTCAGTGTGATTAAAGTACCATAAACGTGAATTGGAGATAAAAAAAATTCCACCACTAATTAATTACCATTTATCAGTAGTAGTAGTTAAAGGTAATTATAGATATTCGTTTTATTTTCTGACAGGTTGACAGACCGCAACCAGTTACAATAGAAATGTGTTAAATAATGAAATCAGTATAGCACAAAAACAAACAAAAACAGACAGCTAGGTGTGCAGTCAGGTGAGACCTAGGGCAAGCGTTTGTAAAGTACACGTGGGATTATGGTATTGCAATATTTCAGTCAAATTGTACTTGCACCATAATGACCAATGGTTAATCATATTCTGATATAGAATGTCATTATATCCACTTGACCACATCTTTGCTAATCTGTTTGATATTAGGAGCTTGAACTGCAATCTCTGAGGTTGTTGGCAAATTCTGTTGCAAATTACCATATGAAAATGCATGTAACAATTAATGCTGCCACATGTGCAGCATGTATCTGATAATCTGCAAGTCCTATAGAGGCCAAGCTGCCACACTTAAACATACTTGATGGAATTCAGCTTTGTGTAATAAATATCCGAAACAAGTTTTCTGTTAGGCCTAGGTACATAATTAATTTTAAGATGATGGCCACTTTGAAATTGTTCACAAACTTGTAATTGCATTGGTAGTGTTGACAGGCCCGTCCCTAGGAATACGCTGAATACCCAACCGCATAGGGCCCCGGCGATTCCGCCGAAAGTTAGGGGTCCCAAAATACCATTTGCGACGGCAGTGTAATGTAATGGTACCGGCCCGCTATTCCGGGGGGCCGCTATTCCGGGGGTCCACTATTCCGGGGGTCCGCTATTCCGGGGTCCGCTATTCCGGGGGTCCGCTATTCCGGACTAATGAAGACAAATATATATGTATATAATTATGTACAATTGTACATTATGTATATATATGCATGTATATATATGTTAGTATATGTTTATATGTTTATATATACAACTGTTTTTATATCTATATACATGTTATATATTTGGATATTAGTGTATATATATAGATAATAGATATATGTGTGCATATGTATATATACATATATATATATACATGTATATATGTACATATATGTTTATATATGTAATATTATATACATATGTATGTAGCCTATCTATATGTATATATGTATGTATATATGTATGTATATGTATATGTACATGTATATATATATATGTAAATACATATATAAATGTACTTATGTAAATATATGTGTGTGTATATATATGTAGATATACATATATATGTATATGTATATGTGTATATATGTATGTATAGGTATGTGTAAGTAAATAATTATTTATGCATGAATATGTGTTTAAATACCTACATACCTGTATATATACATGAATATACATATACTTACATGTCAGTATATATATATTTATGTATGTACAATTGTACATATGTATAACTACAAACATACAAGTATATACATAATACATTATATATATATGTGCTTACACATAACTATACATACATATAGACACAAATACATCTATATGTACACAAACATGTATACATGCACACACATATGTATTTACATAAGTACATATATATATATATATACGTATATATATATACATGTATATACACATACATCTATATACATATACATACATACATATATAAATATAGATACTTACATATATGTATATACATATATATATACATATTCACACGGGAACAGGTCGATAGTCCGAAGGTTCGATAATCCGAAGGTTCGATAATCCGAAGGTTCGATAGTCCGAAAGTGTCATGCTAAAAACATATATGTATATGTACATATATATATAATTATGTATATGTACATTATATGTATATATAAGCATGTTTGTATACATATGTACTTATATCTATATAAATGTACATATGTCATATATATATGAATAAAAGTATATATATATGATATATATAATTATGTGCGCAGATGTGAATATATATATATATATGTATGTATATTATATACATAAATGTATGTATCTATATGTATATATTTATGTGTATACTATACATGTATATAGATGTATGTGTTTATGTACATGTATATATATGTATTTACGTATATATGTACTTATGTATGTATATATATGTATATTTATATGTATATGTACATATATATGTATATATGTATGTAGGCCTATAGGTATGTGTAAGTATACATATATGTATGTATATACATAAATTATGTTTGTGCATGTATATATATATACACATTATGTATGTATATGCATGTATATGTATCTAGCTATAAATATGTATATATTTATGTATTTAAATATGCATAAATACATAAATACATGTATACATACATGAATACATATATATATATACATATATACACACACAAACATATATATGTATATATACATATATATACATAAACATACCTATACATACATATACACATACATATACATATATGTACATATAAATATATATACACATATATATAAGTACATATATACGTAAATACATATATATACATATACATGTACAGTATACATATACACATACATCTATATACATGTATAGTATACACATACATATATACATAATTATAGATACATACATATATGTATATACATACATTACATATACATATATATATATATTCACATCTACACACATAATCATATATATATATCACATATATATATGTACCTATATCCATATATATAGGCTAACATATGTACATGTATATATATACATATATATACAAACATATACCTATGCATGCATATGTATACATATAATGTACATATACATAAATATGTACATATTCATATATGTTTTCCCATGAAACTTTCGGACTATCGAACCTTCGGATTATCGAACCTTCGGACTATCGAACCTTCGGACTATCGAACCTTCGGACTATCGAACCTTCGGACTATCGATACGTAACCATTAACACAGATATATATATATTTCATATATATCCAGATGTATATACACATATAACATTTGTGCATGTATATAGATCTATATACATATATATACAAACATATGTATACATATTCAAACATGTATATATATATATATATAAATCGATACATATACATGCATACATATAATGTACAATTGTACATAATTATATACATATATATTTGTCTTCATTAGTCCGGAATAGCGGACCCCCGGAATAGCGGACCCCCGGAATAGTGGACCCCCGTAATAGCGGCCCCCCGGAATAGCGGCCCCGAATCAATGTAATGTAATGTAACAATAATTATAAAGCGCCACTTAAGAGTCTCAGAGGCGCTCAACACGTGGCCATCAAACAGCTGAAAAAGTGCGTCTTTAAGAGTCTAGAAAAAAACGTATAGTAGCGTGCAGCACGCACAGAGGGCGGAAGAGCGTTCCAGATCCGTGGCGCCGCAATCGAGAAGTCCCGACGAGCACAGGTGGGTTCGAAACGAAGGTATAATCAAGTCATTTCGCGAGGCAGACCCGCCGACCAGTTTGAGTCCAGTGGTGTGGTGGCGACGGCGGTGGAGGTGTGGTGGCGACGGCGGTAGAGGTGGTGGCGACGGCGGTGACGGTGGGGACGACGGCGGTGAAGGTTGGTGGCGAAGGCGGTGAGAGTGGGGACGACGGCGGTGGAGGTTGGTGGCGAAGGCGGTGAGAGTGGGGACGACGGCGGTGGAGGTTGGTGGCGACGGCGGTGACGGTGGGTACGACTGCGGTGAAGGTTGGTGGCGACGGCGGTGACGGTGGGGACGACGGCGGTGAAGGTTGGTGGCGAAGGCGGTGAGGGTGAGGACGACGGCGGTGGAGGTTGGTGGCGACGGCGGTGACGGTGGGAACGACGGCAGTGGAGGTTGGTGGCGACGGCGGTGACGACGGCAGTGGAGGCGTCCCTATACTAAGAATACGCTGAATACGAACCGAGTAGGGATCGGCGATTCCGCCGAAAGTTAGGGGCCCAAAAATACCATTTATGAAAAATAGTAGTAATAATAATGACATCACACCGCGCTAAATTAAGTGCAAAGTAACAAATGCTTAAATTATTTGAATTAAATATATTTCTTGGGACATCAGTCGGGAAATAAAGTCAAGAATAGGAAACCTATAAAATTCTGTACAATATACTGACACTGCCTTACAGTAGTTAACCTATGGTACTAAGATTATATTAACTTTGTCCATAATGCTCAGTAAAGTTACTTAAACTAACTCAGGCCAGAGGAGTCTACTTTCTTAGGCACAATGTTTATGACGTATTCCAATACCCAATGGGGTAGGGCCCAAAATAAAACTTGCGTAGGGCCCCAGATATCCTTGGGACGGGCTTGAGTGTTGAAAAATTAGTCACTTGATCACAGCTTTACTGAATTACTGCTTTTTAATGTATTCTATTGAACTTCTTTTGTGTTCTCTTGTGTTTAAGACAAAACTGTCAGTTGCTGCTACTCTGGGAACAGACTTGATGTTACAATTTGTATGTGGCTGACAGAAAAGACTGCTCTGTCAAGTGTGTAATTTCTTCATTAAGAAAGTTGGTTAGGGTAGAACATCCGCAGAGCTGGAATTTTTAATTGAAATGCTGACAAGGGATGAGGGTTGAGCCAAATGCTGACATTCTAAATTTACTACAAACAGTCATTTCAGCATGTGTCTTAAATGCAAATTTCATACAGACATGCTGGACACAGTCGTATTAAAGTACCCCAACCCCACCATGTAGCACAGTTAACTCAGCAAGATCAACACTGAAGGCTAATCCAGTAGGCCTAATATGCCGTTGGAGTATAGGCATCTGTACAGAGATTGGAAGAGTAATGCCCAATGCTGCCTAAGGGGAAGGAAGGGTCCAAAGTAGGTTATTTTGCAGATATCCACTTTATGGACAACTGCTTATTATGCTGAAGCTTGGAGGAACCGCTCGAAACACTTAATGCATTAAACTTATGAACACTAATTACTGTTACAAAATGGCAACAACAGAAGTTACTAGAAAATTTAGTTTTTCAGAAATTATATAGAGTTTGAGAAATGAAATCAAAAGAACTGTAATAAAACTTTGACCGTTTACTTTTTAATTTCATCGTAGGCCTGGAGTGTGTATAGTGCTACAAGTGTAGTAAAAGTGATTGGACGATGAAATCAGATGAACATTACTTTACTTTCATGATGACTGACACTGAAAATCGAGTTTAATTCATTATTTGCATGACCATTGACACAAAAAATCAAAGTTCCATTGCAAGCAGGAGCAAGAAATCATCAGACAAAATTACTCACACAACACAAACATCACAAAATCGTTCTTATGAACAATGTTGACTTTGTTTACAATATCATCTTCAAGACCAAAAGGAAGTGTGCACACACCAAGATATCTATGGCACCAGAATACAATACAGCCCACAGGCAACATTTCTTATTCAACGTCACAGTGCAAAATACAAAAGACGGCAAATTCATAAAATATGGAACAAGATTTCTCAGGACTTTCAAAATTGCTCTGGCCAATTTTGTTTTTCTACACTAGCATAATCTAAGCAGGGAGTCTGGCAGGTGTACATGAATATTCAGTACCTAACGGAGGTCAAATATTCATTCAAACATAACCGAAAGTCAATTTGTGCTAACTCGTGTATTTTATCCTAGTGTAGTTGTGTAGGATTGCCAGAAAACCACTGACTTAGACTATAGTTTAAGTTCAATGGTATGAAAAGAGGTCATTAGAAAATCTGAGTAAATAACCCATCTTTGTATCAGCTGTTGATTTACACTGCAAGTACACACATGCATCTGAATGTCTGTCCAGTGCACTGAAGAGTCTTACAAGACACAGAAGTCCAGACAAGCCTTTGTATCAGGCATTACCAGTGGTGTAATGTTTTTTAAGTACACTAGATGTCTGCAGTTATGAAATCTGGTTTACTTATCACAGTCTCTCTTTCCAAGTTTTCAAAAAAGAACAATGCTGTAGAACATTCCTCGAAAATATAAATTCTGGACATGAAAAAGGATTTAGCCGGGTAGTAAATCCATTTGCTCTCAATGAATCGGAGTCCGATTCAAAGCAGCAGCTATAACTTCTTCCAGGAGATGTGCAATAAACTACAATGTCACCAACTTTTATTACTAAAAAGCAAGTCTCTAATTAACACAAGCAGACTGAGCAACTATGACCACACAGGCGTTATGAACTGCACGGTGCAATATCTGTACATGGCAAAAGCTGATGTTAGTTCAAAGCAGTTGTTATTCCATTGTTTCGGACATTCTGCATAGCAAAAATGGAATGGTTATAGGAGGGGCAGCAGAAAACTCGGGTTACAGTTAGTGGTAGATAAACAGGAAAACTAAATCTGGTGAAGGTCTTTTAGCACCAGAGGTTAAGCACTGTGCATAATAAGCATACCCACACATGGCATTGGCAAAAAAAGGTGTGCATATATTTTTTTAAAATTTGTTTTATACCACTGGTGAAAATAAAGGTTTTGTAAAATTTCAGTTTTACGTCTCAGGTATGGTAGCAGAGTATTAACTAACAGAAGTTAGACATATATAGCAAAACTAGTTTGTTATATAAAACAAATAATTCAAACATCAAGTACATGTAGTGTTTTGTTTTATTTGATTGGAACTCCATCAAAATGCAAGGCTTTCTAGGGTGGTTAGTTCTTAAACATATTTTGTCAACTTCATCATTGTCCCTGCAGTATTGCACATGTTAACGATGAATTTGGCATGTCGTCAAAGACACACACCTCAACAGAAACACAAAATAATCTGCGCAACAGGAGTATCGAATTATAGCGCACAAAGCAAGCATCACGAGATGCTACAGACTTGAAGACAGACAATGTGAAATCTAATGACATGCAACACTAGAAAAACTGACATCTCTAAACTGAAACACCTCAAGCAAGCAGACAAAGAAGAAACCATTTGTACAAATACTGAATTTGTATAGCACCAAGGGTGCTTAAACCTATTGACCCTGTGGACCCCAAACTTCTCGTGTTATTTATGAACCAGTGATCCTTCTTTTCAAAGTACTCTCAACACATCCGTGGACGTTGCTTGTATATGTAAGGGCATTCACAGACCCAAGTGTGAGATCTTGGCCTAATTATGCAGCATAGGTTGCCCCTATTCAGCATAGAACAGTTTAGATAAAAAGTAGGTTTCAAATATAGGCATTTATTATAAACTGTTCCTGTAATACACCTTTGCATTCATACATGTTACATACAGTGCACTGTATAATATGTCAGAGTAACTATAATAAAATGAAATTGCCTTTAAAATAAAAATTCAAATACATGTATTCGATTCATGGCATAAAGTATTCAATAGCTTAAATAATTATGACATCAGTTAAAAATTTGCAAAATAATAGAACAAGTTATGCCTTGAACTTCTTTGAGTGGTGGATAAATGTTGGCCTGTATGGTCAAACAGTACGAGCACCTGGGAAATAATTTCTGACTAATTTGGGCAACAATTTCTACACCTCGGGTACACAAAAATATGTGCAATCACTTGTCACAACACGTATCTTGTTACTTAAACATTCATTTCACATTGCTAATCACCCTCAACTTCTTTCCGAGTTTCGATCTCTAGTCACAGCCCTTACATGCCTAACCACAGCACCAGGCCAGACCCCGATGCATGCAGCTGGTACCTGCTCCAAGCTCTTGACAGAATCACATTTAGGTCTCTTTCCTCTTCATTTCCTCTTTATATTCAAAGTTTAACCGCTATGCTCTTGTCAAGCACAAACTGTTTCAAGGTTTCATAGCATCAAAACTCAGAGAAAAAAATCAATCATGCCACCTTGCCTTCTACTTAAACCAGCTACAGTACTCAAGTTTTTACAAAACTGTGACCAAATTTGTAAATAAATGAGAAATTACCAAATACAACAGAAGCTGTAATATCAGAATGATAGGAAACGAGCAGGGAAACAAAGAGCAGAAATTACATACCGCTACTTAAGTAAAAGACGTCAACACCTTGCTCAAGAGAACGCCTAACAACCTAATTTCAGTGACTCACAAGGTCGCCTTTTGCATAGTAACCAAAACAAGCTTTCTTTGCACACACTTCTTTTGTACTCTGCACTGATAAAATTTTCAGATCAGCTATTCCCTCCAGAATGTAAGCTGAACACGTGATATTTATTGTGCAAACACTTCACACACAAAAACATAATGCGCTGTAATCACCTTCTTAATTACCACGTACATAATTTATCATAACTCTGCTACTCATGAAAAATAACATCTCCCATTTCCTCCTTAAACAATATAACAGCTGCCTTCAACTGATCTTGGTTAAATAACACTGTTTTCTCTTCATGATTACATTCCAACATGCTCCGATGCAATTCAAAATGTTTCTCAAGGAACACAGAAGAAAACAAAAACAATGAAAAACAATTGAAACAATGATGTACACAAGTAGAATTATAAAAAATTCTCAGCCAAGCGCAATGATTTGTCCTTACTGGCTTCTCCTTCAAAGCAATATGTCACAACCAATGAACATTTCAACATGACTTGGATAAACTTTTAGCTCCTACTGGATAATCTTGTAGACAGCACAATTTGCACATTCCTCTTTCACCTAGTTTGAAAGACAGCTAATCTTTTCGTACCCCTGCCCTTCAGAATTCATTTCAAGTAACAGCAACAGATAAATGTGCCAAAATTCACTTTCTTATGAATAACAATACCTTTTAAGCACCAAAACATCGACGAACACCTTTTAAAAGTACTCGTAAACGCCTGCAAAACTGTAACAATTGAAGTACATTACAAGTATTTTTTGTACCAAGTACATGTACTGCCTTTACGCCATCACAATTCCCCATTGGTGTCTTAACCCCCTCACCCGAGAAACCAATTTATCGGTTTGTGCGTCCGTTACTTATTCCTGAGAAACCAATTTATTGGTTTTCGCCACCCATGAAGCCTGGGAGTGCCAGGTTATCATAATATTGCACTGGAAATTTGGGGGCAAAAGGGTTAAACAACCTCAGAGTAATCGTAAACTATAAATTTCTAAAGTGCTACTCTAAAGCAAAGCGTAGGGCACCAGCTTATTCATGAGCGCTGCACTGTCCAGAGATCAACGAACACTGGAGGTCCGATCCCGGTTGCCAGAGCGATACTTTTAACAGAACAGCTGTGATATTTTAAACAACCATGTCACTCATAACTACATGAAAAGACACACAAGGTTTTAAAGCATCTTCACTCCTAAGTGAAAATTAATCAACCATGTGCTTTGCTGTGCTTCCGACTGAATATGCCATATCAATAACCTGTGGCTGTATCAATGTCCACACAAATCATCTCACAGTTAACTAAAACAATTGACAAACAACGGCTATGTCCCATGTGACATACAAACTTACAAACAAACACTGCAAAAATAACACTGATTACTTACAAATCGCAAAGAGGTTAGATAACAAGGAGGACGAAAAGAAAAGTTATATTCCAAAAGACAGCGGCGACTCAGTGCCATTGTGAGCTAATTATTCCGTCTTTCCAGTAGTCGGTTGGTGTCCTGGCATCCTAGATTTTCAGGGAAAGGTTCCATCCGCACGGAGTGGCTCACTTGGTGCATGACCGATGGAAGTGGACATTCTGCCACTTTCCATCTCGTTTCAGCCAGACGCGAGTCTCTTCCGTCTGTGTTGAGTGAGGCGTTCCGGTTCTAGTCGTAAAAAAAACAGAATCACAATGCTGCCTAATCCAGTCTTTTAATGCACTAGGTATAATTGTACGTATGACTGTATGTATAATTACATGCATGATTGTATGTGTGATTCTACGTATCTATGAATGTATCTATGTATTTGGGAATTTTAAAATTGAAATTCAAGAACCTCCCTCAAACACTTCTCACTAACCTAAACAATGTTTGAATTTGAAAGTTCTAATAGAATGACAAGCTATTCTGCCAATACCTGGTTTAATGCCACATGATTATCATTATAACTGATTTTTCGCAAAAAAGTGTTACGGTTTATCAGAAAACATTGGAATAGTTTTTTCTATTCCCCAAAAATATCCTTCTAAATCTGCAATACTTCTTAATATACCTACATGTATATACCTCATACTGAGTTCTGCTTTTCCTTCTCATTGAACAATGTAATCTTAAACCTCTGCAGAAATGTGCCATCCATAATATGTGCGATCTACCTTCAGAATTAGTGCTCGCTCGTTCTTGGAAATAATGCCTTTTGAATGTATATAACCCACTAAAAATTGGTTTATTTTATGTATAAGCTCCAAAATAAACTGTTGCCTGTAAATTTTAACCATTATTTTAGTTAAAAGTCCGAGGTAAATGACCACAACATGCTATCATTAGAAAAGCATCATAAATGCTCAACTCAGACTACCATCAGGCAGTATTGTTTTCTGGGGTCTGTGAATAGTTAATCTGAAATTCCATGCTTACTGAACTTACTGGTCTGCCTACACTTGTAAATCCAAATTAAGTCTAAAATCCTAACTGTTTGATGTACTTAATTAGTTTAAAATATGGTTTTACAAAAGCACCATTACTTCTATTCTCTTCTGTTACAGTTTCGTACTTTATTTCATTTGATTCGTAAAATGATGTTACCCTCTGCATACAAAGATGTAAAGTAGGGCAATTCTGGTAGTTGAACACTAAATATTGTTCCTTTGTGTTTATCCGTTGTCACTAGGGCCAATTGAAATTCACGGTAAAAAAGTTCAAAAGTCATAGCAGGATGTCGTAAAAATGGGTGAAAATCACGGCAAATTCACCGCATGTGTTATTTACTAAGGTCCGACCAAACAATTATGCAAATAACAAAGAAATGACACTGTGCTATGTATAATGCATGAAGCTGTGTCTGCAGATGTGTTTCGATTGACCCCTTCCTCGTGTGATCTAAAGTTATGTTGCAGCTAGAACAAAACAGCTGCCCTGCATCAGCGTACAAAGTTACTTTTGGATACTGTTTAGCATGATACATCTATCGTTTTCTTTGTAATCATAAATAATAAAACAATTCAAATTGCGATAATGCAAAACATAAGTATAAACAATACAAATGACGGCCAATGCGTACGAGTCGTACGACCAACCGGAAATACAACGAGTCCATGACATCAACGTCATCGAGTGGCTGTATTACTCTATTTTAATTTATTGTAATTTATTACGTTGCAAAACATATCAGTTTAGAACATTGTGTTGCATTAATTTTAAAAAAATTGTCAAAAATCACGGCATTTGGGGAAATTCACAGCATTCATGATAAATGCTGAAAATCACGGAATTTACGGCTTCCGTGACTTCGTGAATTTCTACTGGCCATAATTGTCACTAATGCATGTGACTCACTGGAGCTGTATAATGTTTCATTGATGATCAATAAATGGATCTGAATCTCACAAAAACTGTAATCTCATAGAGTTTATTGCGGCAATGTCAGCAGGTGTGGCCTAATAAAGAAAAATTATTTCTGCTTCAAGTCTTACTTGTCAAGGTGTTGAGTGAGTCTAACGTAGGCTATCAGGGCAGCATCATCTCCCAGAAGATGTACATGAGGATTCAAGATAGAAATAGTTATCGCCTTCTGGTGCTTAAGCACTGGAAAATCAATCAATCAATCAATCAATCAATCAATCAATCAATCAATCAATCAATCAATCATTGAAACAGTCAGTCAGCTAATCAATGTCATTCATGATGAATGATGCAGTAATTTAGAACAAAATCAATCAGTTATCGTGCCATGTCTGTATTTGGGTCATCTTCCCCGAGTAGCGTCAGACGCTACACGCGCCTCTTAGCAATACTCGCACACAGCTCTCCTGCATGAAAACATGCTGGGAATGTTTCTATGGAAACATCTTGAATAGGTACTATGCACTTGCGTTGAATGAACGAAGACATAATACAGAATGTTCTAAAGTGCCACTGGAATAACAGGCGGGGTGGAGCTAGTTGATAGCTGCTTCTGAGTCAAATGGAAAGTTTGCCACTCTTGGGTCAGCTTGGTCATATCTGAAACGTGAGCTGGAAAGGATGAATAAATGAAACTGCCTTTTGATTCAACAACAGTTTCCATCACATATAATATCATATGATGCAAACCTAGATTTTTTTATATCAATAGAACATTCCTGAATAACGGATTGTCCCATATACAAAATATGTCAATATATTTCTGATATACATATATTGTGTGTTATATAGGTTATAATGACATATATTGCTGATATTTAAACAGCTACACCAGTGTTTCTGAATCAGTCCGAGATGACTTGCCATTGTCAAAGTAGAATCGATGAAATTCCAGGCCTTCGATAAGGTTGCCACAGGATTCTGGTTCAAAACTAGTGAGCTGCGGATCAACAAACTTCCTGAAAAGTAAAGGACAAAACAATTCCAGCTTTCAAAATGCTAAGAATTTTAACACTTTAACGATGAGCTGCATTGGTTTCCCAGTCGGTTTTAGAACACTCTCATTGTTAAAGTGTTAAACAAAGAAGAAATGCCCAAAGCAGCAGCAGCAACAGTTAGCAGAACTAACCTCTTACCGGTAATAGGATTTAACATATTTAAGCCTATACAGAAATGCATTGGCTGATTAACTAACTGTGCAGCCATTCAAAACATTCAGACTCTGTTGCATAGGATTAGTAGACTAAATGCACATAGATCAGATTAATTAATCGAACATTTAAAACAGTTTGCCTGACAAAATAGTAGTTTGCTACAAAGTAGTAGCCAGTCCAGGTATCACTCTATTACTGGCAGTAACCAATGCTTTATCCATTAAGCAGTTTATGCTCTTCGGCTGCGGCAAAAATAAAAAGTATGCCATTCTGAAGTAGACGTATTGAAAGTGTTCAGTAACTTCAGTAGCGGTAACATCATGGCATAAAACTACTGACTCAACAAACTGTTACATCTTATAAACTCTCACGTGTAGGCTTCAAAGTCTCCAGAGCTTATGGAAGCCAGCAGCTGCTCAGTCAGTTTGACAATTTCCAGTTTTCGGCCTGAAAAACCAAAGGATTTATATGCAGAAGGTCGACCAGCCAACTGGCCACAGTCCAATTAGGAATGGTACTAATCATACATGTATTAGTCACATGTCTCAGTGACAAATAGTTCCAGCAGCCAATTCAGAGATAAGGACATTTTCATGTCTATGAGAAGATCTGTGCTAGGTCCATTAATTTTTCTCATACAGATATGAATGACAAGACAATTTGTAGGTAGCTGGTGCTAATACTAAAGCTCAACGATGGCACTAAATCTTCTTCCATGGACATAACATACAACATCCTGCAGAAAATCCGAGTGATTGGTTTTCTACCAGTCAAACATCCTTCAGCAAGGATGAAAACACATCCTTTGTGATACTAGTCCTTTCCCTGGAAGATATAATATTGTTACACTAACACAGATGTATATAGTGGTACCTTGGAATAATTACTAATGATAAGTTACAATGGAAATACTGCATTTGTCATGTCTTGATTAAGATAAAAAATACACTGGCATCTTCTTTAAACTAAGACAAAAGCTTATTGCATTGTATTGTATAAAGATTTATAAAGCACCTCTCACAGTGCACACCAATCAGAGGCACTCCCAGTGAGAAAATCGTTGAGAATAAAGACAAGTTTTGAGGTAGCGAAAAGATGTAACAGGGCCACCATATAGTATGGTGGTGTGAACTAAAAGGGAAGTTGATTCCATAGCGAAGGGCTAATGCAGGCAAAGGCACGGGAATGGGCTATGGCCGTTCTCACACAAGAAACACAGAGGTCAAGATGATTCAAAGAGCGGAATTGGCGAAGGGAAGCAGCCGAGGTGGTCCGAAGTACGAAGTCACAGAGGTATTTAGGGGCAAAGACCAGGTAGAATCAGTAAATGAGGATAAGTACCTTTAACTGGATGCGTGCAGTAAGAGGAAGTTAATGTAGATGTTCAAACATGAATGCAGATATATGGGAGAATCGCAGGAGACGGGCAATAAGTCTCGCAGATGCATTAAGAACCGTGATGCATGCATTAAGAAGCTTATGACTGGATCAGATGACGAGATGATCAGATGCTAACCCTTCGTGTCTTCGTCCTCAATGGTTGTGTTGCTGCTGTCCGTCGATTCTTTGATGCCGTCTGCCTTCTTGGCATTGAGGCTGCGACCTGCACACACACCAACAACAACATAGGCGTAATATCGCTTGCACTGAATGCCTCCTCCTGCTCCCCTAGAAACAGTGCATTCATCATGCTTACAACCAGACCATAAATTATTCAGACAACGGTGTATGATTTCAAAATGGCACAGAACTCCGCTGTGTGCAAGTCATGAAATCAGACTTACAATAATTGATGCATTTGGCATTAGTGATTTAGTTTCATTGGTATGGTATTGGACTTTGAATGTCTTTATGGATAGTCCACAGTTCAGAAACAAATTGCCACTGCAAAATTAGCAATTTAGCTTTTACATGCACTACCATCTATAGGTGACCCATTAAGCCAATAGTTAATAAATTATTAAACTGAATGAATCTATACCAGGCAAGTGACTAGAATGTGAAGGACATTATTTGCCATCTTTCCTTCAATGCCGAGGTTGAGAAACCGAGTTAACGATATTTCATGCATATGACTATGACCGGTTTGGCAAAGCAGCCGTTCTAGCCTCTCGACAGGTCCGCATGCATGATAACATTTAGTGTAATGTAATGTAATAACATGTACCGGTAGATACACACTGGTTCCTTCTGTCTATCTACAGCACTGCACAATATGAACAACACTGCAATGGCTTCAATTTGTAAGCAATGATTTTTCCAGACTATTGGTCACTGTAAGTGTCAATTGCACATTTGAATTGCTGTTTAAAACAATTAGTTATTTCACGATTCAACACACAGAGCAAAATGCATGGTTGTTTGAATACTGCTGTCATTTTTTGTGCATACGCCAACAGAAGCTGAAAAGTTGCTGCAATTCCACACACCATTTTCACTGTACCCACATGAACATTGAATTTTGACTTAAAATAAAAAATTATTATTTTGATAGAACTGATTCCCACAATAAGCTTTTCTGTACACTTAAAAATGGCCACACTAACAAATATGATTACAAATAAGATCCTTTAAATTCAGGATCTTTAAAATCCTCTTAAGAGTCGGCCGACAACAGAGCATGATAAATTTGTTACATTCTTCCCGCCTTTATTTACTACACAAAATAAACTAGAAAACATTTTACAGGTAAGCGTTTACCGAGTGATTTCCTCCTTCTAAAGTTCAACAAGTAATTCAAAACAGAACGTCAAAACCACTCAACGCAAATCAAAAACAAACCACGTACAGAGAAGTTCAAAACTCTACAGCCTGAATCTACGCATGTAACTACATGATGACAGTCACGAGTGATCACTATGTTAGGGTAGACTGTGATTACAAGTCACACTTCACAAGTCAGTACCAGAAAACCTACGCTGTGTGTCTCTACGCAGCCTCATGTCAGCGCAAACATCGCGTAAACACAATGCAAATGCACACTCACACACGCACACAACACCAAGTGCAAACAACAATGCACAAACACAATTCGTTACAAAAGACGAAGGAAACCACGCCACGTTAAACAAGTAATGCGCGCCACGTAATACGCAACATGTGACGTACCTGTCCCCTTAGAGAGGTCATTGGCTGTGGCGATATTACCTAAATGTGACAAATATTCTGTCAAATCGTTAAAGCAACCCGAATAACCCAAAACAACCGCTGAAAAGCCAGGCACCCAGAATCTTGGTGTTCAGTCTCGAGTTCACAGTTAACGCTATTCTCGAAGGCAACCTAAATCAGAGAGTCAGCTCATGCAGCCAATTTGAATGCACATCAGTTTCCGCAAGAGTGTGTTGGATTTGACTTTCAGTGCATGGCCTGAAATTGGCAATTTCTTAGTGAGCCATATAATCAGTCCTTAGCTTAGCAGTTCGTGATTGCTGCTTCAAAGCGTATAAGTCAAAAACATCTTTAAATTCCTGATTTCGTGATCACTATTATTAACTTTTAAATTCTACAGCGACGGTCTCCATCTAATGCACAATGCATCAACTGATATTGCTCCAAAGCCAAGTCGTAATGAGGTCAACATTCAGATCAGTCCGTTAAGACAGAGAGAGACAGCCTATGGTGGATAAGCAATCTGGAAGAGATAAGCTTTAAGTTGAGCAAGAAACGACACAAGCGACTGAGCAGACTGAGCACATACAGGAAGGGAATTCCAAAATTTAGGTCTAGCAACCGAAAAAGCTCAGTTTTAGCCTTAGGTATGACCAAAGAAAAATAAATAGACCAACATAAATAAATAAGTACAAACTTTCTCCACCTCCTCTACTCAATCAAAACCCACTGAATCTGACTGAAACATTTAAAAACTTAGACAATTAATTGACCAATGTCCACATAATTTCTGCAATGAAATTTTAAAATCCCTTATGATGCCCGACATTCTGACTCCCCTAACCTCTCCTGTCATAGCACATAATGACAACTATGTAGCATAAATTATTGTCACGTTCTGAATCCAAAGCCAAATATGAAACAGTTAACCCAGTTTATACATTCCTTTCGGTTTGCACGGTAATAAACATTGGTCGGCCACATACTTTTCATCTCTGCTTATCCTTCACACTCACAAATATTGCACTTGCTCAAACAATGCTTTTGACTCTTTGTTCTCACACACAAAAGAACAGTAGTTTATTACCAAGCTTTCTAGGTCTGCTCTGGTAATTTGCCACCTGTTTTTGGCGGCTCTGCAACTCTCTCCTAAGTCTTGGCTAGAAATCCGTCTTTTTGGACTGCTCATCCTACAAGTTCTGTTTAAATGGATTTTCATTTTGAAATGTGGCATTGCTCAGAAATGCTAATTGATGGTGTACCTATATTTGGCCAAATATCCAGTCTCACATTGGAGGAACTGCACTGGTTATATACGTTTATATATGTTAAAACACATCACATCAAGTTTAGAATCTTAATGCTTAAAGTCTTGCAGGCTGGACTCCATTGAGGTAACTTAGGGAGCTTCGCATTTTTGGTCTCTTTAAGATTTCTTCACTCCGCTCCTCAAGGTGACCAAATTGTTCCGCTGACCCGGTTGTTCTGCTGACCCGGTTGTTCTGCTGACCCGGCTGTTCTGCTGACCCGGCTGTTCTGCTGACCTGGTTGTTCCGCTGACCCGACCTTTCACTTCCCAGCATGGACGTTTTGCTGTTGTCAGCCTATCTTTCTGGAACAAACGACATTGCACCCTCCGACATACCGGTAACCATCTTGGCCTTTCTCCGCTTCATTTCCGTAAGCACTTGAAAACAATACTATTCACTTATTGATATTTCCAACCACGTCAGATGTAATTCTACTTATGTGGCAATAAATTTGTGATTGAAGTTACCAGATGGCATTTGATTGGTTCTGGCATATATAGTACGAGATTGAAAAATATTCAAAAACAGTTTGTACCGCAACTTAAACACATGAAGCTATCAACTATTCTTAAAGCCATTACTTCAACAAGATACCTTAGGAAAAATTTCCTGCAAAGGCCTATATTGATTAGCCTTTGATTAAATGTAAATGTGCACGTTTATCTATAGCGACCGTAGATGGCCTCAACCCTGCTCATTTTTCAATGAATTGATCAGGTGAGATCCTTCACCACCACTACCTGTCTGAATGGGTGCCATGCCATTTAAGGTCTCTGTGTACGGACAAAATAATTAATAGGTCTAGTTAACCCGTTTACTTATTTATATTGGATTCAACATATACAGACCTACAACATAGGAGCTTTCACGCAACTTCATGGGTGATGCTTAAAGAACTTTGCAGACACCAACAAGACAACCCAGGCATCCCAACTTCCAAAAGGCAAACATTGCTCAAAGTCAACTAAATGCTAAGAGCAGAGCTGGAGAAAATCTTTGCTGAACCCTTGCAGATACTAATTACTTTGACCACAACACCCATCCATGGTTGACACGATACTCTAAGTTCTGGGTGCATAACTGACTATGGTGAATGACGAAGGATCTGTGAAACACTCCCAGAACACGGCTACATCCACTAAATGATCTAAAGCACGTATATGTATGTATATATCCAGAGTGCCTTTTAAGACTCTCACAAAGGCATTGAAGCTAACGGAGTTACTTTGCAATTCTTTCACAGTCCTTAATAGGTCCTCCATAATACTGACAAATGAAAACCCTCTCTCCCTCTCTACTCCATCGGTGTCACTCAGAGGTCCTTATTGCATCAATATATGCACAGGTTTCCTGGCTGGAAACAGTTGTGTGCAAACCACAGCAGTCAAGCACTGGGTACATCTCTCAGCAACAATTTGATTGCAAGATGATATGCAATTAATAATCACTAAATAAGAAATCAGTGAGAACGAGAACCATTAAATGAAAAAGAAAATGCCACAAAAATGATGTTACATGTTACAAGTTAATGTACAGCCTTAATAATCCAAACATACTGGTACGTAAACTTGGGAAACTCATCTCTACAATTAGAGAAAAAATGAAGAATCTCTTCTTTCTTGAGCACTGACTTATACTTCCAAGAACTGTAATAATCGATCGTGCTGTATAAAAATACGACATTTAAAATAAAAGAGAAACATGCAAAAACCTGGTTGAAATTTTTTAGCTTTATTAACGGATAATAAATTCAAAAGCTTAAAAAACATCTGAAAAGTTTGGTGAAAGCAAAACTTCTTACAGCGACACAATCAAAGAAACCAGATGATGATGAATAGAATTTAAGATCATTAAAAATTTTGCACATGCGAAAATTCTGGAGGAAAATCATAAGGGAAGAGAAGACTAAGAGCGGTTTTAAAAAATGTCCCCGTATAAAAGGTTCTTAAAACTTTTATTAAGCACGCTTGTAAATCAATAATCAGAATTTAACAACAGTTCACAAATTATTGTAAAACTCCAAACACATAAAAGTTTTAAAAGAAATCTCATGGTTGCAAATTTAACAAATGAAGTATAGAATTACTAAAGTTTTGTTCACAACTGCAATTCTTAATCTTCCCTCAATGCTGTTAAGAAGACTGAAAAGACGAATGTGTCCAAAGAACTATGCACTGCATAGACTTACTTTTATCTGACTTGTCGCCTTTAGTTACTGTTAGAAAATAAGTTCTGAGATCAAAAAGAGTTTTATGCAGGTCCAGACAAGGAGGCACCTGCTAAAACCAGCTTCTGCAGATGATTGTTCAGAATTCCTGGGTACTAAATAACCTATCCATACAGACAATTGTATGCTGTGAGAATAAAAAAACTGTTGATAAGAAACTTGACGTATATGTTGATAAGTTGGCACAAAAGGCCACAGATGTTTATACACAAGATGATGCTAAATATATACAGTGAAACACCGTTAACACCGGTTAACATCATTAACACGCAAGTCTGGTTTACATGTGGGGCCATCATGCCTCCCGAAACTACGAGATTAACATGTGGTCATCATTAACATGCAGTAGTTTAAAGAAAATGATAGCGCAAATATAGAGACCAATGACAATGTTTAGAATGCTGTTGAATATCACTGCCAAATATCACATACAGATGCTCGCAATGCAGCAGAGATGCTGATGACTCACCACCTCAAGGAACAAGGCGCTGAGTACATTGAGATTATCCAACCATGACTGTTGTGTCACCTCCACCTGCTGTGGGACGTGGGCAAAGGAGGAAACCAGTCTTCAGCAGCCTTGTTGACCCTCTCTCCATTGATGCACTGCCTCAGCAGATGTGTCCGCTCTCTTTTAGCTCTCGTCGTCCATGGCAACAATTATTTGCGGCTTCAGCCCATGGAAGCCTTTGATACATTGCTTTTGTAAAATTATTATTGTTTCTTTTGTTTTTTTCTGCATTTGCAAAAATGCAAGTGTATTTGTACTTAGAGCAAAGGTAATGTTTTTTAGCTAATAATGATGTTTGAGATTCGCCAACTAAACATTCGTGCAACAGTAAGCCATACATGTATATCACTGCTATACCTTGCTGGTAGACTCATTAAGCTGAGCACAGGTACTGCGAAGTTCCGACAGTGTGCCTCCCAAGGGCCACGTGTTAACAGTGTTTCACTGCATTATGCTTGTGAAATGACAAACTTTGCCACAATAGCAATCCCAAAACTTATAACCTACTATGAAAACATATGAAAAATAATTCAGTGTCACATAATTTTACCACGCAGCACACCGACAAAAAGACCATGAACAAAGTAGGCAGGTGTTTCACAAAATTTGGTAAAAACTGTTAAAAAATGCAGCATGAGAGAAAAAGATTTTTCAGGAATAAACCTATGCAGTGACAATATAATTACTGAGCTGACTAATGTCCTAGGGCAACCCCAAAACTATTTGTTCTTACGAAATTTGAAATCACATGTACCTTGATCACAGAAAGAGTTCACAGTCTATGCTAAAATAGCATTCAACTGGAGGACTTACTTGTGAAATTTTTTGCAAGCATGGTTGTCAGAATTGCACCCTGAAAAAACAAAAAAAGGCAGATAAAAAAATTTGTATAAGGTCAAGTCATCAACAAATCTGTGAAAGGTTAAACCATCAACAGACTCCCAATTGAAACTAACAAACGACAGCGAACGAGCATACTGCTTCATCAATCACTTGATCCATGATCCGCAGATGAATTCGCTGATCTTTTCAAATATTCAATGATTCATCGATCCACGCATGTCCCAAATTACCAGCGCAACCTCTCCACACATCAAGCATACCGCAAATGATGGTCAAACATCACAGAGTATTAGGTAAAACTATTTTAAAATGCGCATTACACAGAGAGAGAGCATCTATAATACATACGCAAGCAGTCACCGTAAATGCAGTCACAACAGATCAGTCACTTGTCAGTAACTAACAACAATGAGAAGGCAATGCAGTCTAATTATGCAGTTTTTGAGTTAATATAGAAATCTAAATTTATAATGCCGATCAGTGCTTCTCAGTGCACTGGAGCTGCTTCTCAGTTTTGAGCAGCAGATAAAAGGGCCAAGATGTCAGCAACAAATATATTCATTCATTCATTCATTCATTCCGGATATTTATATAGCGCCTCTTCAAGAAACCTACTCAGAGGCGCTCCCAGCCCAGCCACGGCCAAACAGAAAGGTCTTTAGAAGTTGGTAGAAAGCAGGCAAATCATTCCGGGGCAATATACAACCAGAAGAGTCTACTTCTATCTGGTCCCTGCCAGAACGCCCTCATGGACCCTATATAGGACAGATATTACCATATGGGATCAGTATAGAACCCATATGGGACCGTAGAGATCCAATATGGGATCAGCACAGAGCCCATATGGGTCCCATCTAATGCCCATGGAAATGCTGGTGGCGGGGGCGTGAGGAATCGGCCATGCTACAAGAAGTTTAACCAACTTTTAAAACCTCTGGTCCAAAATTTATGACCAAAATCAAACCAAGCATCTATGCATAGCTCTTATGACTGCAAACCACCATAGATATATAAGCAGCATTATTGTTAGACACCTAAAATTAAAAGGTGTTATATTAAGGGTCCTGAAACATGTGCACATACACACATACACACAACATACACACATAGACAGAGAGCGAGAGACACTCTTTCAGAAAGAGAAATAGATCAAATTTTCTTGAAATACACCTAAAATAGTCCAATGCTAATTCAAAATCATTGTTCATAAAGGATTCTGTTCGAAACGTCGCATAACCAAAAATTTGACGTCAAATCCCTGTCACAAACGGATGAGGACAAATGTTATTGATCAACCCAAATGGGGTGAGCTCAGTACCAATTTCATTCAATTTATTAGCAAATCTCACACCAGAATGTTCTATTATGGGCAAATTCAGAACGGACGTAAAATCAATGAAAGCCTTTCTTCATTCAGCTGACAGAATTCCCGCATGCACAGACGAATCAGTTAGAATGACACAGACAAATATAGAATGGAATAACCATTCCAACACACATTCTCTGAGTTTACTTTTAGTCCATACTTCTTGTAAAGTAATCTAGATAAGCTCTGTGAGCTTCGTCTCTCCATGAGTCGACTTAGACCTTCATCTACTCAGTTTCTAGACTCTCTCACTGTTATGCGTTACACAGATTCTTACTTATTAATTACTATAACTGAATTAGTACTGTTGCCATGATTGTGAACTTGATTACACTGATTACAATGTACATTGCATCTCGACTCAAATAAATTTGATTTGATTTGATTTGTAAAATAATCATTGCTCAAATATTAAGTAAAGCTGAATCAGAAAGCAGACAGACGTTACGCTGGAACCAAAATGGAATCAGGCAGTAAAACGGGGAGGTGGTTCAATGGTAACACACTGGTAAAAAGATCAGAAGGATGTAGGTTCGATACGCTCCAGCTCCAAAAGGTTGATTTAGCCTTCAACTCCCTAGGGCGATGGTAAAATGAGCAGTAGGACAGATGGGCACCTTGCAGACTGCTATGCAGTTAAATTTGACTCCTGTTAAATTTGTTATCATCTGTTACTAAGTACTGTATCACGTAATCTTACTGCTTACTTGTTAGTTTGAACTAATAAATGAATATTATTATTATTAAGTCTTGGCCCTGATAATGAATAGGTCTTTCGTATCAGCCACCATCAACTGAAACCACATTTCAATTGTACATGTATGTGCCTGTAGTACTGTCCTCAGCCTCAGTACCTGTAACAAGTGAGTATCTGAAGAACAGAGCATTGAAGAGGGCAAAACATGGTCAGCACTGTGTTAAAGGATTCTGGCAGGCCAGTAAATGTATTAGCTGTTTTCACAGTAAAGGATGTGACGTGCACTTCGCACAAGCATCCAGTGATACCAAAGAAGGTGCCCAGTGCATTCGTAGACAGTGAAGCGCAAGTAACAACTTCAGCAAGAGAGCTATGAACCACCTCAAGTGTTTCTAGATCAAAAGTGGATCACCTAGTAAGTACTTCAGCTGTACTCATTCCATAGCCTAATTCACTAGAGGGCACTAGTGAAACAGATGCTACTTATCTGTCTTGATGGAAATTACATGGCTCATGGTTTAGCATATTTATGGTAATTACTAATTTATTACGAACCTTCCTACCCGGAGCCAAAATTCATGGGATACAAACTACAGCCATATGTGAGGCAAAAGCACAAACACAGGAAGCTTATCTGGCTTGCAAAATGTTCCACCAATTTACCCAGAGGCACTAGTACCTAAGCCATGCACCTAGCAATGAAAGATTGATGTCGCTATATATCATCTTCTATATTCATCTTCGTCTGCCTTTGTTAAAAAATCCCCATTTTTCACACTGTTCAGCGCTACTTTTCACTTCATTACTGCCACATCATCCACCAGTGAGGCCATTTTTCATCGTGGTCTTCTTAGTAATTTATATAAAGGTGACAGTGGCACCAATGGCCGCTAGGACCTAACACCACACTCCTCTTGCAGTCTTGCTATCTATCATGGCAAAGAGAAATGCCACATTCTGGTAAAAGTAGAAGACAGCAGCAGCAACGCAATGGACGCACAACACGGACTCACCTTCAGCTTGCGACGTGCATTGAACTTCTTCAAACAGTCAACTGTTTCCTGTCGATGGACCATTGAAGCAATTCGTTCTCGTTGCTAAAAACAACAACAATCACATCAGTCCACAGTTCAATAACGAGCCTTCAATAAATAATTACCAAATTAATACATAATTTTGATCAGCATAGTGATCATATTTCAACAATGTTCAGCAATGACTTTAGTTCAGTAATATATATGGTTCAGCAATTAATCAAGTTAACGTCTGGACAGACAGACTGACGGACAGATGGACAGACAGACAGACAGACAAACAGGAAGGCAGGCAGACAGACAGACAGACAAGACAGACAAGACAGACAGAGACAGAGAGACAGACAAACAGACAGACAGAGACACAGACGGACACACAGACAGACAGGAGACACTAATATAAAGACAGACAGACAGAAACCCAGAGAAAGAGTCAGACAAAGACAGACTGATGTGAAGGTACATACACAGATCCATGGATGCTTGAGTGCCTCAGCTGCTGTGATGCGCTTAGCTGGATTAACCGTAAGCATGCTGTTGATCAGGTTCTTCGCTTCATGTGTCACTGTGTCCCATTCAGGTGATGGATACTGAAACCACCCACAACATACTACATGACCCCAAATAACACCGAGTACTCCTCATTGACCACAACATACTACATGACCCCAAATAACACCGAGTACTCCTCATTGACCACAACATACTACATGATCCCAAATAACACCAAGTACTCCTCATTGACCACAACATACTACATGACCCCAAATAACACCCCAGTACTCCTCATTGACCAGTCACACAAATCACTGCGTTTAGCAATGAACAGTTGTGCCAGTCCATCTTAAATGCAGTCTAAGGAACAATAGCAGATGAATTATCGTCCCTTCGCATTACAAGGTTTGACAAGGCACTGCCATTAATCCATGAGGCACTACGATTGAAAGGAAACAACATTCATAAACAGTTATATCTATTAATAACAATACTCGTACAATCCTTGTAGCAGCACGCTTATCAAATGATTCAATTCATATTAAAAATCTGTCACAGTAACAATATTATTATGGGAATCCATACCAGTAAACCATGCTAGATAACAAGGAGTAAGTAATGACAGTTAGTGGTAGTAGTAGTAATAACATTAATACTCATAATAATCTTCAGATTTGTCACATCGTATACAAACCCGAAGTAATATCAATACAATTACTAACAGTAAGAACAATGCCAACAATCTATCTAATCTTTTATACCGGTAATCTAAAAAACTCTACAGCAGCACAGTGCACTGGCTGCCATGCCAAAGACGACTTTTGTCACATTGTATGCAAACCAGAAGTAATATCAATAAAATTTTACTAACAGTAAGAACAATGCCAACAAATGCTACCTAATCTTTTATACCGGTAATCTAATAAACTCTATCGCATCACAGTCAAGAACGACAGACACGGTCCAAGGGTCACTCGGGTATAAGTGCGGCGGGGCAATCCAATCGGAGAGAGAGATAAAACATCGGCTCATCTGGGAAAGATATTGTTCTGGCATGATCTAAAGGCAACGGGACGAAAAGACTCAACAGGACAAACGTGCACAGGACGAAAGAGGCTGACCTTCCTGTAAAGGACTTCCCTTGTGCGTGGACAATGTCAGAGAATGTAATCAAGTGGCGGTTAAGTGACAGTGAAAGAAGACAATAGCAAAGTCTACGAGTCCCGATGCATTGTTGTGGCGTTCACATCACTCTTGTCTTTTTCACTGAAACGGTATCGCATTGTACTTACGTCATAGGCGCCTGCCTTAATCTGAGCATATAATCTGTGCTGGTCTTCATCCCAAAATGGAGGATAACCGACCAGCAGAATGTAGAGTATCACTCCTAAAACAGTCACCATCATCACATACATCATAGCAAGCACCGATAAAAGCCAGAAACCAGCAGTAGGCCTATACACCCACTGCACACATTTCAGTTAAACAGATTAGGAGTGCTATTAGACAATCCTAGATTTCTGCTAAAAAATAGATTAGGAGTGCTAGCAGACAATCCTAGATTATACTAAATAGATTAGAAGTGCTATCAGACAATCTTAGATTTCTCCTAAATAGATTAGGAGTGCTATCAGGGATTGACACTCGGCTTTGTAGAACCCAGAAAATGAACTCATACCTTTGGCTGACCAAATTGCCCTTTGCCTGACCATCTGCAAGCTATTCTTTATATCAAGACCTTAGCAAAGGTCCTTCAATTCAGGCTGATCTAAGGAACTAGCAATTACTGAACAATGCCTTCTCAGCAGCTCACACCTGCACAGTTCAATTAATTACTGGTGAACATTGACAGATAGGCCATTGAACAAAGAGCTTCATCAGTGAAAGAGTTAGTGAGCAATTGTAAAATTTATACAGTCTAAAAACATTGTGGCAAATACAAATCAATGTAAAGTTAACACAGGGTGTTGTCTATGGTATGAGCCACCATAGAACATGATATAAGACCACACTACGGCAGAGAGTACAACACCCACAGTGTGGGTTGAACAAGCCAAGCATCCATGAGGCTGATAAGCAAAAGTAAACCATGTAAGCTGCTATCAATTGCAACTCGTCCTTGAGTCTTGGATTTTTCTGTCGAAGAGCAACCCATCCAGAAACACGATAACCTCTGCTTGTCGTTTCCTAGCTCTAAATCGTATTGCCACTTGCGAATGAAGCACATAAATCTGAATGCCATACAAAGAGCCCGCTTGGTTTACCTGATCGAAACTGATGAGATGGTGTGCGTAGGTAGGTATGCAACTACGCATGTGCATGTGTGTGTGTGTGTGGATCTATGCATAAATAACCCGCGATATCATGTGGATGACAGCTACAAACAACAAATAAACAACAGATATCCACATTTTGTATGGAGATACACTCACCACATGCCCAGATGTCGACCGGTTTGCCATAAGGGTCCTTGCGAAGGACCTCTGGAGACAGGTACCCCGGAGTGCCAGCAAATCCTAAATATCGTAAACATCAAAGAATTAATTAAACGAATGAAGATACAAATTATAATAATGGAATAAATTATGAAATGGATGAATAATTAACCAACCTGATATTGGAATACACATGGTAAGCATGGGCGTAGCCATGAAAAAGTTTCGGAGGGGGTTTTAAGATTTCGGAGGGGGTTCCATTGGAGATGGTCTCAAAAATTAAGGTTTTTGGTATTTCGCATGTAAAAGCCTATAAATTTTTTTTGGAACCTTGCTTTGGGGGTTTGAACCCATAAACCAACCCCTAAATAAGCCCATGGGGGTCTTTTAAATCAAAGCCTAACATCCATGTTTTCAAGTGCATACAAAGCCATCCAGAGTGCCACACATAAGTCTTCAGGAACTTCTGCTTACCTAATAGTTGCAGTTAAGACTTACCAAACCAAGCCTGTTGATCGCCCTGAACTTCAATGGCCAGACCAAAATCAGCCAACTTCACAGCAGCACCTTTCATCTTACTTGCAAGTAGGAGATTTTCTGGCTAAAAGAGAAACAATACCACTTCAAAATCCAAGACAAAACATCACTAAAATGAATTTGGAAACACTGATCAGATTTTCTTACTGTTTCCATGTTTAGACTTTGAAGACAGCAGAGATGTCTATGCTTAAACACTGTTGCCAGTCCTATTTAAAAGGTTAGTTTTACTATTACATCCATTTTACTACAGTATTACAACTGTTATTATTAACACAGTTATTTCAACTGCTTCTTATTGTAATTACTCTGTTTACGATGACTCGTTTTCAATGGATGCAGTTTAATACTATCCGTTGCCATTACTGTCATCCTAGACTGTTCTATCTGTACATTTCAACTGTCATTCTGCTCAATTTCGAAAAGCCATCATGTCAGAAGTAATGGAAAGTTATGTACTAGTCATAAGCAAATACTTTTATTTATTCTTTCATTTTCTGTACAAGAGAAGCAGGATATTTCTTTACTGATGTGACTGCATAAACAACAGCACATAATGATTCCTGCAACGAATCGTGAAAAGCGCTGTTTTGAAAATCAGAAACCATAAAATAAATCCAACAACTCCCTCGGGTGTGTCTTCATGAGCAGTGGTACACCTTGAATGATGTGCCACCCCCGCTTTGTAATATATCTGGTGAAAGGGCCGCATCCGGTTGGATGGATGCAATGGGAAACGGAGTAGTCAGTCTCGGGCAACCGAAGTGATGGAGATGTTGTTCACGACATAAGTTATGAGCAAAAGTGACACATCGCGTAATGTGCAGCAACATGAAAATGGTTCGCTGAAGGAATGACAGGTCATCATTTTTGTCTTCGTCTAGCTAGGCAGTCACAACAACTCAAAAGGAATTCCCATTTACTGGTTGAAAGAATTTTAGCGATGATAATTCGTAGAAAATTCACATTACAACTGATTATAATATGGCATTCAGATGCAGTGACATTCCAGTAGAATTTAATATAATCATGCAGTTTAATCAGTATATCAACGGCTATTATTGCTTATAACTGCTAGTTTTTTTTATAAATTACTATTGTTGTCACTGCTATTCTCTTATTATTACAACATTGTTAACATTTTCAATTCATTGCACAAGTGTAGGGGACATTCAAAATTACTCAGTTAGCCTAAAACCTTTCGTTAGATGCCACGTCATTCAGCAGCTGCACAAAAGTCCCAAAAGTCACGCAAGATATCAGAATTTTATTCAGTGGGAGATGAGACTCACCTTGACGTCACGATGTGCCACGTCCATTTGGTGGCAGTAGCTTATGCTTTCTAAAATCTGCTGCATGCAGTGACTGAAAAGACAGCGCCATGAAGAGTAAGACCAAACAATGGCCAAAAACAAATACTTACACAAACACTGACAACTGGAAGAAAGAGAGCTTTTGAACAATTTTTTTAAATTATTGGGAAACAAAATAATTTACCAGGGTATGTGTGCTCACGTCAGACTAACTACATCATGACAGTTTATTTATCATACCACGAACATGGACAGTTTGGACTTTGTGAGTTACAAATGAAATTTCTCAAAAATTAAATGAAGCTTTTTTGGGGAATGTCCTGACCCTAACCATAACATTAGCAGCCTAAAATTTTTAAATTCTAATAGAGTAATGCTCTGAACTATGGCACTGATTACTGGATGCCAACAGTATAATTTCTACATAATGGCAAAATCTGTACTGTGCAGTCTAGACATTGACATGGTAATGGTCATCATGGTAATTACATGGTAATGGGAAAATTTTAAGACACACTGGGTTCAGTGGGTTGTAATATCACGGTAATGGGTACAGATGTTGAGGTAATGCTGCAGTAATGGTGAAAAAATTCATGAATTGATTAAATATTATTCATAATTATTCAAACTACTTAATAAAGCATTTAATTAAATCGATCTTACTTACTAAATATGGCAATGTGGTCCCTTTGCAATATATAATCTTTGCTGAAGTGTGCTTGCTTTTCAAGACTGTGGCCAAAAAGGGAGACGTACAAAAACTTAAAAGGTAATGTTTAACAAATGCAATCATGGAGCGATGTTTGGCCACATAATTTAAGAATTGAGGTTGATGAAGAAGTTTGCTGATATGCCAGATTTACTGCATATTGCGAATCTTCAAGATGCAATCTGGAGATGTACCAGTGGGCACACTAAGTCACGTCATATGGAAGCAAAGTCAAAGTACATTCATTATTGCCTGGTTTTCTCTGCTCTGCAAAGCGACCACATCACCAATGATATTTAGCCAGTAAGATTGACTTAATGAAATGCCCAAATAAGTAGTTTGAATAATTATATTTCATTTGTAGAAACATTTGGTTACCAACAGAAAACTGATTAAAGACATCGGCTGTTAGCTCTGGACACTAACAAGTACTGCCTAGTAATGGCCAGGTATCGGGTATACATTCATGGGCCTGGGTGCAACCCTTACAGCGGATACTCGGTCCTCCGGATGCCCACTGATAGGTCTAGTGTGGGGATGGCAACAGGGTGTTTGTGGGGATTAAAGGGAATGTATTAAAACAAAAATGTGGAGTGGGAATTGGGCAACTATCTGTCCTTGTGTCACACTCTACCGTGAATCCACTAAATGTTGGGTCAATTATAGGTTTATAGGTTACTTTCAAATTTGTGTATCAAGACTTCGTAAACTGGAGCAATTTGTGAAAAAATCACAATAAAAGTAATTTTTCAACTTGCTGTAGATGTTATATTTTTTTTCAAATACAAAATCTGTCAAAAGCTCTCTATGTACACACAAAAACAAAAACTTATTACAGAACATGCTAAACACACAAATCTGAGAGTACATCCTTAACGTAAACAGTCAGTAGCAACGAAACCATGCTAAAAGAGAATAAACTCACAATATGTGAAAAATGTCAAAATGTATTAGAAAAAGTGGACATATTCTGCAATGGTTTTAGTGAAAATGCCAACATGCCATTACAGAATTATTGAAAGTAGTAATATCCTGCAATGGAAGAAGAGAAAATGGCAATTTGCTTTAGAACACGAATTTAGTTAGAGAGTAATGCATTGCAATGGATTTGTTGAACAATGGCAATAATGCTGCTGTGGCTTTACTGAAAATGGCAATACACTGTATTTTTTTTCTGTGAATGACTGCAATATTCATTGTTATTTGGTATTCAATGAATGTCGGTTTCAATGTATTCAGTGACAATGGATTTATTCACGACAAACTACTTAGAACTAGTTGAAATGATCAGTGTTAGTACGAGCTTTATCGAGTCCTTGTTTTACATGTTCAGTAACCCAAATAATTCCACTAAATGTTATGATGAATTTAGCAAAACAATAAGTTTATCACAATAAATCTAGCAAACTGATTGGCACCTTTTAAAAATACATTTAGAAAGTGTTACATTACAAATATAAACTCTTCTGCTTCATATGCAGTAAAGGAAACATGCTTGATGATTTGCATTTGGGCCATACCAACAATCACACATGTTCTTTTCATCAAGGCCAGCTGAATGATTCGGTGGCTTTCAGCTCATCTGTGTGGCTGTCATGAAACTAATTCTGATCGGGTGGACATGTACTTTTAATTAAATTCCTTGACAGGATACAACACAAACATATTACCCTACTGTCTACTATCAATTCCTCAGCTTAGGTCATCAATCAACCAACCTTTAATGCCCCCTATCCAACCGGACAACTTTTGGTTGCAGCAATTGCTAAATCAAGGCTCCCTGCTGAACAAATATTAATACTACTACTAATAATAATAATAATATTAAAAATTAGCAATAATAATAAAAAAATTATAATAGCAATTCCCATCATTCCAATTAACAGCTCAGTGGTCTGCTTTTCATCAGAGTTGGGGAAATCAGATATGAATGTTTTTTTGAGCATATTGCTGTTACAATGCAATGCTTTAATGCCATTGCCTTTCAAGGCACTTTTGTTTTTTCAGATCTTGACGAGTTCTAGCCTTTCCAGAATTTAGTTAATACTCCAGATGATTTTTCAACAACTGAGGGTCCATGTGTTCCTCAGGGAAAATGATAATAACATTCATAGAGTTGGATACCAGCAAGTCCTAGAGGATCATTTCGACCTTGGTTAAAAAGAACAATAATAAAAAATATATTAAATATAGTGAACAATAAATAAAAACATATTACATAAATATATACATATATATCTATGTGTGTGTAAAATTTGTTTATTTCAAGCACGAGCCAAAGTCGGCAAGCCAATTCTGGGGCATCGATAAATACTCATCAGGAACTCCTAGCAAGGCATTTGGCATTGCATTAGTTCGAACCGCAACACAAAAGACAGCATAAAACACGGCCAAATTACTGCACACAGCCAACAGACCAGTGCAAGTGGCACATGAAACCAAAAGTCTATGAGACCAAGAAACCAGAACCAATGCCAGTGACAGTCGCAGAATCAGACGCCGAGCCAAATCGTGACTCAAATACGGCACAGGAACTCTTTGCCATTGCGGTCGCTTCATTATTGATGGCCGCATTGATTTACAGTCAACCGGACAATTTCTCAACATGTCACTGAGAAGTTGCGCTCAATTAGTTAACGAGTCACGTGCCTAAGTAGGTCAGAATCAAATTACGTACATGGGAATGAGCCAGAATTTAAACAACACACTATTTATTAGCCGAGCATCGGAGTTCTGTGAACGAGATACTTGTCAACATCGCACAATCAAACATGGACAGATGCGGATACTGAAAACAGTGGCACAGTTGACATCTGGAACAGCAAATGTTTCCTTACATCAGCATTGCAACCAAAAACAACACTTCTAGACAACACGTTCTGCAAATTCTTCATTCTTAACTGGCTACCCAGCTCAAGAATGACATCACTTTTTGTTGCTATTATTATCACTACCTCATGCTGATCGAATTATTTTTCTGCTCAATCAGATTTTAAAAACAGGTTGTGTTAAAAGTAATCTTGCAGCATTTTAAGAGGTACTAAAAGGCCTTGGTCCCTATATATGCACGTATATACAAAACAATTCTACATCAGAAGACAAACTACTGTCAGAAGTATTTTTCCACACTGCCACTGAAAGATTCCATAGCTGATGCTTCTTAAATAAGAATTCTAGTACCATATTTGTTATTTGTATGTATATCATTTTATTATGTATTTATAATAATTTTATGCAGTTATTATTGATTTTTTAAACAGCAAAACACATTTGCATACGTCATGCAAAACAGAACATGATTCCAAATAATTAAAATCAAAGTATGTCATGCCAAAAATCACTCCAAGTACACACATTTCATTAAGGCGCAACTGGTAGTCCACCAGACAGAAAATGACCACAAACCAATACGGATGAAGTGGGTCAACTGAGCAAATATGACTTCAAGCCAACTGGGTTCAAACCAGTCATGCAGCAAAAGATAGCAAGCAACTTAGAAAAAAGCTGGTCAAGTGAAAAGAAAGGGCATCAGACCAAACAGATCGAAACAGATTAAGTGAAACAAGCAGATAGGGGTAAACCCAATTGCATTCAAGTAGGTCAAGTTAAATATGCAGGTAATAAGAAATAAAAGATAGTAAGTAAGCCAGACTGATTCAAAGATCGTAGTTGGAGAAAAATGACGTTTAGCAAATTGGATCCACACAATTGGGTCATGCGTCACAACTCCAGCAGACCAGAGCATAGCAACTGATACCACAGAATACGCTGACACATGGCACCAGCCTAAGACTGATTTGTAAAACTTGAAATTACCATGATGATGGGGCACATTGAGTAGAAAACTAAATAGCAAAAGGATAGTCGTCTCAGAGCCAGTGACATGTAATCAAGTACTACCAGGCATCTGAAATCGGCACAACATGCGACGGAGAAATCACAATAGCTTTTAACGAAGCACGGTGCCATCACCAGCGCAGAATGGTTCAAGACCAACCTTTAAGTCACGGTGAATTACGTTATTTTGATGGCAGTGAAGGACACCCTCGAGAACCTGTTGAATGCAGTTACTGCGAAAACGAACGATAAAAACCATGAGAACTACCAAAACGAATAATAAAGAGCCAAGCGCTATGAACACCCAATCACAGGAAGAGCTGTAAAAAGGGAGATTGGAAAGAGGTCAAACAGTATTTGTACTAATTTGCCCTCAGTACTTGCTGGCCATCAGATAACACTCAGTTGTCTGCCTTCAAATAGTACTAGCTTCCTCTAAGCTATTAAATATTTTTAGTAGTATCATCAAATCCGGCTACAATGCAATTATACCAAGCTTAATGTATATCACCCACAGACTCATATTGCATTTCATATGACATATGGCAAAGTTTTTAATGATTGCCCTTCCGTTGCAGCTAGCCTAACGACTGGTGCATAATGCAAAAATGTGCAATTCATTGTTCTAATGATGTAACCATAACGAACTATCATCATCAGGTTACTGTAAAGGATTCCATATTTGGCTTAAAAGTGTTTGTATGAATGTACCTGGACTTTTGTAAAGCACAACTTATCATCATAATCATCATCATCAGGTCCTGACGCCAGCCATTTGGCGGCGATGGGTACGAATAAATGACCTCCATTTTCCTCGGTTAATTGTCAAGTCCATTGCTCCCCTTAGTGTCAGTCCAAGTGATGTTATGTCTTCAATTACACAACTTAAGGACTCCTCAAATAACTGTCCTTTTGTGGGTTCTTTGAATGAAGCACAGATAATACAACAGTAATCTAGTAATCCAAAAAACTGTGCAGACCAAACGACGCCCTGGGACATGAATATGCTGAAAGCTGCAGTTTATAACTTGAACACTAGGCTACTGATTAACGACGTATTGCAATACACAGATCATAGCATATGACGTTTTTAAGCAGGCTGCTGCTGTACAAACATACACCACATTAGTCTGATTATGCTGTTGAATCCACAACGCATAGCCATCGCATTGTATTTAGAATACACATTACTGGAATTCATGAACATTGTGGCGTCTGACAATCATAAAAACCACCTCCACATCATCAGCCATAGCATGAAATCTGTTTCAGAGAACGAGCAGTCCAGTTCGGCTGCTCATTCTCGTGGCGCCAGTTCTGAGCGGCATTTACTCACGATAAACATTGATCGACATGCTTTAATTATGCCTGCAGCTACCAGCGATGCTTTAATGCTGAACAACTAATCCTGATTAAAACCAGATTATAAACAACAGTCCTTGCTGCACATCACTTCAGTCCTTTGGATACAGTACGGCCATGACGAATATCCAGTGGATCCCAAGTGTCCTGATTACATGGGGCTGACTTCTGAAAATGTTCTTCACTTAGGGAAGCCCATGTTTCAGCAGCTGAACTTTGAACAATAAATTTTCTCATATAAGACTTTAGCAGCAGTGGTAATTCCGTTGTTGCAGAGATCTTGACGGTGACATGAACATTTTGCTCAAACGTGTTACATGGGCATGTATTTAGATTGGCATTATAATACCTGAATCTAATTGTGGACATTATAACAAGGTTACGCTGCATATTTTAACCCTTCATGGCTGTGAACATTTCAAATGATGTGCTGCTTGTATTGTTGCCAGCAAGAAAGTCGGTGAGGGCCAATGAAGATGCTCATGTTGGCATCAGTACTTGTAGACTGTTGCCAAAGCCCGGAGAACTTGACATCGTTTGGTTCTATTGCTATTGCTTCAGGGACAGGACACTGGATCACCAATTTCATACATTCTTTTACTGATCTGGAATGATTGATCGCTTACAGTAAACGAAATTATGGAAGCACAGGAGAAGCTCTGATCCACAAGAATGAGTCGTGGCAATTGCAAAAATCAGTTCCAAGAAAGTTTATACACAATACTGTTAACACCTGATGTTGCAAAAGACCCTTGCAATTTAGCATTAATCTGCTCAGGATGCAAGTAAAGCTTTGAAACTACAAAGGAAAGCACAAGAAAAATAAATTAAAGTGCTGGATAGCAAACAGGAAAGTAAGTAAGTCAGTTGAAAATGCAGAAGCAAGAAATAACAAAGGAAAATGCAAGTTGCAAATTTACAAGCGATGAAAAAATCATAATAAAGTCCTTTGGCTGCAAAGTGCAATTGTCTAGAAATACAAAGGCAAACAGAAATGTACGAAGAGTTTAGGAATGTAGCCATAAACAGCACTTGCACTTTTCATTAGGCACATTTCTCAAAACCTGCAAGCATGCTCCTTGATCTGCTTTTTCAATTACCCACATTTCCCACTGCCTACCTTCATCCCTGTTTGCAAACACCAAACAGCAGTGACGCCGTCGAGGCACACACGAATCAATGCCAAAAGGATGTGCAGCAATTGGGCCACTGTGCCGTTTGCACAAGAAATCGGAAAGGAATTGGTAGAAAAATTTCATCTCGTAACAGACCATGCCACCGTGAATGGAC
The DNA here is from genome assembly GCA_020284085.1 of Aporrectodea caliginosa. Taxonomy (NCBI): domain Eukaryota; kingdom Metazoa; phylum Annelida; class Clitellata; order Crassiclitellata; family Lumbricidae; genus Aporrectodea; species Aporrectodea caliginosa. Next base: position 690,507 of record JACEVL010000773.1, read on the forward strand.
TGGCGCTGTGGGTCAACATCGGACCACAGAGCGGTTCATTAAAACTTGATGTGGCGGAAGCGGCTGGTGCAGCGTCGTTTTCAAAGACAATCCGTCGCCGACCGCTCTCAAGTATTCATGCAGGGAAGAATAGCAGCAGCGCAGCAGGCAGACTTCTTGCACTGGCATCCGATGGAATGAAAGGCGGATGGATTGCGTCTGCATCTTCTTCTCACATCCAGTAACATTGTCACAACTAATTTCACTGGGATATACAGAATTAGGAATGAAGACTGATGAAGCCAACAAGGATAAGCTTGACAACAACGTTGGAAATTCTGCCTCTCATAATAAAACAGGAGAATTAATTTCTAAAAATAGGATGATTATCCATCAATACAAGTAACAATCCCTATTTATCCAAGATGATGATTCTTGATAACACTACAAATTACAATCATTACAAAAGACTGATGACAAGGGTATCATGACGACACCGGGTTCAGGATGACACCATACTAAAATGCTATGCAGGGAAGAAACCTGAGATGACTATGCTAAACGGTAGAGAGCTAAGATGATGATGAATCTCTATTCACACACACACACTTTCTCCACACACCACTCCAACTGCCATTTGCTTGGCCCATTAATCAATAATAATTCCTCCCATCACATGGTGGCGCCAGTCTCCTAAGCCTCACGGAGTTCAACAGCAACACCTTGCCACTGGCGCTGCATGGCACTACAGCAGCTGTACTTCAGTGAAGAAGTGCAAAGTGCCAAGTACCCTGCACCAGGTGTAACAATACATTGACAAAATACATAAACATATACAGAATCTAGATGCTACATGTAAAAAAATTCATAATTATATAGCAGACAACATTTAAAAAAGTTAAGTAATATATACGTACATGCCACTTAGAACTATGCAAGGACCTCTTTATATGACACACATACAAATATAACATGTTCTGTACAATACAATATGATTTGATGGATCCGGGATAAAGTTCCGTTGCAGAACATAGCGTGAAGCATCTCACCCAATCAATTCATTGAAAAATGAGCATGGGGTTGCAATAATATACTAATGCGTACACATCATTTACACTGAATTTACAGCTGCAATAGAATGCAACCTCAAAGTAACATGGTACTTAATACGACTCTCAAAGGTAGTACTCTTAAGAAGGATACCACATAATAAATGTGTATTATGGCCATAGCTCAGTGATAAAACCAAGTCTTTTCTTTCAACTGAGGCATGCACAGCATCCAATGCTGAGCTACTTGTCAATTTCGGTGAAAGGCAGAATACACTAGTGTAAACCTTATTTCACCTTGATTAGGTTGCATGACTTGGGGGGCCTGATAGCGCATTGGATAACACACTGGCGTAGAGAGCGAGAGGTACCGAGTTCGAGCCCCGTAGGACGGACATGCTTTGTAGGCTGCTATTAGCGCCGTGTATTGCAGGCTGTCTGTTCTGTTAGTAGTTAAGATTTATGTCTTCTGTCATTTGTGTTCTTGTGAATTGTTTAATTGTCATAACATGTAAATGTACAGCGCAGTGCGTTTGTCACGCGCTTCAATAAAGAAAAGATATTATATTATTATTATTTTCAAATTTGCTACTCGTACAGTGCACAAGTTGTCAATACGCACATTCAAGAATATGTGTTTATAAGCATGTGTAACTGCGGTTCATGGTCTGTTTATGGTCAGTGTTGTTGTCCACCAGTAAGTACACTAACATTCAGAGTATCATGACAACCGTGTCAATTCAGTACAGAAATGCGCACATATCCAAGTCTTAGAAGTCACAAATTAGATGCAAATATATGCACATGAACATAAATGTTTAGGCAATTTCTCTAAGCATCTCTTGAAAACGCTTCTCCAAAATGCTTTAGCGTAATACACTGAAAGTCTGGTAAAACTTGATCGTCGGAAGTTGAGCTGTCAGAACCGCAAATAACTGAGTTGCTTGCTACAGCAATTTTTAGAATTTGCAGTATAGCCTACATGGATTTGTAAGCATGTACATTGCACAAATTTTCATCATCATTGTCATAACCCTTTACGATGGCTGCACTTTCAAGTATATTATTTCGAATTTGTAATAATTAAACACCTCAATAAAGTCATTAAAACCTTAAAAGTATAAAGTTATATTATCAACGCTTAAGTGCTACCATTAAAATCACACAATGAAAGAACAGTTTCATAGTTTCAAGTTAGTTTCACACAATGAGTGCACACTTTAAGTTTGTTTACACAGACTGTATATAGAACACGTTGATGGGCCCATAGCGATATACAGTACAGGGAAAACTATATATTACTTAATACATGTATATAAAGTCCACGGGGCATTGACGTCTTGAATCACAGCATCTGTCTACTCCAGAGAGAAGTAGGATGCTGTTATGCGCTGTTTTTGGTTTTCTTCTTTTGTATGAAGTGTTTAAGAGCTAGGTGTCTTCCTACATGAGTTTCTTCTACAAAACTACATGTACATGTTCTCGACACCTAGCTCTTCTAACAATCATAATGTCACGTCTATACCGTTGACAGCGTCTGTGGGTGTTATTTTAATAATCTCAGCCACAGCTACATCTCTACACTTAGCTCCTCTAACAATCATAATGTCACGTCTATAATACCGTTGACAGCTTCTGTGGGTGTTATTTTAGTAGTCTCATCTACAGTATCATCATCATCATTGTCATTTATGCCTATGTTTCAACTCTCGCTCTATAGCTCTCACCATCCAATTCAGCTGTAAAACCCAACAGCACTTCTTCCTCAGACAAAAATTCAGAAACAGGGTAGCCTTTGCGCAACTCCAGGCACCTGGCTACTTCTTCTTGCAATGTATCCAAATTCAAATCCTTTACATGTTCCCAGAGACCCTTAGTCCATTCTTCAATTTGTACCCTTGTTTGTCTGTTTTCTGAAAACCCTTCAAAGTCATGCTCTGAACCAAAAACACTTAAGGAACTTCACCTGCACTTTCATCAATAACAAAAGCATCCCAGAGACCCTTTTCATCAAACGTTCAACTGGTTTCACTCCAACTCAAGCTTTTGTAACTCAATAAATGACTTCTTTGATGTTTAATTGTTTCAGAACTTCTGACAGACCATAAGACGTACACGATACAATCTCTGAAATCAGCCCATCTCAACAGTTTCTTAAAATTTTGAATTATTCCCTGATCTAATGGTTGAATCTGTTGGACAGGACAATTACCAACTTACAAAGGATCCATGGCTTCAGGTTTCCTATTCAAGATGCTTTCGAACAGCTGGGTTGAAACCAGAATCAATATCTTCTACATCACGTAGTTTAGCTTAGTTTTTTAACCAACCCCAGAGCATTGATTCGTAAACTCTACGTTCTTAAAAACCTTTGGCCTGGCTTCCTCCAAACATATGCGATCTTCTGCAGCTAGTTTTCTTGCACTGAGTAAGAACATCGATGCATGCTGTTTGCCATTTCTAATAGTAGGCATACACTAAGATTACTGGATTGTCAATATTAAATAAATATAGAAAAAACAATAGTGTGAAAATGTGCATATGCGTGATATGTGTCAACAACATTGGAAATCAAAAGAAGAGGATATGGTAAATAAAATGCTGTACAGGAAGTTATCACATGTAATGACAATTCATATGAATATGAGAGACAGACAGACAGACAGACAGACAGACAGACAGACAGACAGACAGACAGACAGACAGACAGACAGACAGACAGACAGACAGACAGACAGACAGACAGACAGACAGACAGACAGACAGACAGACAGACAGACAGACAGACAGACAGAGACAGACAGACAGACAGACAGACAGACAGACAGATACACACAAACAGACACAGACACACATTAACATATGAGACATCATGTATAGAGTATCAGCTAATCCATGTACCATGTGCTAGTGATTTCCGCATATCTCCAGACTGTTACTGTCGGCTACGAGTATAATGGGAGGATAGAATTTCTTATCATGAAATAAACTACTATGCAACTGAAACCACGACTAATGAGAAGAGTTCTTTCACAAACCCTTGCTGGTTTAACTGTTTGGCATTGGCTCTTAAATGGAAACTTACAGCGTAAATGCTATAGAAGATTACATTGTATAGATAGATGACTACAATAATTGTAACTGTAATCTGACATTTATAAAGTGCTGCATCAAGAAAAACTCATCAGTGGCTACATTAATATTAGACAATCATTTAGGCGACCTTGTAATGGCATGGCTGCGTTACAGCACCATATAAATTGTTGTCATTATTATTATTATTATTATTATTATTATTATTATTATTATTATTATTATTATTATTATTATTATTATTATTATTATTATTATTATTATTATTATTATTATTATTATTATTATTATTATTATTTTCATTATCATTATCATTATTATGAAGGTGAACTAGGTGACATGATGAAAGGGTATATGACATTGGGATCTTGGAAGTTCATATCAAGCGACTGTACATGGCTCGTTCATAATTCCAGATAAAACTGATAACAGGAATTTTAAGTGAGGCTCACAGAATCCCACATTCTGAAGACAAATGTAATTCAAGACAGGAATTGAAGAAGCTACCTGGCATCTGCCTCGCTGTAGAACTCACGAGCAACGATATCCTCGAAAAGCTCGCCTCCTGTGACTCTGCACGGAAAGAAAATGGAAAAGACAAGAAATATAAAAATGTACCCAAACACACAAAATTAAATATGCAAAGAGGGTCTACATATATGCAGGCGACAAACGAAGCAAGTTAAAGTGGAAAGCAGAGGCGACATGATGGATGATTCTCTCAGTGGACTGTCCATCCAGTGTCCGACCATCTGTCTAACGGTACTACCATCCAAGGACACTCGTCGGCCGAGGCCATGTTTGGTGTTCACAGGACGAGCTAACAATGTCCCTATATCCACAGAAAGTGACAACGGATGATTCATGGCTAAGCACCAAAAGGCCAGGCTTTCGTATTGCATCGTAGCTATAGATTTATATAGCACCTCTTGCAGAATAACTATTCACAGGCGATTCAAAGAGTCTTTCTAGCCAGAGTTATGATATGGATAATAGCTATGATAGCAATAATGCTGGATTATGGTAATCCAGTGGTACAATGCGAACAATCCTTACACTGTGGTATACGATGGCCGTAAACAGGCAGAATGAATATGGCAACAGTGTGGTCCTGTATAAAGCATAGTTTAACAACCTATTACATTGCAAAAAGGAATTAACCACGCTGTGATAATGACAAAGCATTACTGTAATTGGCTAGAATTATGGTAATTACAGACAATTTAAATGAAATAGCTTATATTTTTACAGGATATGATACTACTTTAGACAAAACGTGCAAATAGAAATCGAGTAAAAACTTTGTCCAAAATATGACTTACAAGTCAAATACAAGGTAATGAAATCCTTCATCTTGGACCGTGTCGTGAAGACGAACTAAAAGAAAGAAATTAAACCTTGAAATGAAGAACGACATGCAAGAAGAAGTTAAAAAATCCAAAGTAAAAAATAATCTCATTTCTATTCGACGACACATGTTCCTCAGAACGTGCATTGCAACCCAACTCAGCCTACAGAACCTTTGCAAGGTCTTCAGTGCCTTTGAGGATTGCCACAAAGGAGTTATATAAATGGTCTGGATAAATACATAAATACATGTAATGTATACAGTACCGGTATACATAAATACATCAAAATAACATGTGCCACTTTAATTGTGCATGTTACCTACAAAATCTAAGAGGGTACGGTCCGGATAGGTTAGAGTGTTAAACCTGTATGGTTTCGAGCGGCGTGCCCTAAGATGGTTACAGTGCATCCACAATTGGTTCCAACCTCTCATTCAAATTTTCTGACCTTATGTACATAATAAATGTACTGTAATAATAATAAATAATAATAATAATCTGATTAAATTATTGATCATGGCATCTACACATGGACTTACAGAATCTAATCTAATCGTTGACCATAGTAATTTACACATATTACTCACAGAATCTAATGTACACTAATTGCTCATCTAGCAATTTATACATGTTACATTAAAGAATTTAATCTTGGCTAATAATTAATCATAGTAATAAACCCTTGTTCCTTACAGAACATAAATCTATGCTAATCACTGAACATAGTAATTTACACATGTTTCCATTCGAATCATTCAACTGAAAGAAGAATAGAATCTTCGTTTATTCATTAACACATTGTCAGAACGCAATGCGATTACAAGAAAAACAAAAAATGTGTAGGCATTGGCAATTCCGTTTAAAGTTTGGTCCAGGATATTATTGGCTTTTATTTGATTGGTTAAAGGGTCTTAGGTTTAATATATGCCCTTGTAAAGCAGCCTAGGAATAAAGTTGAACTGAATTCCTCTATTCATAACACACAGTTGTTCATAACAAACTCTAACTCTAATCATGGTAGACAATGGTCTACAATGCAACACTGTGAACAATCTAAGTTAACCAGCACTAAATAAAGGCCCCACTACAGATCCAGGTTCCCAGCTACGGTTCTCACTGCAACAAAGTCAATCAATGAGGACAACAAGAATAAAAAATCAGAGAAAGGCCAAGCAAAAAAAGGCACTGAAGAGAGAGAAGAGGCAGTTGGATGGTGCAAATATGAGAGGGTGGATGAAAACAAGGCAGACAGCGGAAATTGCATTATAAAAAAGTAACATAGGGCGGGGAGATGGTTTAATGGTAACACGCTGGCATGAAGAGCAAAAGGACGTGGCTTTGATACCTGCTGGTCCCATAAGGTTGACTCAGTCTTCAACTCCCTAGAGGGCGCCTGCAAATGAGCAGTAGGAGAGATGGACGCTTGGCAGGCTGCCATACAGTTAAATGAGACTCCTGTTACACTTTTTATCACCTGTTACTACTATATCATGTAATCTTATTGCATACTTGTCAGTCTGAATTAATAAATGAAAATAATTATATTTATTATTATAGTCTAAACTAGAGAAAGACTTGACAAGTCTGAGAAAACAAGAACCTGACAAGAACATATGACCAGCAGGACTCCCATTAGACCAACAACAAACTAGCTGTATGAAGAGAACCACCTGACTGCATGATAAGGTAAATATCATTGTATGATAAGAGTAATCTAAGACTTGGATAATGGTAACATAAATCAATGACAGTCAAAATGTTGCTATATGATAAGAGTGACAATGTAATGGCCTGGTAAGTACAACCTTACTCCCTGAACACTGTAGCAAGTGCTAAGTGATAAGTATTTGACTACATGAGAAAAGTAATTGCACAGCACAATACGGGTATCTAACTGCATGACAGGGCTCATCTGTGGCACATTGGTAATTTAGTTGCATGACATGGTTAATCCAACTGCATCTCTCATCATCATCGTCGTCGTCGTCGTTGTTGTCATCATCATCATCATCATCTCAGTTTCTGATTTTCTTATGCCAGTCTTGGATGGCAATGGGTCGAACTAAACAATTTCTATTCTTCTTGGTCGTTTGTAAATCTAGTGCTTTTCTCATATGTAGTCCATAGTTTATCTTTTAATGTATACTTGCATGATACGGTAAACAAATTGCATCATTTTGCTAATATGCTTCAAAATAACTTTATGATTCAAATCAGGTAAACAAACTGCAAGATTTTAGTAATACGAATCAAAATAACTTTATGATTCAAATCATTTACAATACCAGATCATAGCTATTTCATGGCTGTAGCATTAAGCAGCACAACCACATCAACAAACTGCCTGTCAACATTTTCTCTGAACTATGACAACTCAAATTAATACACATTTGCTCCAACCTTTTAGCTTAAAGGTTGCCTGTCTGTCTGTCCATTGATCTGTCTGTCAGGCTGCCTCTAAGTAACCGCCCTCATTCATCTCTGTCCAAATTATGTTTTAAAACTCAATACCCTTCTTCTACAGATGGTGTCCCTTCAATTCCTAACCATTACCTGTACAGGTGTACCATCAATTCCTAAACAATACTAGTCCCTAGTGCTGCCTTCCACAGCCAAAACCACAATGCTGTTGACATCTCTCAAAAACTACAGATGGTCAGACTATCACAAGAATCTGATGTTTTCCCAAAATGCGAACAATGAAGCTAACAGCAGAGACAAACCATTCCTGTGTAAAACTCAGCACAAGACAGGAAAAACTGACTCCTATATAAGTACCATTATTATATTCGTTTCTTGGTATAAAAAATTATAGTCACAGCACTATCAGGTACATTGTGCATGAACAAGAGTTACGGATGAAATGAATACTAAGCACGATCATGCAATACAATGAGACGGAACTGCAAAGAAACCCATTTCACAATGAATAATCCTTCCTCCTCCTGTTTTTCATCAGCAGACACCAGCCACTGTCATCACTTCGTCAGATACTTTAAAAGGCGCTATATAACTAACTGTTCACATACATACATACATCATGACGAATCTCATAAACACACTTGTCTGGTTCGTGTTTGGTGTCAGCTGTCAACCACACAATACACGAAAAAGCTTTCACGACCAACAAATGTTCTGGGAAGAGATTGTGCTTCAAAGTCTCGCCATTTTACAAGGCATGAAGATCAGAAAGACACGGGTTCGATACCCGCAAGCACCATAGGTTGACTCAGCCTTCCACTCCCTTGACTACTGTTGCCATAGTTCACCTAGTTAGTCTTGCTGTGGTGTCCAGCATTCACGGCCTCCATTTGCTGCACGTCAGAGTCATCCTCCTCGGCTTGACCTCCCCGGATTTTGACCTGGCATCGGAACGAACAGAGCAGCCTGGCTATTGAGGACTTGATTTGACATAGAGCAGTGAACAAGCAGGTCTCCCTGACGGGGCTTTTGTGGGTACTGAGAATTTTGAAAAGATTTACATTACATCCATCTGTAGCTCAGACTGCATGTATAACAAGTGCTTGAAACAGTAGTCTAAATAAATTCAGTTTTGTGATTACTGATTCTGTGCCTTCAACCTACCTGACACCTGTTATCTTTTTGATCGGCAAGATAGCCATGTTTTAGCACTTCTGAGAGGTTAGCAAAAGGCACTACATAAATTATCCGATACCATCCAGGGGCTGTGAATCTCTGGTTTCCATTCTGATAATGACAACAACGATCTGAAATCAGGAAATGGAAAGTCGCTCAAGTGTCGCAGCGTTCGCGAGTGACTGCCGATGTTGGGTGACATCAAAGTGCACACCTTGATGCAGCAATGAAAAGTACATAGTGGGGCACGGTGGTGTAGGGGTAGGTTTGGTGCCTTGCAGCCGGAGGGTTGCGGGTTCGAATCCACCTCAAGCCGCCGCGTAGGGACCCTGGGCAAGTCCCTCACTCGCAATTGCTCATGCGCTTCAGCGTGAAACTCCGATTCAGTGTCCGCGCTGTAGTCGGGAGCGCCTCTGAGTAGAAATCTTGAAGGGGCGCTATAACAAATCCTTATACATACATACATACATGCACATGAACTGTGTCAGCCTTGGAACTGAAATTAATGAACACTGGCGTACTTTATAATTAGTAAATACATTAAGCGCAGAAATCAGAGTAATGGGAGCATGCTCAAGAACCCCAAAATTATAATAACGACCATGTATAAGGTAACGCCTGCCCCCTCAAACGCCCATTTCAGCTTCCCTGGCATCACCTGGTATCGCAAAATTGCTCCAATTTCTGCCTCTCATCCTCCCATAGACGACAGTCCCTTGCAATTGACACATGAATCATTCCATCATGTGACACCTCAGGCACTGTCACCAAAGCACCTGGTGCCATGCAGCATCGAAGACTTCCACTGACAGGCAGCGCCAACGCGACGATCAACTGCAGGCCAAGGGATTTATCTCAGAAGTCTTAAAACCTCCAAATATTTATAACCTAAACACAATATATATATATATACATATAGAGATATATATATGACATATATATATGATATACATATATATGTATGTATGTATGTCTAATATAAGTAAGTTTTGTTTTTATATACCCATTCATACAGCAGTTTAGCATAAGCGTAGGTTTGTTACTCAGCATACACACACACATACTTGAGGAACTGCCACTTCCATGTGCTCCAAGTGCTGCCACTTGGAATTCGGTCCTGCTTAGCGACATTGCATGGTGCAATGTACAATATGATAATGGCGTTTCAGTAATTTCCAGATCTGAACAACTTAAGATTCTGAGGAAGATAGCTTCACTGGATATAACTGTTTCAAACAGCATAAGCTGCAAGATGAGATGTTGACGCCAACACATAAAGAAGATTTCTGATGTACGCTGACAGATAAACTGGGGAGGGGGAATAGTTAAATCACAACACTCTTGCAGTCTTGCTTGAAGAACAAATAGATCTCGAAAGACGCAGTTCACCTGTAACCTCATTAGTTCGACCGACTCAGCCTTCCACTCCCTAGGGGCCACTGTAAAATGAGTGGGCGCCTAACAGGCTGCCAAGACGTGCGTTCAACAAGATCATGAAATTTTTACTGTCTGTTTCAATGTTACTTACTGCGGTTTGTCAGTGAGCTTGTCAATAAACATGAATAAATTATAAAAGATTGTAAATGTGGTAGATAACTATTCATTTGATCGCATCCAACCTTGGTCAACTAAAGTTTTTCCACACACTCAACTGTTATGTTTTTAAATACTGTGTTAACACTTTAATGACTAGCTGCATTGGAATCCCCGTCGATTTTAGTACACTCTCGTCGCTAAAGTGTTAAAGGATGGTTTGGTCTAAGCACAGGAAACAGAAACAGCAGACAAACTGGATGCATTTTATGTCGTGACACCTTTGACTATGACCCAACATTCACTGGTGAAAGGCCCAAATATCTCCTGCCAGCCACCATGCCACTAATAGGGATAGAAATACAACCAAAAGTTGAACAGAGTTTCAGCACAATTAGAGAAATTGAAACAGGGCAACTGAATATCTCCTTGACTGGCAGCCAGCGAGCAATATCCACAGCAGATGAAGCCATGAATAAATCATCAGCCACTGAAAATCTACTGGCTGGAAGCAACTACCCCCCCCCCTCCTCTGCCACAGACTATAAACATTGCAGGAAAAGGTCTGAATATCTTACTTGTAGTCTGTCTGCATATCTTATCATGCTCTGACTACTTCATTCCTGTTACACTCTATCCTCACCATCTGTCTCTATTTCGTACATATGTCTGTCTGCCTGTCTCTCTCATTTCCTTGCTCCCTCTCCACAGATCGAGATTCGGTGAGCAGAAAATTAGCACTTGCAGAAACTGACACTAGATGTAGTAAGTATGTGGTCTTACCAGATTTCATTTAGTTACCAATGCTGTTCTTTCACTATGATCATATGTAATTCCATACAGGTGAAGTTTATTCGCTTGTAAATATGGAAGTTGAGTACTATAACTTTGTTGGAAAGCTTCAGCAAATGCCATTAAAAATGCCTAAGTATAATTATGTATGAGAATTGGCATAGTGGTCAAGTAGCTAAATAGTCGGCTTTTCACCTTTGTCATCTGGGTTAAAATCCTGGGCCATCACGTGAAATTGACGTAACCTACAACATGCCATCCCCTTCAATATGAATTTCTCCTTAAATCCAACAACATATGTATGCACTGTCATATACTGGTGCTGTTCTAAGAATTTAACACATTGGTAATGGCATTGAACTAGGCAACGGGGCGTGCTCATGGTCCATTTTCCCTGCACAGCTACTAAGCAGAATTGCGCCTTCTCAGTGGTTGGCCCCTCACTCTGGAATGGGCTACTTTGGCGCTGCACTTGCTTCCCAGAATCCACTCTGAATCTTTCTATTCTTGCCTCAAAACTGTCCTTTTCAGCCGCGCTGGGGTCGGGAGTGCTTCTGAGTAGTAACCTTGAAGGGATGCTATATAAATCTTCATAAAGAATGAATGAATTGCACAGGAGCAACAGCTAGGGATCTATTTATCAAAGTCTGTTCTCTCTCCCTGCATGTACCTATCTGCTCATTCACCAATGTTCTGTCCTCTTATTTGTTCCCAAAGCCCATCTTTCTTCCACAACTGTGTCTGTTCCAGTACCTTATTTGTTCTCTTGCGTCCCCTCTGTCTGTTCTTCTCCTCGTATCACCGTCCATCTCTATGTATCCCGTTGTCTCCCTACGCCTACTTCGTTCTTTCCCTCACTGCATCTGTCTCCTCCTTGACTTAATCTCCTGCAATCTAATGTTCATCCAGCAGCCGAACAATAAGCAATCCCAACCGAATGGTGCCACCAACCCGCCGCTAATGGCTCAGCCTCCACCCATCCGTCCAATGGCTGTTCCATCTTGACGACATTCAGCCAAATAGCGCGGCAACATCAGCGCCAACAATGAAGCGCCATCATTCAACAGCAGCAGCAGCAGTACCAAAGAACTTCTATGATCTGTGGGATCCGTTTGGATGAAAACGATAATAAATCGACTGCAAGTCACGACAGCATCAGCACCATTCACTACCACTAGCACCACATTTAGAGCTCATTAACCTCAATCATCATCGTCATCGTCATCGTCATCATCATCATCATCATCATCATCATCATCATCATCATCATGCATTACTTATGAAAAATGACAGGAAATTGCAAAACATGCATTACTGGGTAAATTACATGAAAATGTACTGCAGGAGTGTCAAACCTTTTTAATTCATTCATTCATTCATTCAGAGCATTTATATAGCGCCCCTTCAAGAAACTACTCAGGAGCGCTCCCGGCCCAGCCACGACTAAAGAAAAAAGACTTGAGGGACTTGTAGAACCCTATCAGATGGCTTACAAGTAAAAAACGGAGCTTAAGTGGTAGGTCATGGTGGACCAGTGGCAATATTTTCCAGCAAGAGGTGGGCCAGGATGCTAAAAGCGCCTGAGCAAAACGGGGTAGGCATCTGTGAGGGGCTCACTGTCCCGGAAATTTTTTGCAAAACTAAATCTTAACTGGCGCATTGTTAGCATACAAACAGTAAATTCTAAAGGCTTTAACAAATCTTAATGTTGATCTTCATTATCAGTCACAGAAATCACATAAATTCAGTAAGCCTTAAAAATGACATATTTGAACTTTTATTCTCAAATTGTGTAACCTTTAGGCAATGCTCTGCAGGCCAGAAAAACATAGTCAGAGTGCCAGAATTGGCCTGTGGGCCGGCTCTTTGACACCCCTGATGTACTGCATTGAAAATAGACCACAAAAGAATTAGGTCAACTGTTTCAAACTGATTCATCTTCCATTACTAGTGCTCAACATCACACTTTTCTCACTTCCCCCTAGTTCATTGTTTCCTTTCTTCCATCTCTGTCAGGAGGCTCTCCCTCAATTCTCACCCCTTTCCACATCTCCCATTATTCTCATTTTCCACTCTACTTCTCCCAGCTCTTCCTTCATTTTTCTCCTGTAAAATTCCCCCCCATATTTCTCCATCATTTTTTCTCACTCCACCCATCGCCCAGTGACATGGACAAATGCCAAGTCAGATGCGGAGGAAATACAGCAGGTGTCAAATTGTAGGTATAGGAACTGACTAGACTCGGCAAATGACTGTCACATCAACAACTCTAAAAACCTCCGACTGCCGTCGCGGCCCACGCGACTGTGACGAATCGACATGTCGTTGCCATCATGACAGGCAAGTGACATGTCAGACATTAAAACACTAACCACGTCATTCCACAATGACGGCTAACAAGCACACACATGCACACACACACCCACGCACTTATATGCATACTCAAGCAAATTTATGCATACCCACGGGCAAAAATGCACAAACGCCAATGCATACACATATTAGCAGAGACACAAACACATTCGAAGACAAATTAACCAAAGTGCATGCAGTAACAAACGTCAACACACATACAAAACATATATAAAAGAGACATAAACACAAGTGCCAGTCCACTATGACATATAAACACACATACACTAACATACATACATACATACGGCATATATACATATATATATACACACATATATATATATACATAAGCAGTGCATAAATTAGGAAGGTCTGCTTTAACGCAGAGTCAAGTAAGGTTAAGTAATGCTCTCCTAACAAACAGTCCATAACTCAAAGGCTGGGCCACAACAGAAAGAATCTTCTGGGTAAATTGCAGATGCTCATGGGTTCCCAGTGCCCGCTGTTTTGCTGCCTCATTTCCCATCAGTAGCATATAGCCAATGTATTTTTTTCACAGCCAAGTCTGATGGACGGTACTAGTGGAAAAACCATGGAATAGTTAGGTCTTTGTCCTGTCAGATAATATTATAGAAACCTCTAAACTCTGGGTTGAGAGTTCAGCATGCTAACCAATAAACCACTGCACATCCTGGGTACACCTTTCAGCAAAGTGCAAAAGATTCATAGTGCAAAAGAGCAATTAATAATATTCCCAAATTTTTACAGGGCCACTAATTACTAATGAATGGCAACCATCAGTTGTATATTAAGGCTTGCTCAAGAACCCTACAGCGCGATCAGACTCCTAAAGTTACATTTAAAAATCAAACACAGTGCTTTGGAGAGGCTTTCAGTAGAATTAAGCAGCAGTTTAGACATGCCAGCAGAAAATATAACTCAGAAATAGAGACTATAGCCAGTCTGCATTTCTGTCAACAAGACAAGAAACTATGATTACCATTATATCCACCTGCACATAAGCAGACCTAATTAAATCCAATGACGACTCACTGTAATATCGAAACTCCTTGGTCCAGAATTCAATAAGCCCAAATTAGCCAATGCTAATCCAACATCCAGATCCTTATTTATGGATGGCTTGGCTTAGCTAAGAAGCAGCAATTGCATGACACATACATTCATGATTTGGGCATTTGCATATGGCATGGAGATTTGAACCCCTGACACAGCCATGATAGACTGTACAGTTGCAAGAGCTGTACCAAATGCGAATAATTGCCCACACTATGCGGCTGAATATGAATACGAATAGTACCGGTAGTTGACAACACAGCGGGACAAAAGTAAAAACTAGACACAAGTAGGTCTATATGTATTTAAGAAATGTATAACTCGTTAATCTTATTGTACAGTAGTTGAGCTTCATATTGCCTTCAATTCTGAATTTCTTTACATAGCATTACACAAGAGAGTAATTGTCTGTCTTACTGAAAGTTTGCTTTCAGAAAGACTAAACGATCCAAATTCTCATGTGAAATGCTTTTCATATTTGTATTCGTTTTTTTAAATATTCGATCAAGTACAAATGAACTATTCCCAGCAATATTCAGTTTGAAGCGAATCGAATACGAATACTCAGTACAGCTCTAACAGTAGCCATACACAATTATGAACCCAATCGCAAACGATGTTTGCATCTAACAGGTCACTGTAGCCATAAAACCTGCCCCATAAATTTATGAATTTTTCCTTGGGTGAAACTGAAAATAGACCATCGAACTTGTTTTGTGTGTGTGTCAAATGACACTGACTGCTACTTCCGGTGTTTTTCTATGAAGAGCAAGTCATAAACTGCAGCCGCGGCCGTTCGCTGACCGACGAGTAGTTGTGGTCAGTCCGGTTTCTGCTCTGAAGCAGGTGCTGTAAATCAAGCCTTGAATCAGATGTGAAGTGAAAATGGTGACCGACTGAACGAACCGAATGAACGAACGTGGAGCAGAGTAGAACGACCCGAGGCAAGAAGAAGGTCGAAAGGGATCCAAGAAATTCAATTAACGAGTCCAAAGCAAAGATCACATTCCGGATAAAATATCAACAAAAGACTTTTTTGAACTGTTGGAAGTGATGAAGTGTGTTTTTCTAGATCGGTAACAATGCTGTGATCAGAGAACGGTGCATAAGAAAGACCCGCGCTGAGTAGGGAGAATATGAAACCGTCAGATGTGAGAAAATCACCTGAAGCAAGCAAGGAAATGGGAAAGTTAAATGAGTTAAGGAGTAAATACTGTAAATGAGATTTACGGGCCTGACGTTAGTACTTGAAGCAGAATCACAAAAAGACGGTTGTACCTATGAAGGCAAAGTTCTACTCCTCCTATCATGAAAACTTCTCCTGATAATCCTGCTGTTTTTTTTTATTTAATTCTACACCACCAGTGTTAAGCATTGACGAAGCAAGTATAGGACAGTCATACAGTCACTGAAGTTTTGCATACATGGGTGTCCGCAGGGGGGAACAAGGAGACAAATCAAGGGGAGCATTTGCTCCCCCTGGATTTTGTGCATATTTAAATAAAATTAAATCTTTGATTATCATGATTATTACAACACGATTTTCAATGCGAAAAAAACAACTTTATTATTTAGACAAGTCCTTGACCATTATTTATTTGTAATGTTGTCACGTGTTCATGAATAGCTATTCCATGCAAAACGTCATTTTGTTTATGTCCTCTGGCAAATTTGTTAAATATATAAAGTAATTAAAGGCAAAAATAAAAGTTAACCTTGGCCTACCCTGGCCCCCTGGTATTATGGCTTTTGGCACCCTCGTTAGTCCCCGTGGCAACAATTTACAACTTTGCTCCCGCTATAAAAATTCATGCGGACGACCATGTTTGCAATTATATTCACATGGAGATTACCTACTTTATAGGGTTGACAACTCACAGGAAAAGTAAATGTAGATGCAAATGTACACAATTTTTCACGGCAATGACATATAGCCTTAACTCTGCTCATTTTTCTGTGAATATATCAGGCAAGATCCTTCACCACTGCTGCCTGTTATAATGGGTGCCATCACTGCCAAGCCATTTTTCAAACCATCTTAAAACACTTTTGTTTAGAACAGTCAGATAGCCATAGTACTTTTGTGAGGTACTTAAAAGGGGCTATATTCAGTGTCAACATACATAAATACATACATACATACATACATACATACATACATACATACATTAATAGTACATGTGTAGTGTATGGACCCTGCAACTAGCCCAAGATTCACATATATCTGAAATATAGACACAATCAAACACATGCTCATGGTGGGCTTGTCTTTTTTATAACCTGACATCCAACAGACCAGTCTAGCTGTACACATCTGGCAGCAGTACAGTGTTTTTTAACCACTGAAATAATGCCATACAGTCAGACGTTACTTAAACAACTCTCTAATTCCATTTCTCACCAGAGAACACAAAACTGCCGCAAAAGAGAAAACGTATTTCACTTTGATAGGAACTGTGCAAAATCTTGGAGCAACAACGAGGCACTTAGGGAAACCTGCCTATTAGAAAGGTGCTGCAAAAATGGTATTTAACCCTTTAATAACGAGTCTGTGCTAAAACCAATGGAGCTCGTCATTAAAGGATTAAAGCAATTAATTCTTATTGGGCGTTGCAAGGTTAATTTTTGGTTGAGCTTGGCAAGCAAGTACTGGAGGTTTGGCTACACAGCTGCATAATTTAAAATAATAATATATTATCTATGCCTGTCAGCAGGACGGAATTTCCAATCAGGCCATGTATCCACGAGGGAATTAATTGCGTTTCTGATATATTATTGTTGCTATGCCGTATCAAATTACCTTTCAGCACATGCTGTGAACAGCCAATACTTCATTTCTACATGACATTTTGCCACTCCTCGACCTGATATCATCCAGAAGTCAATAATACTGTTCTACATGCAAGTCTTGGTACCTGTTGTTAACATTACACACATAGACCTTGTTGCAACCTGTTGTCACTACCACATACATCTTGCAACCTGTTACTGCTATTTTATGCATCTTGCAACCTTCTGTTTATATCAATATGGGGTCAACTGGGATTAATTACTTTTGTTTCTAGTTTCGTGTATGCATAGAAGCAGCACAGTATTTTGGTTAAAATCAGAAAGTGCAATAGGATAACAACCCCATTATAATCCTATTACTGTAAATACAATCTCACAGCAGAATGCAACTCAGATTGTAATCGTAAACCCAAACTTCTAACGAGCCACTCGAAAACCAAGCATGGCGCACCAGCTTATTTGAGTCAGAGGGGTTGTCCAAGAGGTTGTGGGTAAATTAATTGATCTGCAGGATTTTGTACCTTTTCCAGCACCATGAACGTAAAGCTAGAAAGTCGAGACCCGCTCATTTTGTCCAACAAAAGCAGACAATGTCAAGTACACGCCACAGACATTATTTTTACACTACGGCACTGCTGTGAGCAAACTATCGCAAATTCATAAAACTCAGACATTTCAAGTGTCTGGTATGGAGTTTTGCTCGTGTCTGCTTCAGATTCAAGTGCATCTGATGCAAAAAGAATAACAATGGCATACCAGTCTATTTCGAGCAGCCGGCTTCCCATAGCGCAATAAAACAAAGACAATCTGAGACAAGTATCTGACTCAGTAATCCAACATCATTATCATCCAATCAACGATGATCCATAGCAGTTGATGGTCCACGTGAAACTCCATGGCAACCAATGTCTACCGTAAATTTCTAGACCAGTTTCAATTACTGAATAATTTATCTCATAGCACAACTCTAATAGTAAATTCTAAAAAGCAGTCTGCATTACAGCAAGGAAGATAAAGTCATAATCAGTAGGCCTACAGTAACTTTATGAAGCAGTGGAAATGTGATCACAAAGAAAAGGAAACACAAAACACGTGAATGCGAAGAGATGGAGTCTAAAAACCATCATTACAGAGAATCAAAGGCAGCAGTTGCTACGAAATTAACATTGAAGAAATTGGAGTCAACGCCATATACTGAGTGCATAAAAATATTATAGATGATCCTCATAAATCATATGCAGGCACATACTGCAAAAGAAATAAAAACAAAACAACAGCAACAATAATGAAAATAATATTAAACAGTGAAAATGATCCCATATACCCAACACAACTGGCCATCTATTTTTACCATAAACACCTGACTGAACATTTGTCTGTATTACACAAATATGGCTATTGGTTGCTACTATATTTACCATCATATCATCCAACCTGTCTCATTTTACAAGATACTAATCGGGAGAAGCTTCTAAAATGCTTCTGAAATGCTCCAAGGACTTTTTCATTAGAATTCAACCTAATCCATCTAATGTAAACTGCATCTAATAAAACACAGTATATGCAAAAATCTAGCTGCAAGTCTAGTCCCTTTCCAGGAATTCACTTTGTTGTTCCGAGACTTAAACCCTTGAATTTAAAAAACAAAACAAAACCAGCTATAATCCAGGTTCATCCAGGTTGGCTGGTTTTCATTTTGGTCTGTCTATTGAAACTGCCCTGTGCAATTGTGAGTAGTGTTTCTGCGAAAGACACTCTATTACTCTCGAAAGTACCGGTTGGCACTCTCAAGTTTCATCGACTAAAGTGCATCTTCCACTTTTGCCACTTTAGCCAATCTCTGCCTCTTTCTGCTAAGTGTAATGTAAGAATGTAAAAAGTATGCCTTTATTCCAACAAACACTGATGAGTGTAATCCATTACCATATAAGAAGTTGGCAGTATAGGAAAGGCAGAGCATACTAAACCACAGCAACATGGCTGAACCAACTTTGTTTTAAAGGGATTCTGTACACAGTATAAAAACAGAGGGATTTCTGGCATATATCAGTTCAACAATTCATACAAATCCAGTCTCTTGACTCACAGAACCAGCAACTGAACAGAAGATATAAATCATATATAAGTGGCCAACTTGATTCAAAAACGAAAAAGTACTACTATTAGCAAGTTTTGCTAGCAACGTTTTTCAGGAAAGATTTTTAAGTTGCTATCCAATCCAAATTTATCCAACACCCTGTTTGCCTAAAGCAAGCTAATCTGTATCATCCCTTCACACGTCACTTTTGTTTAACTCAACAGAACATGGAATACGGTGAGGCCAAAAAAAAATATAGGTGTGTTTCCGGTAACAGTGGTTTTAAAAACTGGGTAGGTAGGTAGGAAAATAATTTTATTTTGTAAAATAATTTTATGCAATGCTGCATCGCTGTATAATAATAAACGAATATATCGTCATCATATTATTTTCACCTTGCTAAGGCCAATTTTGGTCTAATTAATGGTGCCCTTATTTACATACCTCTGGCAAAGAAAGCAGTGTTATCAATGTCGCAAATCTGCACCTCTGGCACGCAAAGGTTAAATTCATGTGTCAATAAAAAAAAAAATTGAAAAAATTTTTAAAAAAATTTTTTTTTGACAAATTAATTTTTTCAAAAAAAAAATTTTTTCACAAAATTTTCCCAGTCGGGCCTAAAAAAGTGACTCGGTCGGGTTACCGGAAACACAACATTATTTTGTTTTGGCCTGATGTCAAATTTGTGGCACGAGAACAACTAATGCAATTTACTATCTTCCTCTCTTCCCTTGAGTCCTACGCAGAAGAAAGACTGACCAGTATGGCTACTCTATGGAGCATTTTTTAAGAACATGGTCATTATTATCTAACATTGCAACGTGACACCAACGAATAACTCTGTTAGACTCTATTTCTTTTTACCACGCAGCAATTACCTGCATGGAAGTGCTGTGGGGTCTTCACTAGCGTCTCCAAGTAATCGATTTCTGAGATTTGTAATTTAAAGGTTAATGTTCAACAAAATGAGAGCACAGCTGCCTGATACAAGAGGTGTAACCCAGGCTGACCGAAGATGTATAACCTCATTCAGCATAAACATTTGACTCTTAAGAACACTTGTTACCACAGCAGTGTACGGGCATTAAAATGTGAAAGGCAATTCAGAGGTACGGGCATTAAAATATGAAGGGCAATTCCGAGGCAATTTGCGATGCTGTACAAGTGTTCACTATAAATATATATATATAAATATATATATACATACATATAGCAAGTCCCCTAAACCGACATTCATGACACAGACAAACTCTGCAGTTGCTTGCCATAGGAAGCACTGATGGAAGATGGTAATCCCAGCCTCCGAAGCCAAACACAAGCGATCCCATCATTCAAGACTCACTGTCTCAACCAATGACCACAAAGCCCACAGACCTAATCTGCCAGAGGGAAAGATCCAGAGATCAGAGCGCAAGATAATGTGCAAACACTTGTGTCAAGCAACAGTCTTCCTCCTCCTCTTCGTCCTTCTCTTGGTCTCTCCGTTTGACCTCTTCTATCCCTGTCACCACTCACCGTCTCTCGTTCCATCTTCCATTGGTCTCCTTTCTACTTATCTGTCAGTTTTGCTTCTCTCTTGCTGTGTTCTTATTCTTGGCCTCTGTCTGTCCTCCTTTCAACAAGGCCTGTCCTCCTAAAAACTTCTCTTTGAGTCCATGATTATCTGTTCTCAGTCTCTCTTCTCTCAGTTGCTCTTCTCTTTGACTGCCTTTCGTCCATCTTGGCCTTTCTCTTGCCACTTCTTTTCCTACTCTTCTCAGTACCTCAGTACCTCCTTTCTATCTCTCAGTCCTATTCTCAGTCTCTGTCCCTCCCTCCCTCTCCCCGTCTTGGTCTCTCTCTCTCTCTCTCTCTCTCTCTCTCTCTCTCTCTCTCTCTCTCTCTCTCTCTCTCTCTCTCTCTCTCTCTCTCTCTCTCTCTCTCTCTCGTGGTGACCTCTGCTTTTAACCATGGCCTCCGTTTTTCAACCGCTGTCTCAGGCTGTCAGCATGGATCAAAACTACTTTCAACAATCAACAACACCACCACCTGAAAGGAATGCAAAACAAGTAGTGCAACCGCTGTTCTGCTGTTATTGTAATTACTCCATTTCTATGCTCCAGGATGATGGGCGTTTGTACATTCGTGAATTGTTACACACATATACTGTTGGCTCTGAATCTAAACTGAATCAATTAATGGCACCCTCAACCAATCTGCTTCATGTATATTCATCTATCAATATTGGATGACAACCTGTTGGTTTGGCTCCAAACCATGTGCAAGGGTTGCCACTGGCAATTCTCTAGTCTTTCATTCAATGTTCTGCTTAATGACAAAATTTCTGCTCATGACATCTGACATCACATAAGCTGGCTGATTAGATTTTTCTTCAAGTGGTGCTATATAAATATCCAATGATGCAATTACAGTTTATGTAAAAATCCACAAGACAAATTGTGATGAAAGCTCAAGGCTTGTTGAAGGTTGCTACTTAAAGTAACCAATTCAGACTAATGCGTCAAAAGTCAACAACCTTAAAATTCACATATTAATACGCTATTTCGAAGTTGAACTAGACATCACTCTATTTCGTCCATTTCTACTGTTTCCTGAACACCCCTTCTGCCTCACGTTCAGCTCTTCCACTTTGTAGTGGTAGTAGTTTCAGTTTAACGACACGACACCGTGTGATAACAAAGATCATTTATCCAGGCTTGGGACTGGCACTGACAGAGTACGAGCAGTGGCAGAGTCTGTGATAAAGCACTGGGCATTTGTACACTTGTGTCCAAAGCTGGCAGCATCCTAATTTGTCACGAGAAATTCCCCATTCCCCATGCTGCTGCTGCATGCATATGGAAACGTTGTCTAGCTACGTGTCCACTGAAGAATTTTATCAGGACAGGTAATAAATGCAATATTACGCCAGTAATCTTACCCTACTTAAGGCCAGGTTTTATAGATGGCAGGCATCGTAAATGCTACTACTAGGCGAAGAAGATGAGTATCCATCCCCTCCCCCATCGCCCCATTCCCCATCCCACTTGACTCCCGACCGATGAACGAAGGCCGCCGCCTACAGTCTAGTGAAAGCAGCGCCGCCTCTTCTTCTCGTCGGTCTACCTGGCCGACGGACTTCTGGCTCTCTGCGAATTGACCTATTTCTGTGGGGCAGCTAGACACCGCTTCAGTTTATTCCGGCTGATAATTGAAGCTGCTACAATAACGCTCGACCGCCGACGCCATTACAGCTACTTAACAATGCAAACACATCATTTCTTCATTTACGATGAAACACGACCACCTGTTCGGATGCTGCCCACGATTTAAACCATCCCGCTGCTATGCTACCTAAATGTAGCAGCACATACTCTACGTCCTACCATAGCCATATTTCTGCTAGCTCTCGGCATTACATGCTGGCTGACTATCGTAGAGTAGCTGTGGGCAAATACTCACCAATGGTAGGATGCTTCAGCATTCGACAAATCCTCGCCTCTCGTTCCAGCTTCTGGTAATCTGTCAATCAATAAATCAGCAACGATAACAACCGCATGAAAAATGAAAAGCACCAAGCACTGCTAATAGCGTTGATTACGACATGGCAACAACAATGGCTGAAGACTGACGATGATGACGTGAGCGTGCTGATTGAACAATGGATATTATGACGACAGACAACTAACTGACGATGATGAGTGATAATGAAGAAAACAACAGCAGTAGCAATAACAATCATACAGTAAGTAAGTAAGTATATTCTTTATATATCCAACTGCATAACTGCACTTTGGTTTACATGAAATTACACATTATAAAGCATTCTTGTTTAAAGCATTCTTGTCTCTGAACTTGAAACCTTGCTAACAACAAGCAGTGGACTTTACCACTAGGCCATAACTTGTACAAACGTATCAAACCATACGATCATATACCGATAATCACTGGATTACAACATACAAATTTATTAACTTTATCTTAAATCTCAGTCAACTGGTCACAAGCACTCACAAATGACAGCTCTATAGGCATAATTAGGCAAAAGATTTTATCACTCGATAGGCTGACATCTGCTAGAGAGACTCCTATGCAAGGTTGTCAGAGGAATAAATTGGCCCAAGCAAGTACATGTGCAGATCCCATGGTTAAGGATGCACTGCAAGACTGTAATTTCAAACTAAATCATCCAACAAATTGCAAATAACCAGCCTATAAACTGGTCAAGCCAAAAGCAAATCTGTTCAATTTTGTATACATGATATCAACAGATATCCATAGAAGTTACTAATTGTAATTAGTAACTTCTATTGTGCCGGTTTCTAATGCACAAGGCATCAGCTGATGATTTAAATCAGACCTCAAATGCCAAAGACTGTCTTGGCTCGCTGCTCAGACTAGCACAACAGCCATTGCATACAATATTCATGTGTTTTGTCTCGTTCTACGTCAAGCCAAGGCACTCTGGGTTTCTGGACTCTCTCTCCATTGCTATAGTCTGAGGCTCTGGAATCAGTCTGCTTCTGTCTGCCCACCAAGTTCTCTTGTGTTGTTCAGGCCATAGCAGAAACCTCGTTTTTTGGGATTCCTAATCCTATGTAGCCTGCACTGTGGTCTCTGGGGCCTCATGAATCTTCACTGACTGGATCTGTTGCAAAGAAATGGGCTTCAGAAAGCAGTTCTGCATGGACACGAAACAAGATTGATGCACTGTCCTATGCAATACTATAGCAGTTTCCTGACAACATTAGATCATGTGATGATTGTAAAATTAACACAAGTGATGTAAGGGACTTATTATCAGTCTCTTACAGACTGATCTTTTGGATATTGACCTTGGTTTTGGTGTGCCATCGGTTGATGCATTGTGCATTAGACACCGGTGCAATAGAAGTTGCTAATTACATTACACTACATTATACTGCACTTTAGAATCCAGCCTACAGTACAAAGAACAAAGTATGGCTGTGAACACATATGCTTTTCATCTTGTAAAATAAAATACAGCCCGTAAAAACAAAGTTTTTTACTATATCCATCTAGTATCCTATAATGCGTCTTATGAAGCAGTTACCTCTACAAATATATAGTCCGCGTACATTTTACGACTGCGGCCAATCACAACGCTGGCCAATCACAACGCTGCGTTTCGGAAAAGGGGATTCCCGATTCGAAAAGTTGAGTCCCCGATTCTATAAGTTAGCCTTTTTGGGGGAGCTGAAATTTTGATAGAATGAAGTGTGTGCGAGGGCGAGTCTATATGCCAAGTTTCACGACGATTGAATGATTGTAAGTGATCGAACTAGTCGTCGCAAGATTTGACTATTTAGCCTGTGGCTCAATCAATCAAGATTCCTGCAAGTTAAACTAGATGGATAAAAACAAGTTTGGATAAAAGTCAGTTTGAGATCAAAATGAAGAGCCTGTCTCAACAATGACGATACTGGCATTCAAAGCAGCCAAACATAAATTATGGAGGATGAAAACGGTTTTAAAATCAAAGCTCATCTAGTCCAACATAAATGGCAGTGTCACAATATTTTTCATTCATATTAAGGATACCCAAAACAATCTTACTTCCTCACATAAAAGTTAATAATTGAAGTTGTAAAAGTACTCTATAACTAAAAAGCAACTTAACTTTGACAAAAATGTGTAAGTTTTGTACCTTCTCCACAGATTTTTTATTCATCTCATAATCATTTTCTCAGAATTGTGCAAAATTTCTATTCCATGTAAACAATTAAATATTCTTATATTGCTAATACATTGTTTTAGAAAATTCTGCTACCAAATATGCCTGAACAATTTAGTACTATAAAATTATTTCCCTGAGTGTTGCTGCTATACACACATGACTACGGTAATTTTTTGTTTTAAGAGTTAATCAATTACGTAAGTCATGTCAGGTGTATCTTTTATACTGATGTAACTGATTTAAAAACTTCATTTCTGTCTTAATTTTTCTCGTCTTACAGGAACACTTGTCACAAACTGTACTACACTAAAATCAACACGTCACCCTTCTGCCAACATGCCATGCTTAAGCACATTCATAAAAATGTCATAATTGCAATAATTTCTGTCTCAAGTACTTAAGTTACACAATATCACAGTTTTATCAACATTTTTATTTCTGCTGTCATCGTCTCTCTGCTTGCCTAAGAACTATCTGACAAGATCCCTCCTCAAAATTATCTCCTGACCGTATATATACGCTCTCTTTCAGCCTTGCTGTCTCTTTCCTGCCACAGGGTAATATGACCTCATTAGAGACGTTTACATAGCACCTTTAAAGAGGCTCTCAGAAATAAGATAGACAGCTGTCTTTCTGTCTCTGTCTCTGTCTGTTCTCCTGTGCGTCTCTGTGTTTCATTGTTTGTCTGTGTCTTTCAATTTCTTGAAAACAGAACCCTGGCATCTCCTGTGTCACATATCTGCTAATGCCGCACTAAAATTTCCCACGAACAGGACAGCGTCCGTCCAACCGTAAGTCACGAAATCTGCCACTGAATAGCCTCAACAAAGATTTATGATATCTCAAAGTGCTGCAAACAGGGTTTAAATACTTCATCTCAACACACGAGAAAAGGTTTACACAAACACCGCAGACAAAACAAGTGTACTAACTTCTTTAGCGTGAATGACTGTAAAACATAGGTATTACACACCAATACCATTCCAAGCCCTTTATAATGCAAGGAAGGTTAAAGGGTTTAAAACGAGTCAACCTATCCCCATACGCTATATGGCTACAAGCTGCCAAGTCTGCATCAAGTTTTGAACCCAGAATACAGCTGTAAAATGCAGCAGCCATACCACTTGGCCTGCATACAACCAAAAGGAAAGTGCAGTGAAGTTGTTTATGACAGCCAGTTGATTTTTATGTCAAGACCAATTATAATAATAGCTCATCGATTTTTCCCTTCATGACATTCTCGTCTGCGAGTCAAGTCGATGGCAATGTCAATGATCCACAATGAACCGACCACTTTTAACGTTTTGACCAAACGCACCGAAAGAGCACTGATAAAAAATATTCACTTTACCGGCTTTGAAAAAACTATCTTCCATACAAACATGGACATTAATCTGCCTTCATTCTTATTTTATTAATTGTTAATGAAATTTTGTTTCCTTTACTTGAATGCGAGGTTTCAGCATGCTTAGTCCTTATAATTTAGATAATAAGGTGATCATTCAAAACACGTTAATGCCAATAATGAATTTAAGGCCAAGTTGTGGCTTCAAACCACTGTGCTTCCCCCTTTAATCTCCACCCTCCCCCCCATCCCGCATTAAAGAAACATGGAAGATGTTGCTCAGTGTTGACGCATAAGCTCTCCAACACTGTAAAGTCATGTTGCTTATTTAATCTAATCTATAGATTCATATATAATGCCTTTTTTACAGCATATGGCATCAATCAATTGTGGCTGCAAGTTAACCTCACTCTGGCACTCTGGATGCATAATCCATTGAAGAGGAAGTTCAGACAACATCCAAAATATCATGGAACCGGTACGCTGGGTATTCAAGTTGAAACAGAATAGCCTCAAGTTTAGACCTGAACAACATAAATGAGCGGAGAATGCTGCTTTTTGTCATGCTTTAATTCTGCTTTAGTCATGCCTTTACTTAAGAAAGCTGACCTGGACACCAACAGCTTGTCGTGATGCTTTAGACCCATCCCAACCTCCACAACATTGCAAAGAATCTTGAATGTATATTCCCTACACTCATTCAGAAACACATTACTGCATCTCCTAACTTCAGTCCTTGCCTTTACGACAAGATAGCATCTTCTCATCTGCTGAAACTGGAAAGGCATGCCTCTCAGCATAATTTGACCTCCTGACACTGTTCACCACCAGCAACTACCTTATAGATTCAATAAAGCTTCAGTGACTCTACAATTGCTTTTACACTGGCTACAATCGATCTCAGCAAGTGCGTATTGATACTGATCAGCCTGATCCTTCTCTCTCTGCACTGCTTGTGTCCCAAATGGACATTCCAATCTACAATCTTTACATTACCAATCAGCTGCAAAGCATTTCACTTTAAGCAGAGTCCAGTGTGTTGAATATCTGTGTCGCCCAATGCGCTGCAAGCGCGTGGAAGGACTAAGGTCCAGTATGCAGAATGTAATCAACTTCACATTGCTCTTTTATGTAAAGTTGAGTATCGTCTGGCACGAAGAGCAAAAGATCAGCATGGATGTGGAATCTATTCCCACAGGCCACAACCCTCCCAAAGGTCGACTCAGCCTTTCGTTTGCCAAATGGCGTTGGTAATATGAGCATTAGGACAGATGGGCGCCTTGCATGGCTGCCATACAGTTCAATTCGACTCCTGTAATAACTTGTGATCATCCGTTCATACTATGACTTGATACTCAACTTTACATAAAAGAGCAATGTAAAATTGAGCATCATCTGCATATACTGGACTCTGTGTAACAGTGTGAGTTAATAAACGAAGATTATTATTATTATATACCCACTGATCAATCCGGCAAGGTTAAACTCGAACAATGCCTCTCTTTAGTGCATGCATGGTTCTGCTTCAACAGTCTGGCCCAAAACCCAGACAAACGTGAAGCAATCATGTTTGGTTCGTGCCAATGTATGCAGTCTTACCCTCCTCATTCCAGCATTGACCTTGATGGAACATCTCATATTTCGACAACACATATTAACAAACCTTTGCAAATCTTGTTTCTGTAATATCAGGGCAATACGTCACATAGGGTCTGCTCTTACCAAAGCATATAAAGGGGGGAGCTTTTGGTCCCGCGAGCTCACACTTCTATTAGACAGCGTCGAGCCTTTTCGATTGTGGGTCCCTCCATCTGGAATGGCCTCCCACTAGACTTGCGATTGATGCCTCGGCTAGATTCGCCTGCCTTTTATAAGTATCTCAAATCACACTTTTATAGCCGTGGCTGGGCTAGGAGCACCTCTGAGTAGGTCTCTTGAAGAGGCGCTATATAAATTCTCGGAATGAATGAATGAATGAATATCAGAGCCTGCTCTTCTCTTGTCTACTCTCATTAAGGGTAACTAAATACTGGCATGTACAAAGATTGCTACTAGGGTGTGGCCGATTGGCATTTTTTGCTGATTTCCGAATCCGGATATTACCTGGATAGTTGGCCTGCTTTTTTTTGCTGAATCAGGATTCGATCCAACTAATCGGTAATATTTTTTTCTAGGCAGTTACTCTGAGATTGTAAGAAAAAAAACAGCATCTTGTATGCTCTCGCGAGAAGTAATTCAAACGAATTTTGTTATTTTACACGGACTTTCAGTGATAAAGATTAAAGAATACCAAGGGAGTCGCCAAAAGAGGTTACTATTTTGCATTAATGAAAAAAGAAATGGTTTTTGGTAAAAAATATTACTTCCTTTGGTATTAGGATCGGTAGTACTGGTCTTGCGCCGATTCCAATTAATCGGTAGGGGGCAAAATCCGGCCTGAACCAATTTCCGGATCAAGACTCGGCCACACCCTAATTGCTACTTTGGCAGAAAAGCAATTCACAGAAATGAAAGAAAAAGAGATAAAGAATTTTGCCATGGAGGCAAGTCAGCTTTGGCACAAAAGAAAACCTGCTGTTAGAGAAAGAAGACTGGCATTAATTTCTGGCACGTGAGAAAAGGTGGTCGGTCATTTGGCACTTGTAAGAGAAAACCGGTTGGTTCTCTTGGACAACAGACGACCTGCTTTGGTTGCATGCCAGACAACCGACCAGGTTCCATTTCACTTTCCACACGCACAGCGAACACCTTCCTCCTCAACAGTTTCCACAAAGACGAAGGAAGAAATGGAAACAAGCGGACACGGACGGAGCCTTATTGGACTTGAATAGCTAATGTGTCACAAAGCGTGACGCTCTGCCTTAATAATTCATTGCAACAAAAGGCAGATGCTCCCACAGCACACAACTACGGCATTAGCCGAGTCAGTTGCCTCGGTCGCTGTTTCTTCGCTCGTCTGTCTTCCCATACACTAATGCAGTATCCATGAGACAATAGACCGGCATGTTCCAATTCCGCGAACGCGTGCACAGCGCCAGTCCATTACGACGCATTCCGAGATCAGAGCATCCGAAAAGAACGAAGGAAAGATAAAAGCAGAGGACGAAGAACGACGGATGAATTGAAGAAAGAAGGAATGGACGAATACAATGATTCACGACGACCGACACCAAAGACTCTAACGATATTTACAGAAGCAGTTCGTCGGATGGCGGCGGCATCCAGGGACAAGGTGCAGAGAATAGTCGTGGCATAATCTCAATCATGCATCGAGGAATCCCTGAAGATTGATATCTGGGAAACTAATTCCAGATCCTATGTTTAGATCTCTGGAAGACATCCACGGATAACCTTTCCAATCAGTCTGCTTAAAACCCAGTCTTCGTACATACGAGCCCTCAGAAACTACCTAACACATTCTGCTAGTACAGAGTCTTTTCTTAGGAGAATATACTACTCCATCGGAGTCCATCCTGCCCGAATCTTTGCTCTCTGCCAATCTCAGGACCTGAATTCCCCAACAATAGACAAGACATTATTTTTCCCTGAGTTTCGATTCACACAGTGTTGTATGCAAGACTTAAAAATTCAAGATTAAGACAAGAGCAAGACAATGTTGTATGAAGACAGAGACCAACAATTTGAGATCAAGACAAGACAATGCAAAGACAGAGACCAAACAGAGATTGTGTGGAGCCAAGACACAGCATGAGACCAAGACAAGACGTTTAGGACAGTCCAACACTAAGGCTTTACAAAATGTAGTCAAAAGGGCAGTAAAAATAATGCATAAACAGCTACCACATGTTAGTTTCTAGACTCGATCTTCTAACGCCATTATCTTTTAAGCAGCATTTTATTAGCTCACTGGATTCAGTTGAAGTTTTGTCACTTTTGATTTTTGAGCATCCATCAACTTTACCATTTACCAGCTAAAGAAATTTTTTATTGGCTGAGACTTAAATATCTTGAGCACATCTAAATTTCTCCAAACGAATTTCAGTGCTATTACTACTATTCCATACCAATATTTAATAAATCAAGATAGTACATTTGCAACATAGTTCATCGAGGGGAAGTTGAAGTGATCCAATCCTTTCAGTTATGGTTGTATATCAGTGTTTAAGACTGTCACTAATCTAATCTAATCTAATCTGAACATTTGTAAAGGCTTCTCACAGCAGAGCTATTCAGAAGCGCTCTCAGCGTGACAGGCCCGAGAAAAGAGAAAGGTAAAATCACTAGTGATGGAGGGAAACTTGTAAGGAAAAGAAATTCTGAGAATATCTCTCATTTATTGACAAAATTAGCATTCTATCAACTTCAACTCCACTAGAAAGTTTTATCATTTATATCACCACATCATATGGTACTTATTTAGCCCTAGTTAGTGGGTCCTGAGACCCTTCAGGGCTCTCCGTTTGTTTCCTAAATAACACTAGTGTTGATAGTTTTATATTGTAATTATGATGGGGAACAATAAAACTTTTTGAATTGAATTGAATCTATAATGGACTTCACTTAATGCATGCTCTTCATGCACACTTAGGTGACACAATGCTTGAGGGTGTTGTGTTCAGAAAATGTAATGGTGTTGAAGAAGATCAAGCTCAAGCACAAATGGCTGATTCTGTTTTACTCTATGACCTTCATTCTGAAAAGCCACAGTCTGGGATTGTCTTAGTGCGTTGGTCTCAGTCTTGGTACATTACAGCCTCTGTCTTGGTCTTGAATTGGTCTTGATTGGTTAAGACAAGCCTACAAATTTTGAGGCATTCTATACAAAACAACTAAAGAGAAGCTACTTAAGTTCCCTGAAAATGCTGTCATGTATGGCTGTACGCAGTTCGCTGCTGAAGTAACAATGGGCCGGTGTCACGAAATAGAGTATCCCCATACATGAGTATCCACCTTAGCGAAATGGAGTATTCGGTTTAGTTTGCATTTTTGGCGGCTTCTAAGTGTATTCAGTCGTACTGTTTGGATCTATTGTACACATAAAATATTTTAAGTTGCGTATCTTTAGTTTGTACGTCGATCTTAAATTAATTTACTTCATATTTGGTGATTTTGACTGGATTTTCGTCTGGGCTATCGTGATGCGTACGATGATTGGGGATAGAATGGTTTATCCCACCAGATACTCTAAACCGGTTTATTCCATCCGCCCAGATAGTCTTAGGACGGATACTCTATTTCGTGATACCGGCACGACCCAGAATCACATCAAGGTCCAGGATTATGTTTGCAACAGGGAGGACCAGACCCTGAACTGCCCGGTACCTGATTCCCTAAGGCATGAAGAACAAAGGACTCACTCCTTTACCATATGAATGCTTATAGCTAATGAAAAGCTCGTAATTAATATTTAATTAAATACTTTATCACCCTTTGACTACTAATCACATTAAGCAAACAATGGCACACAAGTCAAATCACACAAAGACACACACATTTCTCTGCGCTGTCTGCACTACCATTACATTTGTCACCAGCAAAATCAATTTGTGAATCCCCAACATTTTGCCGCAGACTGGTATCGCTCACTCGAACCACAGTACAAGAGGGCATGTTGACTTTCGCATTGCAGTACGTACCAAGGCAAGTCTTCGTGTTCCTCTTAACACAGCTTGACCTTGTCACGTTTATCTTATCGGAATACTGTTTCAGCTCGACAACCAGTGCAAGGAAAATTCACTGCATAATTAAACTAGGTTATTGAGCAATCAATACCAAGCAACAGTGTGCTTTGAATTTTTTCTGTTCTCATCTTCTGGAATGTATGTATGCATGCAAGCATATGTATGTATGTAAGTACCTGTGCATGTATGTATGTACTGGTATCTGGACTTTATAAAGCACACTTTAGGAAAAGCGCTAAGAACATGGCCGTCTAAGGACAGCCTACGCATGTAACAAGACATTTAAGACAGTGTACTTTTGTGAGACACGGTCGTAGATTAGTTAGAGCACTTGCCTTGCAACGCAAAGTGTATTCTTTCAAACTTCCCTTTAGATGGTTAGTGTGTAGGGACCTTCAGCAAGTCCCTCACTCACAACTGCTCAGCGCCATCGACTGATGCTTGATCATTAGATACTTAATAAAAACATAATGAAAATAATAATAATCACTCAATGAAGTGCTGCAGAATTGTCTTGTATTTAATGGATGTGCTCTCTTTCCGTAATAGGCAATTTGCTTTGAAATGCTGAACATCATGGAGAAATCTACACTTTTCTTAAAAACTTTTGGCTAAAAACAACCCAGACTGAATGCCACTCTAAGAAACACATCATTACATGCCTGATAAGCAGAAATACACAGCCCACACTGTACTCTGATTTCTTGTGGTTGATACACCACAAGAAAATGTTCAAAGTATGTATCAAATACGGTGTAGCTGAATCTTGATCCGGAAATCGGTTTGCGCCAGGTTTTGGCTCTAGACTGATTAATTGGAATCGGCACATCCCAGGACTACCGATTCAAATACCAGATGAAGTCATAATTTTTGAACAAAAACAATTTCTTTTTTCATTAATACAAAAATAGTAACCTGTTTTGGCGACCTCCTGCAGTAATCATTAATCTTTATCATAGAAAGTCCGTGAAAAATAATAAAATTCGCTTGAATTACATCTCGCGAGAACATACAAGATTTTTTTTATTTCTGCAATCATGGTGTAACAAACAGTGCATAGAACCAAATAAAAAATAACTATTGCCGATTAATCGGATCGAATCCGGATTTGGCATAAAAAAGCAGACCAACTATTCGGGTAATATCCGGATTCAGAAATGGGTAAAAAATGCCAATCGGCCACACCCTAGTATCAAACATACAATACCTTCTAACAAAAATGTATAACTGGCATATGTACACAAGAAACTCATTTAAAATAAGACTCTTCATAATAACAAGAATTCTGATATAAAACAGTTGGGAAGAGCGATCCCAAAATTAGTACTCCTATAGAAAAAGAACATAACCTTATTACCGTATAAGGTGTTCTTGATATGGTTCACAGAGACCACATTATAATGAATATCTTGTAGAGCAGTGACAATGCTAACCTCGCTGTGACAGCTTTTTTGTGTTGATGATTTTTGCTGCAAATTCTAAGCCGGTCGCCTTCTGGATGCATCTTCGTACGACGGAAAAAGCTCCTCTGGAAAAAAGAAAAACCAGACGAATCACTTGATGGATTATAATACCTGCTTAACTTCTGCTCGTACACAACAATGACCGCCATAGCACGATAATACATGCCATGTTTTATAAGGTAGGCACTGTGTCTGAAAGGCCTTCTATTCATCTGCACCTGATTCTTCCCAGGTGTGTTGATTATAATCACTGTCATCCATGATTCTTCCCAGGTGTGTTGATTATAATTACTGTCATCGATACCTGGAATAAGATGACTCCAACTCGGGTCTTATCTGGAAATACACAGATAATGATGCCAGACATGAATTCATCAACTCTCAGGTAACAATGTCTATGCACTGTTTATGCCATCCTTCACTTGACAATGTTCTGGTGTTTGTCTGGAAACATATCAATGTTGCAAGCCACTAAATTAAGGCTTTTTATCACCACAGCCACTAGATAAAACTTTGGATTACACAGATTAGATGCAACAAGTACAATATCTAACCCAAACAACTTTCAATATCTCTAGAACTTGAATGTGTTGAACGGAACTGTATGATTCAGATAGCACTACAATTTGATGTGAAATGGTGTGTACCAGAACTCTCTAGATTTCGCCATAGAATTTTCCCAACAGATCTATATTAAACACATAAAAATTGCTTCTAAAATCCCATGATAAGCAAGCTGAAGTACTCTATAAAAAAAACCACATAATGTAACCCAAATGCTCAATTTCTCAGTTGCAACTTGCTGCAAAATGGCAAAGGTCTTTGATTACATTTGTCTTGAGGCAGAAAACATCCTAAAGTATACATGTACTACACTCCATATCCACCACACCAAAATCTCTTACAGTTTTCAAAACACGTCAAATGTGATATACAAATTTGGATAAGATAAGACACTACTGGAACTAGCATAAAACGCTGAGAGTTTCTCGTGTGAAATGATCACATAATGTAATGTAATTTATATAGCGCCGCTCACAGCCGAGGCCATTCAGTAGCGCTCATAAATTCAAAAGTGGTAGCGATAGAAGCACAGCGACAAGGTTTAACCCCACTAACTGCAAACTTTCTAAAATGCTCATGCTCATCCTATGATCCACTCAGATATCAACTACAGGTCAGAGCACAGAAAGTTTAGACAATGAACAACTGGCAAAGCAAGTGAGGAAAATGCACTCAACAAGAGATGATAACTTTTATGACTTTAAAATCGCAATGGCAATTGAGTCTATTTTTAGCAAGCTGAATGCATACACTTCCCAATGACATATAACACATGGGATATCCTTACAGAATGAAGGCCATAA
This sequence comes from Aporrectodea caliginosa, assembly GCA_020284085.1. NCBI lineage: Eukaryota > Metazoa > Annelida > Clitellata > Crassiclitellata > Lumbricidae > Aporrectodea > Aporrectodea caliginosa. Next base: position 725,689 of record JACEVL010000773.1, read on the forward strand.
AATACTCTTGAAACTTGTCATAAAATTATTTTGAATTCTCTGATAATTTTGATAATCACACAAAATTACTAAATTTTTATGAAATAGGTGAAATATTATTAAAATAATATTTTTTCCATGTAATATAAGATCTCATTTATTGATATATAACAGAATGAAGGCCATAAAATACTCTTGAAACTTGTCATAAAATTATTTTGAATTCTCTGATAATTTTGATAATCACACAAAATTACTAAATTTTTATGAAATAGGTGAAATATTATTAAAATAATATTTTTTCCATGTAATATAAGATCTCATTTATTGATATATAACATAAAACGAAAATTGAAAAATTTACACCTGATTGGTGTTTTAGATAATTTCTTCAGTTTTAGCATTGGCGACTTCCGCCTCCTTTTCCCAGACCAGGTCACATATTCAACCTTTAAAGTGAAAGGAATGTGTGTAAGCAAGTCCAGTTCATTCTAGAATGAGAATTCATGTCCTTAAAGTTATTTGATCCATAGCAATGCCATACCATGCAATACGCATAATAGGAAACAAAATATAAAATTTCGTGAAGATCGAACAGATTACAAGTAGATTTTCCAGTATCTACCTAACACAGTGCTGGAATTCAACCACTACAATATTTATTTTCAAATATTTGTAGCAAAAGATCAAATTGATTAAGTAAGACATTATATGCTCAACATGTCATCCTTTACAAAAAAATAACTTCTATGATGCCAACATTGAAAGCAAAAGGCATCAATCAAAGAAACATTACAAGCACTAATAGATGGCTGTTCCTCAGTCTTTCCTGCATAATAACGATCGATGCCTCTGCAAGAACTTCACTTAACAATCATACGTTTCCAGTACTACCTTGTTATTTTTATCACTTACTAGCAATTTTTACCCGGCGTTCGCCCGGGTTTTCCCCAGGCGTAATTTTTAACGGCTGCAAATAAAGGCTACTTACTTACTATATTTGCTGATGGGCTTCAAATATTTAAAAAATGTCCATATATCTGAATGGAAACGATATTTAGAGGTGAACATAGTTGCTTTGCCCGTGTACTGCACGGGTTATCTCTACCTTATAATTATAGGCAATATTATTATTTTGTTCCCCGTTCTTTACGGTTTATCTCTACCTGAAATAGGCGTATTATTTTGTTCCCCGTACTACACGGGTTATTTCTAAATTATAATAGGCGTATTATTTGCCGTTGGCCAGCGTGACGTAAGATTGCATATTTAGCCGCGTGACGTAATTTAAGATTGCATATTAATTTTAGTGACGTGGACAAAATGGGCATGCTTATAATGTCCATAAATCGGAATTGAAAGCAAATTATGAGCTGAAAGTAATTGGGATGAGATAGAAATTCGAATAGCTAAAGTAAGTTTCGAGTTGCTTTGACCTAGAAAATCGGCAATGGCCGTGGTTGCAAAAAATGTTAGCTTAGTGTAATTAGGTCACCATGCAAATCTGTAAATGGTTGCGCTGACCTAGAAATTCGCCCGTGGCGACTTCTGATTGGTTGCTAGATGCTCCGTGTGACGTAAGATTGCTTATTAAGCATGCGTGACGTGAACAAATGGCCTTACTATGGGCGGTATTGAAATAAGCTCGCTGAAAAGTTAAATTTAAAATGGCCATATATCGGCGTTTAAATAAAATTGCGAACTGAAAATAGTCGCGTTGACCTAGACGTTGCGTAATAATGCTTTGTAAATTTTTTCAACTCGCTAAACCGTTCCGTTTCGGAGCCTTTAGCCGGACAGCGATGCATTGCAAACATACATACATACGGAAGGACAAACTTTAAGAATTATAGTATAAGATACATACATTATATATATATATATACCTGTGTATACATATATATATATAACAAGCTTCATTATAACACTTATTATGCTGGTTTATGGTCAAGAACATGGATCCCAAATTTAGCCTACACTCAGAAAATGACCTCATTATAACACCCTCTAAACACCATCATCCACCTTAGCCGTCTGACTGTCTGCCTGCCTGACACCTTGGGATCTTGACTGGAATCGATTTCACCCCTCCGCCACCTAGCGATTTTTTTTTTGATTAAGCGCCTGCAAATAATCTGGTTCACATGACTCTGCTTTTTGAGGTGCTGTAGAAATCTCGAGGTTACAATTACAATAATTACAATTAATTTAATACAAATTACAGCTGTATAATACTAAAGGAAGTTAACTAGGCCCCCCACCCCGAGTCCCATGCCTACAGTTCTGTGTTGGGTGCTATGAGAAAATAACAACAATAAGACAAACAAGTACAGTGTTCAGAACAGAAAACAATGAGCTTTTGTGCTATGGATGGCCAATGGAAACATTGCTCTGTAGGTCATCATGGTACTGCTCTGGTCAACAAACCATTCTACACTGTTACACCCAAGCCAAGCAGCAATTCTATTACCCTATTTCACACTACCTAACCCTGGATAGAAACATAATCACTAAACAATGTGATCAACCCTCAACTGTTACAAGCTGCACTTAATAGTGCCCACTCCAAAGGCATACTAATGCCAATGCATAGGAATTGCTAACAAGATTGGTTTAGCTGGTTCTTAAATTACTGTTCTCTGCATGCTCAAATTTTGCACTGTACAGCTGCAATCCTTCTTCAGTCAAGCCAAGGCATTCAGATAAAATTATGCCCTTCCTGATATAGTGCAGACCTTGCAGAAGACCTCACATAGCAGTCAGCCAAGATGCACATAAATAGCTCCATATAAATGGGCCATTTCATTATTCTGTCGATAAAATATTCCTTCAGGACAAAGCAAACAGACATCAAGCAAAAGGTATTCTACCCTGTGCCCAGAGCCCATAAATCAATACACGTCCCAACCATTTCGGTTCAATAGTGGCAGAGCTATGTTATGAAGAATATTACCCTCTAAAGCGCACTCACTAATACCAAACCTAACAGAATGGTCGTTCAATGTGTCATAGCTGCTTCTGCCGACCATAACATCTTACTTTCCTCTGATACGTGACCGCCGAAAATCTGCCGATACTATTCCCTTGAGCACCATCAACAAACTCGGCCACAAGCTTGTTTAGTTTCTCCCATTTTTGGCGAGTTTAGAACTAATCCCTGGCATGTCTTACACCAAGCTGTTAAACAGTCAGCAAATTGTGACTAATTTGCAAGCAAGCAAATTGTTGAGACTCTGTAGCAGAGCAAAAACAAATTGTAGATTTCTAGTACTGGGGTCACATTCTCAGCAGCAGTGGAAAAGAACCATGGAATCACTGAAAACTGGCTTGCAAAGAAGCTGCAGATTCATTCATTTCATTCATTCCGGATATTCCAGATCACTACATAGCATTCGCAATTCAGCTGACACTACTGAACAGAGCTGCATACTTGAAATTTTTCTTTAAAAATATCAAATAAGATATATAATTCATCTCGCTTTAGAAACATTCTGCATATGTCCTATCTAAACTTGAACTTTGCAATGAAAGCTGGTCCAGAGTTGAAAACTCTGGAAACTGTGGAAAAGAGGACCAACTTTCATTGCAAGGTTCATTTCAACATAAACATTACTGCTCTTACACACACTAATCTTTAGCAGAGTTGTCAAAGAGCCAGCCCGTGGGCCATTTCTGGCTCTCCGACAATATTTTTCTGGCCCGCGGAACCTTGCCTACAGACTACGCAATTTGAGAATAAAAGTTCAAAGGCTTAATGGGTTGTATGTATTGTATTGCATTGTATCTAAACATTTATAAAGCACCCCTTGTAGGATGAACCATTCAGAAGCGCGTATGTAAGTGATGTTCATGACTGCAAATGAAGACCAAAATTAAGATTTTTAAAGCCTGATTTGACTGATTGTATGCTAAAAAATGGACCATTCAAGATTTAGTTTTACACAAATTTCTGGTTACAGGCTCCCAAGCCACCTCCCAGATCCCTACCCGCATATTTTGTTCATGCACCTTCGGCACCCTGGCCCGCCACTTGCTGGAAAATATTGCCACTGGCCCGCAAAAAAAGGTTAGAAACCCATGGACTAATCTAACCAAGTTTAATTACTTTTACTTTCATTTTAAATTGACAAACTAAGACAGGCCCTTGTGAAAGACCTCTTCTAAACTTCAAATTACGATAAACGTAATCTGACCGATCATCCCGTGGCTGATCAAAACCAATTCACCCCAGGTTTTGTTTAATCTCTCTTCGACTCTGCAATCATCTGTAGGGCCAATTTCATCCGGAATGCGCTGTAACAAGACATGACCGAGCACCCACATTTGGAATACATAAATACACCTACAATGGATCCAAATTGATGTATAATCATGTGACTATTGGTATTTTCAGTCGATGATGTTAATAGCGCATCCTAAAGGCTATAAACGCACAGGAACCGACGACAGGGAGTAGGGCCAATACAGACATAACGATCATTTCGTAACTCCACCCGCATACTCACTTGCCGAGCTCTTCCTTCAGTTCGTACGAGTCGCTGAACTTTGTGGTGGAAGAAGTCATTGTTCGCTGGTTTTTAATAATAATAATTTAGCTACAGAATATAATAATATAAACGATTATTTATACAGTATTCCGTATTGGACCGAACGTGAACCCGTCGATGCTTCCTTCCGACCGAGGACGAGTGGGCGGCGCCTGCTATATTTAGACGCCGATGGGCGGAGTCTAGCGAGCGACGAGATCTCGTCAACAGCTGCGCGAGATCTCCGCACGAACCAAAGATGCTAAAATCTTTGGCACGAACTGAACTCATTCAGAAAGTATGTAAACAGACAGCTTACTCTGAATCCAGTCCGAATAAGTACGTAAGTAAGTATATCCTTTGTTGAACCAATTGCTAACCGCAATTAATGTATCTAATAAAGTAAGCAGACAAATGTCAGGATATTTGTATAAATAGATTATTATTAAATTATTATTTGTTAATTTCACAATTTCACCCTCCCCAATAAAGACTCGATGAACTTTGTTCCTAGAATGTTATATAAACACATGTACTAATTAACCCATCCATAAGTAGCCATACTGTCAACTGTTATTGTTCACCTCCGGATTTTTCCTGATGTTTTATTAAATAAACGAATAAACATACACATCAGATTACAATACAATACAATACAAATACAAATGAAAATTTATAGCGCGCTTTAACAAGACAAGTCTTGCACGAGAGCGCGTTTCGCTACATTCTTAGTCATAGTGCAAGGTAAACAGATAAGTTTTTAATTTTGTTTTAAACTGTGCAACAGATATGCACTGTCGAACTGAAGGTGGAAGACGGTTCCATTCAAAGGGTCCTGAGATAGAGAAAGATTATTAAGGATTCAATGGTAAAATAATTTTCATTTTTCACCTGTTAACCAGCACTTTAAAAATGTGGAGTTTATTACGATTTCATGCAGGATCTTCAAACTTTCAGTGCTAAACTCAGTCTGCAAGGAACAAATGAATGACGGTACACAGACAAGTTGCTTAAGTTCACTACACGCACTTATTTGCTTCTCTGAAGACTGACAGATGACCGAATGGTGAAGGAGATGAGCATGGTTAAGCAAAGAAATTCACGATATATGTAAAAATAAATTGCTTGATTTATAACACTCACTAGTCCAAGCGGTCACCAGAGCACCCAAGCATCATCATATCACCCCACCCTCCAATCACTCCTTTGGCTAATGCCAGAGCAAATCAACTTCAAAGTCCTATCACTAACCTACAACTCCCTACTCTGAGTCCAAATATCTCCATGAACTATTCACCATCCAGCCAAACAGCTCTACCTGATCATCCTCCGGTCTCACTCTTTCTCGACCTCTGGTCACTACTAATCTCAAGTTCTCCAACCGAGACATAGCCCACACTGCACCACATCTCTGGAACGATCTTCACTCTGAATTCCGTAAATTTTCGGTTCCCCTGCCATCATTGCCAATCACCCACTGTTTTCGGCCTCAGGCTCCTATGTCCATTGCCCCAAACTTCCCAAAGGCTTTCCACTCAAAACTGAAGTCTCACCTCATATCCTGACTCATCTGATCCTCCACCTTCCAATTCTCAACCTAAATGACACCCGCCTTAACAGCTACTCTGTGCCCTTTGACCCCTGGCAATTGGACAAGGACCTTTTTCTGACTACCCCTTTGGATAACCCATCTGACAGTGACTTGACATAGAGCTCGTGAATAAGCTGGTGCCATGCTCTTGGCTTTTGAGTGGTGCCTAGAAGTTCGGAGTTTATGATTACAATTATGATGGTTCAAAGCAAACCATTCTCTAACCTTAATGCCTCTTTGTGATAAGGCTGTTTGAAGCTGCTGTTTTAATTAACTTCTTGGCAGAAATACTGAATTAATCTTGTGCTTTATGAGTAATAAAACAGTAGTCATAGGCCTACCAGAGAAAAAGTAAAAACAACAGTAAAAACAACAAAACACGAACAGCAAATACTTTAACACTGTATGAACCCCATACATATTATACAACTGTAACAATAAAAAACAGCTCAAACTGCAAAATATAACAAACATTCAAAATGAATAACAAAAAAACAGAAAAAACGACATTTCAAATAAAAATATTTATTAAACTTGCCTTAAACTGCAAATTACTGCAAATTCTGCACTATAGTTCACTGCAGTTTGTTTACAGTAATAAAATTCAGCATTAGTACTAACTGAGCTGCATAGAAAACTAACAGTTAAGTCTAACTGATTTTTAATTGTATAATTATTTTCATAAACCTGTTTACAATTATCATCGCAGCTTATCTGGAAATATTATAATGAAAGCTCAAACGGAACTAAAATCTGTACAAAACTGCATTTATCTATTAATACAAAATTGCATAAAATGTTCATACAATATTTAAACATTGGCAAAAAAATCAAAAATTATATCTTTAACGTAACAAAATTCGACAACAGAATATACATGCACATTTGAAATTCCATTAATGCAGCTTTATTTAAAAATACATCCAAATCAAAACATGCAGATTTCCTTTTCTTTTCACTGATGCAATGGCAGGCCTAAATCCAGTCACAGTGAATTAAATTTTGCACTTTTTTCCTGCAACAGTTAACATGCACATATTTTGGTCGTGCCCTGCAACCAATCCTCGTTAATTGTATTGACAGGAAACAGCATCTATTTCTAATTATAGGCCTAAATCCAATGCAACAAAAACAATAACAATGGTAGCAATAATAAACAGTTAACAAAACAGATAAATGAGGCCTGTTTCCTCATGAGGAAACATGGTCCGTCGAGTGTTGACTGCCTTCTTTCACGACTATCCTGCTTAGACAGTAGGACAGTACTGTGAAAAGGGGTCTAAATTTTGAATCATACAACAACATAACAACTGTAGTGCTATAAAGCTTACCAAATGTCTAGTTAATCTGATTAATTAATATAGGACAGAATAAGCTAGATAATATAATTAGCGAGTTTATTCCCTTTAGCCACATATGACGAGGCAAAGTGACTATCGAAAAGTAGTACCACAACAACACAATGCTGTTTGAGGCGAGTCCCTGAGTTGGGGCACTCTTTGGCGATGAGGCCACAGAAGCTGCACTTAAGTAAGTTTACAGTTGGCATCTAATGCTGTTTGATGAAGTGTTGGTATTCATAGATTCTAGCACAATCCTTAATTACACAACAATTAAATAATTACATGCATGTACAGCAAGAATTCAAGTTATACTCTCAAACTTGAGAAGTAGCAAATTATTGGAATGCAAGTTCCAGAACAATTGCCTAAGCATTGTCACATGAAAGGCCACATACAACAGTAAGAACTATAAAGGTTCACAATTATACAATTCACATACACACCCACATTCAGTATAAAAAAAAACAAAAAAAATTAACACTCAGTTTATAGAACAGTTAACAATGGAAATCACTGAGCCCAAGAAACAATATCTTAAACAAAGTTAATTCAATATATCAGAAACAACTCATCCTTGGCACTCATCCCTGACACTTCTGAGGCATTCTGTTGAAGTTGCAAGGCACATCGGAAAATGGTACACATCCAACAAAGCAACACAGGATGGTCCATACACTAGGCATAGCTCATGCTTGTGGCAAATTGTGATTCTCGCATAGCATACCATGGTAATTCCACCCCACCTTGGCACGTAACAGTCAAATCAATCTAAATATTTAGTCATCACGCACACGTACACGTAAATGTAGATATGCCTAGCCTCAGCGTGGATCTACCACAGCACGGCTCAGTCACACCATGGCTCAGCCATAGCTCTGCTCAGCTTGTCTTGGCTATAGTTTGGCTCATGGAAACACGGTCCAAGGCTAATCCAATGACTGATGGTTTCAGCAATTCGGCATTAATCATGAAGTCGAATGCAACGAAGATGACAACATTTTCCTGTTTGACTCGTGTGTCCGTATTGCACTGGAACCCGACATGTGTTGCTGAGACGGGGAGCCAATGGATGAACTGGCGCCATCGCTCCACGAAGACACCAAACTCTTCTTCGGGTAACACTGGAATGTCATCGGAAAGTCTTCACAGGTGGTCACATGATGACCATGGCCTGGAGTGGACAGCGATCGACTGGGCTTTGGGGCAATCGGTTCGCTGACCATACAGTCTGTGTCGAGGGTGGATGAGGTCATGGTAGAAGAAGGCATCGAGATGAAAAGGTGAGACTCGTTAACAGTGGAATCGACCGTTGGCATCTGACTGCTGTTGTCGTCATGAAAATCCTCGGTGCCCACGGTATCGTCGTCGTCGAGAAATCGTATGCACCGCTTCTTTCGCCTGCACAACATCAGCACACATTAAATCGGTTAGGTTTTCAGTAATTTAGGGTAACAATACTTCTACTGTATGCTTAATAGGAAGATCTTTAAGAGTCTTCAGACAATTAACAGCAATATAATTTAAAGCATCACTAGTAAGTTACCTTGAACTGGCACCACATAGATACATGCATTTACATTAAATTTAGATTTTACGATTATGGTTATGACTATGACAATTTCTAATACCTGACTAAATGCTGAGGAACTCTGGACAATTTGCGTCAGTCCTATAACTGAAATTCGCTATTGCATGAAAAAATTAAAACTGGTATTTATTTATTGCAGTACTTAAAAATTCCTATTACAAGAAGTATACCATAATTATAGCGAAGCTTACAAATTTCTGATTAAGTATTTAACTTGTATTGTATTGTATCTAAAGATTTATATAGCGCCTCTCTCAGAATAACTATTCAGAAGCGCTCTCAACACGAAAACCCCGGGGGAAAAGAAACGTCTTTAAAGAACGAGAGACCAAAGAGGAAAAACTAGTCATTAGTTTAGCCCTTAATGATGGGGGAAGGTTATTCCAAGTAGAGGGACCAACCACAGCAACTGCCCGGCGTTGAGCGAAGGCAGTCCTAGTCCTAGGAACAAACTTGCATCCATAATTACTTTAATAAAAGGCTTAATTGGGCAATTAATCTGAGAACTTCTAAAGCACCATTATAATAATGCAGTAGGCATCAATCAGCCAAGCATTTCTGGAGATTTCATGATAGTGATCATCTGATTCGCTTGATGTCCATCTTTACATAAACAACACACCGAAACACAACTGAATAGCCTTCCGTTATATGATGATCATAAAGATTAACTGAGCCATGATGCAGAACAGTTATGGGCTCGCCTGCATTCCATGCCTCTGCCCCCAGGAATTAAATCGAGTCAATCCACTGCCATTCTCTCTTCGTATCTCAAATTCATTTCATTCCTTCAAAAAGCGGCTCAAAACTCACTATTTCTCCTTGGCCTTCAAGCACTTGGATATCTAACTGCAACTTCTCCTGGAGGCTGACTATCCATGTCTGAGATTCACATTTCGGTGTGCCCATGTGCATGTTACAAATTTAATTAATAATAATAATATCACAAAGAAATCAATATCCGTTTGCAGCACAGCAAAGATGATTAAAATAAGACAAATAACAATGGCAAAAGCTCTTCTTAATGTCACGGTCATTTACATTACTGTTACTCTGGAATCACATTAAACCCTAGATATAGCCTGAATACTCCATAGCTATGGAACCCTAGAGTACTGTAAGTTCTTTCTGAGTTTACCTGCAAGGTTTGCACCAGCGATGTTGCTGGTCTAACCCATACCTAGCACGACATTTCTTTGAGGTAGACGTTTCTGAAAAACCACAAAGCAAGATAAGACTAGATAACTTCAGGTAAGCCGCTTGTACAGCCTTCATTTACAGTAATATATAACATCACGTAAAGTAGCTTTATCGTTGGCTGTAATCTTTTAAGTGTGAAAAAAATGACAATTATAATGCTACAAAGGACAAGGCCTGATTTTCCACACATTCATGAACTGCTCTTAACTTAATTTCTTGTTGTGGAAAAATTAATAACTTGACGATATTTAGCTGTCCAGATGATTTCTCTATTTTGTCCAAGCATTTTCGAATTCATGACAAATTGTTTCTATTTTGGGTTAAATATTAATAATAATAATAATAATAATAATAATAATAATAATAATAATAATAATAATAATAATAATAATTCTAATTCTAATAATAATAATGCTAAACACTGAATATTTCATTTGTTTATTTAACAGTGTTGGCTCCTTGAATTTGCTTCATTTGTAAATGCAATTCTCAGCACTATCTTTACCTCTAGTTGGAACCATCTTCCACATGAAATGCATCTTGAGCTCCTCAGCCTTTCTCTCCCTCTGTTTCGGAAACGCCTGAATACATCTTATTTGGTATTGGGTCGGAATCGCCTCTGAAGCTCTGAGTGGCGCTAAACAAATGCTCAATTACAATTACCTCGATCTTCGTCCCGTGACATCATTCGTCGATTCAACTGGTTCATCTGTTCTCGTTTCCGCTTCTTTCTGATCTGCGTCGCATAGTTGTCTCGTGCGCTCCATCCCGGGAACTTTTGCCGATGCAGCAGCTTCTCCTTGCGAGCCATCTCGTAATACTTGTTCTGCTCTGACTGATTCAAGGAGTGCCACTGTAACATACAACTCAACGTTATTTATTGTGAAAACATCTATTAATTGTGATGATTTAGCAGCTGTAATGCAACAAACAGCAAATTTTCATATCGGCTGAATAACAAATCCTCATGTTAATATCATACAACCAGGATCTGAACTCTTGATGCCTCAGAAGCTCACATAGTTCCCTATGTTGCTGGCCCAGTTAGCTACATTGGTTGGAGCAAAGGCTGCGCACTATACTCCTCTGTGTTAGAGAGCGTGTGGATCGCAGTTTGCTTCCCAAAGGTGGCTTGTATCAGAGATTTAAATCTCAGGCTAGCACGGTCCATACGTGGGGACCTTAAACGGTGTGGTGCCTATTGATAAAGGGGAAGTGGTGGTGAAGGATCTCACCCGATTAATTCATTTTAAAATGAGCAGGGTCGAGGTCTTATACAGTTGCTATTTAAAATTGAGTAAATTTACATTTATGTCATCTCAGCATGATTTTCAAATTATTATTATTATCATTATCAAACTGTCATTTATAGCGCATCTAAACAAAAAGAATCTTGCACAAAAGCGCGTAACAGGAAAGTCTAGTCATAATAAATCTTGAACAAATAAGTCTTGAGGTTCTTCTTGAAGAGCGTTAATGTTAAATTAGTAAAATCTCTTCAGCTATCCCACAGTTATGTATGTATGTTTGATTGTATCTGCACTCTTATAAATCCACATTAAATGTGGATTTATAAGAGTGCAGATACAAATTTTTAGGAACCCCTCAAAAGTGCTAACTGAAGTTACTGCACCAGCTGACCTTTCGACCAAGTATCTGGTTAATGGCGGCAGACTCCTTCAGTGTGCACTCATCGACGACCTTTGACCTCATCTCCTTCATGAACAACATGAATGCATTCAGCGGCTTCTTTATGTGCATTCGTCTGGAGAAGACTTTAGCGTCGGATGAAGACTGGGTTGAACTGGCTGACTTCTCAATAGATGATGACTTGGGCTTGGAGTTTTCTGATGAGCGACCAAGTGGAAACCAGACCATCTGGCGACTGAAAGAAAAATATGCAACTGCTGACCATATAAAAAACTTCTAAAAGATCAGCAATGAATGAATGAATGTTTGAACTCCAATTTAACTAAATTACACAAAAATTACAAATGGGTCAAATTTTCTGTTGAATCTCAGTCAAATCCAAATAAATCACAAATGTAATTTATTCAATGAGCCATTGTCATTGTACTACAAGAATGTTTATTTTACAACTTCTCAACAAAACACTTTGCTTGTGCCTAGTCAAGTGAAATTCTGTTACAGGCATAGACTAGTTCATCATTGTAAAAAAATAAGTTTGTTTTTTGGTATTTTCACTGTTTAAAAACAACAAATATCTGTATAAAGGAAATTCGTAACTGTATAACTGTAACCATCACAAACTGATTAAAATACATGATCATATGATTTCTGCACCTCAGGTATTCTGTTCACTGCCCCCCAAAGTCTGCGCTGAAATCTGCACAGGGCGGTAGCAGACTGTGAAAACCGTCACACACCATCAAGCATGTTCAGAACTGAATTCCAGGAGGGGCAAAATACCCTATCCATACAACTAAGTGTAGGCTCCCATGACTCGTATACATAACACAAAATTGGGACAGCAAACAGCCACTTATGATGGATTCCGCAGTCTTTTATGGACTGCTTTAACGATGGCTAAAACAATGTCATATTGCACTGCATTCATTCTCGAAACCCCTTAAAAATCTAGTCCAGGGATGGTGAACCTATGGCATGTGTGCCAAAAGTGGCATGCACTCAAATTTTTTAGGCAAGTAGAATTTGGTGCATCCCCAAAATGTCAAACTTAGAAATACAAAATCACTGTAGGAATCCACATTTACTTTTATGAAGGACTTTATTGTAACACCATACTAAAACCACCTTTGAAATAATGTCTTTAAATTCATTTTTAATTATGCTTTGTCAATTAAACCCTAAATGAGAAAACAATTATATACTGCAAAATTACGAGGGGCACACAACGGTATATTTTAAACTGTTTTAGCGGCATTTTGGTACACAAAACTTAAAAAAGGTTCGCCATCCTTGGTCAAGTGACTCTAGTCAAATCTATTCTGTTCAAAGGTCTGCAAGGATGACAGATCTACCTGTTGCTGCCTTCAGCTGCTGATTCAGATGACTTTCGACGATCATCTTCCGCCGGATACGGGCAGACGAGAGTTGGATGTGACACTCCAGGGCAAGGAATGTTCAGAGGCGGAGGATGAGAGTGATGATGATGACGATGATGATGAGGAGGTGGATGCGGAGGCTGAGAGGAAAAGTAATCGCCTGCATTCAGTCGACCGAGAGATGAACCAGGCATCATCGAAGGCAGATACGGAGAGCCAAATGGCAGCGGATACGGAGCGTGGTTGCTACGAGAAAACTGGTCAAAGCTGGCAAAGAATAGACAGCCATCAAATTTAAAACCACTTCAGTAATATTTTTACCAATAAATTTATACAGTGAATTAACTATTCCACCAACAGTGAAGTTAGGTACTTGTAAATGCTTAATTTAATCAAGAGAAACTTTTAAGGGCACCCCCTTCTGCAGAGAATGGGGTAGGCCTACTCTTAGTACCATTTGCACAAACTGCAACTATGCAGAATAAAGCTTCTCCATGGTGGGCCCAGTGGTCTGGAACGGCCTCCCCCAGGATCTACGCCTGCTTCCTGGGACTTTTACTGAAGTATTCTTTATTAAACTCAAAACTATACTTTTTGGCCGTGCTTGAGTCGGGAGTGCCTCTGAGTGGTCCCCTTGAAGGGTGCTAGATAAATTTAAGAATGAACGAATAATTAAACATTTGATTTAATTAGGTGAAACTGCGTACCATGAGATCGGAGAAAATTCTCTGGAGACGAACAGATGAGACAACTGGTGGGATGGTGGTGCACCAGGTATGTGGTACATCGATGAAGACGGCGAATAACCTGTTCAACAGAGACAAAATTACCATGTAGAAACTGCTCTGTGCCTGGCATAGACATAAGACATTGATGTTGTAGTCTGAGTTGCTTAATTTCCAACAACAAACCCAGATTTTGTGGACCCTATTCCATGGACGTATTTAGGGGAGTTATGGGTTCAACCCCACCCTCACCTGAAATAAGTGCATTACTGTTATTAAAAATACCACAACTATAACAAAGGAAAAATTGCAACCTGGAAACTAAAAATGTAAAAAATATGACCACGTCCAATGGAAAATCCCCCTTCCCAAAAAACACTAAAACCCCAACACTGTTTCCTGACAATGCTCCTGCCTTATTCATACCTAAATGTTTATTCATATCTACCAGTATATCCTTATGCATACATTTCCTTTAATTTAATATTCATACCTATATCCTAGATAAACAGTGCCCGATAGCGCATTGGATAACACACTGGCATAGAGAGCGAGAGGTACCGAGTTCGAGTCCCGTAGACGGACATGCTTTGCTATTAGCGCCGTGCATTGTCTGTTCTGTTAGAAGTTAAGATTATTTCTTCCGTCATTTGTGTTTCAATTGCATAACATGTAAATGTACAGCGCAGTGCGTTTGTCAGGCGCTTAATTAAAGAAAAGATATTATTATTATTATTATATAAAATATCCTTCTTTCACAGTCTTGTGCTTGATCTGTTATCACTGGTTTCTACGTGTATACCTCATTTTCATACTTGCATAGGCCCCTGAAAGGTTCATAGGACCTAGGCATAGTTCCTACTGTGCCTAATGAATAATAGCCCTCTTAACTCCTATTGAGCAGCTTTTTATTGAAACAACGTAAATATCTCCTCACATTTATACACTACATTACAAAGCTGACAAAGAAAGCATTTGTTAAGACCAGAAACGAACCCGTTCTGGATCCGATATGAATCGGCGGTGGTGGAGGAGGTGCAGGTGGAGGAGGTGGAGGTGGGAGACCCATGTGGGACTGTGGACCCTGAGCACAGTGGTTGTTGTTGCACATGTAGAACCACGGACTGGGAGGCAGAATCGTCGGAACATTGTTCTGAAAAACAACAATAACAAATAATACATCACAACCACCTGGCTATGATCCAGATAAGATCTTCAACCTCAATACCATGCTTCCTTCCCTGGTTGTTTGACCCACAGTCTGACCTCGTACCAAAACTGACCAAACAATCTGGCTGAGCACACTTGATTGATATAGCGCCCACTTTTGTGACTCACCGATAAATTTAAGAGATTTACTTTGTATAGTTTGTATTACATTTCAGTACAACACATACATGTATACTGTAACTGCAAGTTTAAATGGTTCGTACATGAAACTGAGCCCAAGGAGAAGGTTGTTTGAGCCCTCATTTCCATCAATGTAGGCATTGTATTGGGTTTGAAATGCGACAGTGTTATCACACATGACTGTATCTAATCTCATCTCAACTTCGTTTATTCATCCGAAAAATCAACAACAGGAAATACATGCTAACAGGAAATATTAGCAGGATATTGGGGAACAAACGGCAGACCCTAAATGGACCACAGTGGCGCTTAAATGAGGCCACCAATTAGAAACAGTATCCTTGGCGACAAAAAACAGTTTATGTTGTTAATTAAACATGTAGCAAAATCTCAACTACAGAGATAATTGGTTCATACACATGACATACTTAACGGAAAGTGAAAATTAACTAAAATATACAACAGGCCACAAATAACAAGTCACTTTTAGCGTCTCTTGCTACTGTTTTTTGCATTGCGTGTGGTTCGAATTCACTTCCTTTAGCAGAATAATTCAGCAGTGGTCACTGGTGGAACAGAATCCATGACAAATTACATCCTCAACAGAACAGTGCGAATACATGTGGGTGATGTCTCCGCATCTAGTCTCTTGGCTAAATGTTTGTAATTGTTTGTGCATCTGTAAATTTAAGGCAAGGTTGCTTGTAGCAAAGGCATTCTGCTGTACAACTGTACGCCCTCCAAACACAACCAGACAGACAGACAGACAGACAGACAGACAGACAGACAAACAGAAACACTGACCGAATGAATGAATGAATGAAAGATTGATGGAATCACTAACTGATTTGATTTACTGACCAATCAACCAACCCACTGACTAACTGAGTTACTGACTGATTGAGTTACTGACTCACTGACTAACTGACTCACTGACTGAGCTATTGACTGATTGATTTACTGAGTGACTGACTGAGCTACTGACTGACTGAGTAACTGACTAACTGACTGACTGACTAACTGACTGACTGGCTGAGTTACTGACTGACTGACTGAGTTACTGACTGACTGACTGACTGAGTTACTGACTGACTGATTGGCTGACTGAATAACTGACGGACTTATAAATCTGGTTGTTCGTTAGGACTAGCAGTTAATAATTAAGTTTAGTTTAGTAATTGAACCACAGTCAGTCAGTCATACATAGAGTGGATTTCTGAGTGGCTTCTTACATCCCACTAGAATCAGAATTTTCCTTGCATTGTGAACTTCATCTCAATTGGGCGTCTATTGCCCGTTTAATTTAATGCCAATTTTAAGTGATTTTAAACTGTTTATTAATTGTATGCAATGACTGTCTTCTACTTCTACCTCGACTGCTTTTCTTCAGCGCTGACTGATTGATATTTAAGGTAATCGTTTAGAAATTGCTGGGTCAGGTCGAGCAATAGTTTGGCCCTGCCTCTCTTTTCGGCTTTGTCATCGTGCCTCTCGCTCTCTAAAGCTGATTTTTAGAAGTAGAGTTTGGGAGGTCTACCTTTGCCCCAAGACCCCTCGTATTCATGACCCATGACTACCTTACATGTGAGCAACCCGAGAGGTTCTAACTGCACCATCCCTCCCGATCACTGATGACTGCTGCCTTCTTACCGTTGACGTTGTCGCATTTTACGCTGATACTATTTCCTTCTTGTCCTCCGCTTTTGACAGTCCTGTCTGCATATATCATAGGGTCTCGTTACGAACTGTCGGGCCAAAAGAGGTCTTCAATTCGGTCATTTTTGTTTCAGTTTAACCTCTGGGTCGCTGTTCTCATGCCGACTGCCTCAGTCGGGAGGGGCAGAGGGAGGGACTGATCAGCTCTAGGAGGAGGAGGAGGAGGAGCAAGAGGGTTGGAGGGGCGGCAGGGCCACCCTTTCGAGAGACTTCGTCGCACATGGCTGGCCACAAACAAGTCTCGCCTCATGCAGACTGCCACGGAGTTTAGAGAGCATTCATCTTTTACACTCGGAGGGCGATGGCATTCCATGAGAAAGATTGCTGCGATTTTGACAGATCCTCGTTTAGTGTCTCCTCCGCGCGTTTTCCCCTCGGGGCTTAAAACATTTCAATGCCTGTCTGCGAGCTATGGGGGAACGCCGGGTGGTTTAAGGGGGGCCGCAGAGAGGTAAAATGTAACCATTGCTAAGCCTCTATGGCAGGCTGAAAACTGACAAGTCAATAGAACTGGGTGAAACGTTGTTGATCTGTGATCTGCGCTGACTGTTAGTAGACCATGATGGATTACAGCTGTAGAGGGTCCTTCCTATTGAACCATTGTACTTCGTCAAGTCTGGGTGGAGTTTCAGATTGTACGTCCGTATGTCGACATTTCCTCCCCTTAATGCACCAAACACTCATACGGTATTACTGGGTTACATACTGGGTTACTGTTTTGTGCAAAGCCATACGAAACAGATTTTCTTCAGGCACCCCTCCCAGCCAGCTAAACTTTGAAAAACATATGTGATAATCAAGCAGGAAGATACTGGTTAGCTACATATGGTTAAGGCATATATCAAGGCACCTCTGGTTCACACATCGATCAATCCAATCGTGGCTTAAATCAGAAATATGAATCTCAGGCTAGCATGGTCCTTGCATGAGGCCTTAAATGGTGCGGCAAACATCCAAACGGGCAGCTGTGGTGAAGGATCTCACCTGGTAAATTTATTGCAAAATAAGCAGGGTTTAGGCCATATGGTCGCTACAGAAACACTGGCACATTTACATTTGATTTGATTAGTTACTGTTTAACAACACTGTGCCATAACGAAGATCATTAGCTTAGGATCACCCTCCTCCTTTATCCAGGCTTGGGACTGGCACTATACCACAGTACGCAAAGTGATGGAGTTAAGTACATTTACATTTACAAGATTCATAGTTACATAACGAGGTTTCCCTGTTAAACCCAGTACAGGAAATACTGAGCCAATTTATAATACCAATATTCACCACGTTCAAGCAAAGTAGAGACATTTCTCTTCTTTGGGTATAATTAATACAACAGTCTCCTCTGTAAAAATCATACAGGGTGAAGTGGACTGGCATGGCGAGTCACACCCAGCCACAAAACCCTCCTTCAATACCAAATAATGACTCCAAATGAATAAAAAGACAGCCATAGATTGGAAATATTCAACATGATATCTTAGACTGTATAATAATATTTTCGTTTATTGAAACAATCCGGTTGACAAACGGCAACCGGTTACAGTGTACAATTATGCAATTGAAACAATTCACAAGTACACAAATGACAGAAGACATAAATCTTAACTACTAACAGAACAGACAGCCTGCAATACAAAACTGGAAACTGGAGACGAAGATTGGGGGGTGTACAAATGATTAGGACAAGTACAGAGGAACATCTTATCCAAGGCAAAACTGTTAACACAAATAATGGCTGATGTCTGTTCTCTCTGTAGCATGCAGTGTTACATGTAGGCATTTAACATACTTGCAACTTGATTGACTTTGGAACTGTTGTATTACCAGAGTAACATAAAGAAAAATCAATTTAAGATTCATGACAATAATAATATTCGTTTATTGACGAAACACTGGGTTGGCACACCGCAACCCATTACAGAGACAGTATTACCAGTTACAAATTAGCAAATAGTCATTGTTTTCGGTTCAAAGTGAAAGACCAGAGAAGTGATTGACAATTAAAACAGTTAACCAGGTGACAAAATAGGTCAAGAAATTTCATTCATTTTTTTCATTCATTCCCAATGTTTATTTTTTTTATAAAGTCCTTAAGACTTCAACCTAGATCCCAGTCCATTTCAGCCTTCACAAAATACACGCAAGTTTCAAACTGCTCAAACTTATCACAAAAATAGCAAGGCAACATGCATGAAAATCCCAAACAGATGGAGCATCAAGTGACCTTGAAAAGCCAATGGCTGAACTGAGAAAAGTGTGACAAGAACACAAAATTCCATAAAGAAGTCACAATAATTACAGCAGAAATGGACAAAAGATATTTCCCTTCCCTCTGTAGCCAGGAGCACAGAATCTAAACGTGCCACTGAAATCAGATACCTTATACAATACCTGTAATTTACATAGACCACAGCAGTAAAGAAAATTACATCAGCCATCTATAACGACTTCACGCATCACAGGGAACGATCTCAATCGACAGACGCCAAATTGTTACGCTATGGGCCACTGCTGCAAAATTTCATATTTCATCGAATGACAGCCTGTGTCTCGGTTTTCTTAAAGCCAATTTAAACAGGTCAGAAGTTACCTGGGGACTTACAAAAATCACCTGAAATCAGTGCAGTTGGTACATTGAGACACAGGTGTCGTTGTTAAGATCTCGGCATGGCTCGGTACAGTTAGCAGGTTCAAGCCCGGAAGATATCTCTCAGTAACATATCACTATATAATATGGTAGACATTAGGCTGTCTGGGTCTTGGCATGAGAAACATAGTCTTTAAAAAATGGTTACACCGGTACTAATGATTCCATTCAACTGCTTAAAGCAAACCGTATTCATTTATTACGAAACACTGTTAAACTTGGTAATACTTCCTTTCATTGTTATTGGATGAGAAACATGAATCTTAGTCTCAAGATACTGACAGTTCCTCAAATAGATATTCATTGCATAGCAATAAGTAAACATATTCCAGTTGATGGGCAACTAGAACTATGACAACAAATTCTTCAAGCATCATTGATGCGGACAGGCCATCAAAAATTAGCAGCTAACCTTATAATCATTTGAACAGCATTTGGCCCACAATCTCCACAATTATGTTGCTGACAAGCATTCAGAGATATTGGCAGATGGGGAGGGGTTAAGGGTAATGGTAACACTCTGGCATGAAGAGCAGAAGAGCAGCAGGATGCAGGATCACTTCCCGCTACCCTCCCAGAGTTCGACTCAGCCTTTCATTCGCCAGATGGCGTTAAATGAGCAGTAGGACGTGATGGATGGCTGTCATACAGTTAAATTCGACTCTGACAAGGTTAAATTCGACTCCTGTAATAACTTGTGATCATCCGGTCATACTATGAATTGTAATCAAACTGCGTTATGTCACTTTGAAATAATAAACGAAGATTAATAAATTATTTATTATCCTTACCTAACCTTGAAACATATGTTTTGTAATCCTTTAAATCTTAAATGAGTCAAACTTATGAGAAAAAACAGCTTACCAAGCCAGGAATAGCACTCCCTGTAGCATAGGAATATGGGTTGAGGAGTGTATGATAACCAAATGGAATGCGACTGTGGAAAGAGTAGTAGTCCGCTGAAACCAAACAGACAGGCATTCATTCATTAATTCTGAGAATTTATATAGCGTCTCTTCAAGATACCAGCTCAGAGGCGCTCTCTGCATGTGCTAGCCTATTATAGCGTTAAGTGTCATTTAATACGAACGAAATATTGCATCAGTTAGCAAAAGCAATGCACAGTAAGGCATATAAAGATCTGCAGATCTATAGTACCGGGGTATATCTGAAAATCTTCTTGCATACACTTGATACTTTTTCTACCTCTATCCTGCTTCCTCTCTATCCTCAAGGAGAAGAAGAGCAGTTCCATAAGCTAACCCAAGAGGCAGCCATGGGTATGAAGTGTCAGCAACTTTATTTTCTTGGCCTCAGCATATGAGGATGGTCCTTCTACATGATCATCTGATCATCCCACTGATTCTGTATGGTCTGTGGACTCATTATAGTTGCATTCACTAGGGGTGCATGCATAGCCGAAATCTCAAAGCACATTTACTTTCTATAGCATTGATTTGAACTTCAAGCCCTTATGATTTACAGTCAAGCAGACTAACCACTAACTAATTCAGCAATGAGTACACTGACATCCTGTTCTTAAACCTTTGCATTGGCTTCCTGTTCAGAAAAACATTTGTTTCAATTTGGGGCTCATAGTTTATAAAGCGTTCAACCACCATACTTAAAATGAATCATCACCATTCAACCAGGTCATCTCCTT
This sequence comes from Aporrectodea caliginosa, assembly GCA_020284085.1. Classification (NCBI taxonomy): domain Eukaryota; kingdom Metazoa; phylum Annelida; class Clitellata; order Crassiclitellata; family Lumbricidae; genus Aporrectodea; species Aporrectodea caliginosa. The sequence continues at coordinate 747,043 of JACEVL010000773.1, forward strand.
ATCTTTTTCTGGTCATATAGCCTACCAAAAAGAAGAAACTGTTTTTGGCGAATGACCTTTTTTGGTAGCTGGACCTCTTGCAACTCTCTTCTTTCCCTGTCCACTCTACTCAGTGACTAATGTCAATTCGTTCTCAAGTGTCAACTAACAAATTGCTTATCCATCATAGGCTGCCTCTTTATTTTAGCAAACTTAGCTTCCGGATATTGAGCTGATTATGGCTTGGCTTTAGTGCCTTGTGCATGAGACTGCAGGGGGGGATTGAGGTTACTAATTACAATTACCCTGTCGGTGGGAAGTTCAGAGAGAGAGGGAGAGGACTGACCACCCGATCTCATACGCCATATAGCTAGGATAATAAGATCCCTAACACTTCACACCCGTATATAGCTGCCTCAGGCTAGCTCAAGGAATTGCTCTTTTTTAAATCCCCCTCCCCATCTCTAACAGATTTCCTCCTTACAAGTCTTGCTACCCACCTACCTCCACCCCTTCCTGTCATTCTTCACATTCATCATTTCTTTAATCCATCTCCTCTTACCTCAGAGAAGAGATGAACCAAAGAACAGATTAAGGAATCCAGGGTTATTGAGATCCTAGTGGTAAACATGCTGGACTATCAAGCCAGAGGTTGGGACAGAACAGAAGATGTTCAGAGATTTTTATTCATTACTGTTAGACTTTCCTTTCTGGATCATCGTCTTCATCTCTCTCTTAAAATCTATTTCTTCAGGCAGAGGAGGTGACTGGTCACTGGTCACATGCCTACCCTTAACTACTATAGGCTAAGAAAATGAGGTATTTCAGAACATGGCTGCCTCCCAACTGGGTTGGCTTAAGGGACTGCTCTTCTTCTTCTGCTTTCTTCAGGGTCTACTGCAGACTGCCTGAGACAGGTCACTCGTCTCAATTTCTAAGACTTCAGCATCAATTGATACCAGGTCTGTTATTGTATTGTATTGTAATTAGTAATTTATATAGCGCCGTTCACAGCAGTGGCCATTCCCAGTGTGAGAACCCCGAGAGAAGAAATAGGTTTTAAGAGAGAGAGAGAGATGAAGACAATGATCCAGAAAGGAACGTCTCACACAGAGTGAAGGGAAGGGCATTCCACAAGAAGGCCCCAGTTTCCAGTGATGGCAAAGGATCGAGTTTGAGCAACAGTGGTCCTATAGCTTGTGGGAAAAAGCAGTTAGGTCCAGAGATTGGAGAGGTCAATGAGAAGATCCAGAAATCGGAGGACGAATGAGATCCCTGAGATATATCGAAGCAAGACCCAGTCTGGACTTGAGGACCAAAAGCAAGGACATTAAAATGAATGTAGTCAGAGAGAGGAAGCCAGTGCAGTTAGTTGACCATGAACGATGATATGTAATAGTACTTAGGAAGGTGAGCAATCAATTGAGCAGCAGCCTTGAGAACAGATTGAATAGGGGATATACACGAACTTTTGGAAGACCAACAAGAATGAAATTGCAGTAATCAATTCTGGAACAGACAAATGCACGGACAATGGATGTTATGGTAGAAAGGGAGACAGATCTGCGAATAGCCCTGAGACGCCAGAGGTGAAAGTAAACGGGTGTGCAAGGTTGGTTACATGAGCAGAAAAAGTGAGAGAGCTGTCCAACGTGACACCTAGGTCAGGCACACAAGTAGAGAACGTAAATTGGGAACAGTTTTCAGAGAGAAGCGAAAAGTCATTTTTCAGAAGTTGTTAGGGTGTGTTAGGAACTGCAGGATACTGTTAAATAACGCCGGATCTGTACTAATTTCTGCAGCCTCTGGTATCTATTCATATAAGAATAGATTATAGAAAAAGCAAATTCTGCTTTCTCTGTTACTACAGAGAGACAAAACTTCACAAAAGTGTCAAGACTTAATGAACAACCGCAAGTAACAGCAGCGAACACAATAGCAATGGATTTTCCAGAAGGCCCTCCGACATCACAGAATGTGCGCATCTACCATCCATTGCCTTTTCAGTCTTTCTTGAGTTTTCAACTGTGTGTGCGTGCGTGCGTGTGTGCATACACAATGTGTGTGACTTTCTTATGATTGATGTTCTATTTTAGGTATATACAAGTATATATATATATATATATATATATATAGGTTTGTCAACATAAAACTTACAATACCACTCTTTGAATACATACATTATATATATAATTGGTAGCAAAATATATATATATATATATATATATATATATATATATATATATATATATATATATATATATATATACAACAAGGTATATTATATATAAAGTGACAGAGTAACAATGTCATTGTCATTCACAACCAACACAAAACCTGCCACTTTTGAAAGCATGTTCAAATGGTCTGTGCCTGTGGTAATAGGTATACAGCAGTCAAAGGGTTCTTCAGACTGTGTTTTACAACACTGAACTAAAGGCGAAGTTTCTATAAACCTGCAGTACACTGTATAGGAAAACAATGCAATCAACTGTATTAGTTTAGAAACATTATGCTAATTTCCCCGAATGCTCAGTGGACTGCAGGATGCGTGGACATGCCCAGGGTCAAATCAGTCTTTGTACCCCATCATTATCAGCCAGCCATACAATCATTGTATGGTGAATCCATAGGCCACGCGTCAGCCATTGTTAATCCGGCAAGCGGTCATGAACAGTTTGCCCCTAATTTACATCCTACGGAACATGTAATTAAGTTAACAACACCAAGCCATTGTAGAGATGTTGTATGCTGCCTATAACAGTGGTTATACACTGTTAAAAGTTAACAATTGATCTTCACTGGGTTTTTAATGATAATTGCATAGCAGGATAATTATTTGGCCTGCCTGTGCCAGATTCATTTGTTAAGCTTATTTGGTTGTCTCGTATACAAACCTAAGCAGCTGCCAAATCCTATCTGACAATCTGAGATGTTGAAACAGTTGGTGGCTGATGAATGTGTCAAGCCTTTTCCCTAAAAATAAGATTTTACTATATTAAATATAAACAATTTCTGTAAAGCTGAAGTTGCATTTCACAATAGAAATGGGTTTTCATCATAAAAACATTATTAATTTATGTAAAAAGCTGAAGTTGCATTTCACAAGAGAAAGGTTTCATTGTAAAACCACTGTCTTTACATTCTAACAACATGTAAGCCCTACTTCTTTTAACAGAGCTCTATTTTAACTTCACATAAGTTGCAATGTTTAATGTGGCACAATGTGATATACTGCAGTATAAATTTCTAAATACAATACAATTACAATAAAGTGTAATGAAGTGTATTGTGATGTAGGTTACTCTATAGTGATCTGTAGTTCTTTTCACATGTACAGAACTCTATTTTAACTTCACAGTTACAATGTGCAATGTGGCATAGTGTGGTATACTGCAGCATAGGCCTACAGCTCAGTAAAGTGTAATGAAGTGTAGGCCTATTGTGATGAAGGTTACTCTAGTGATCTGTAGTTCTATTTCCCATGTATGACAATGCACAGTATATTGGGACAATGAGTAGTTACAAGCAGTGTTAAGCAGTGAAAATGATATTGCAAACATGTTGCTTATCGGCCAGATAAGAAGAGCTGACTGCACCACTTGCTATCTATGCGTTGGTCTCTCATACAATACTGCAAACGTTCCTTTCCTATAAATCCCATCTGGATTCATCCTCTTCCCAATACCTCTCTCACCCCTCAATTCTGAACACTATCTTCCACAATAGCCATCTGACTCTGGACTTTGACCTGGAAAGTGATTCGTTTTTTCCGGCGCTATAGAAATCACTAACTTACGATGACGATTTCCAGTTATCAATATTGTTATCAGTTGCCTTTGAATTGCTCAATTTTCGTTTCGTGACACTACTTTGCTGACGATAAAATGAATCGCACTTCACTCAGCTACTCCGAGGAAGCGGAGTAATTATCCTATTCGTCTACACTTGTTTCAATCTCGTCGTAACAGCTTCGTATCATGTTCTCGCCGTGAAAATAAAACACTCCGTTATTAGATAGGCCTATTATGCGTCGGTTCTCGATCCACGACAGCGCTAAGCAGATCCTCGCGACGTCCCAATAATCACCGCTAATCAACACAACAAAGAGTCGGCCGCTTTGATCTGTGCCGCCAAAGGCGCCTACCTGCTCGGTTTCCGTCAGCAGGCCGATCTTCTCCTCCGACAGATTCTCCGCCGACGACTTATTCTCCTCCTCGCCCTCCTCCTTGTAGATCTTAACCTCGTCCGTCGACGCAAAGTCGTCCCCGCTGGAGCTCCCGTGAGGCATGGTCAACTAGATCGGTGGAACAGGTGGTACGTGGTGGCGGCGGGCAATCCGAGCAGTGGCCCCAGATAGGCACATCGATTTAGTTCGGATAAAGTTCCTTTTGAAGTTTTTCTCGCACTAATCACTTCTCGCTAACGACAGCCCGCTACGCCGAGCGGGGACGTCGTTCGGAGTTAAGTTACCTGACCAATCGCAGCACGCCGTACAATTTCCGCCAATCACAGAGGACGTTACATCGTGAAGCGCGCGTTTGTGTCACTCAAACAGCCAATCGCAGCATCGGTTACATACTCAGCGAATCGCAGACGCCGTTATACAACATATCAGGATGGCGAAAGTGGAACTGTTAGCCAATTGGCGATGGCGTTATAGCAGGCACCACAGTCCTGCTAAGAAGCGATGTGCTTACCGTCGACAAATGAGTTGTAAATCACTGGCGAGAACGGAGGCCACCTGTGCCTGCTCTCTCTCGCTCCGTTCCTCCCTCACTCTGCCCTCGACCCTCTAATTCGCCACGGCGTCTGGTGACGCCACTGTTTACAAATAAGATTCACAGAGCAACGCGTGCGGCGTTAAGAAAATGGCGAGCTGTTTGCTTGAAGAGTACATGCAGGCTGACCATGGGCATGCAGCAGGCCGACTGGCTGCAGGCCGCTCAAGTGCACCTGCCGCCGGGCCGGTCGTTTGCTGCTGGCTACTAATTTGAGCAAACTTTGTAATTGCTGCGAGCTGGGCCTGTAGGCTTTTCACTCGAGTCACGAAAATAAACGGTAGTCTGCTAATCTACGTCTCATCTAGGTCGTCTAGGCTTAAGCTTAGCATTTCTTGCGACTGTCGATCGAAAGGCAATTAAAGCCAGGAGATCGTACTTGCTTAAAATTATATGTCATCTAAAACTGTAGCCTAAATGCATAATTATGTAGCCTAACGTAGGCCCTAGATCTTCAAAACAGTTTTTAAGCGTCAGAGAAAATTATCATAGCCAACTATAGGGGAGACTACAGACCAGCCTTAAAAGCTGGCTTTACAGTAAAACAACTCACCAGTTGGTTATATGGTCGGTTTCGATGTCATGCAGAGACGTCATTGGAGGGTCCGGGGGCATTTGCACCTCTGCAGGGTGAGAATTGTCGGGGGTTGGGGGTTCAACCCCCCCAGTCCTTCTTAGGATCCCATAGTAAAGTCTACATTTCACACCCAAACTGTGCATAAATCAACGTCTAACCCCCACCTCAGTTATTTTTTACAATTCCCATACTGCACCTCTGAATTTGATGAAAAATCAACTATTTATATGTAACCTATGCTAGTGCATTTGATTAAACAATATATCTTTATTCATCAATCATCACTAGGAGTCTAGGACAACAGAAAATCAAGCATCTTAAGAAATAAATAAGACAAATAAGAAAACATGTTAGATCACTTAACCACAGTTTTGCCAAATTAACTAAATACAAGACTTAGGAAGCTAGCCAAGTTTCGTTCCCCGAAATTTCCCCATTGAAAAACAGAAAGGACGTCCCTGATGTCATATGTCAGAATTCTGAGTGTCAGACCCAGAAGCGAGATCTACTCTAGGAACGTCTGTAGCACCACTTTAAATGTTCACTCTGCCACCATTTTCATGGGCATTAGATGGGACCCATAGGCCCTAATGAGTTCTAAACGGGTCCCTTATGGGAATGTGAGTCCTTAGGGTCCTATAGTGGGCATGCTGGCAGGGCAATGCGTCGATAATCTTCATATCTCATTTCCCACCCCTCAGTCACTGCTCAAATCAAATTCTCCAAACGATCGATATTCCACACTGCACGTAGACTCTGGAACGATCTCGGATCGCTTCCCTCGCGAATTCTCAATTCCTCCACCAATAAGCCTAGCCTATTGCAGCTCGCCAACCATCCAGTGGCGGCGCCAGGATTTCAGGTTTGGGGGGCTAAAGCTAAAAAAACCTCCCTTTTGTCCCCTCCTCGCTGTGATTTGCAGTTATTTCCCACTTTTGGGGGGCTGAGCCGCAGTTAGGGGGTTAAGCACCCCTAGCCCCCCCTGGCGCCGCCACTGCAACCATCATCCGGCTTAGACTCCTAGTTCTATATTTATCACCACTCCAAATTAAAGTCTCGCTTCTTAGAACTTTTACTCTGATCCAGTAGGCCTAATTCCTCCGCCTTACAATCTTTCTCGTGCAAAACGAAATCCGCATTAGGAGCTCCTCTGCCTTCTTCTTCATGGTCTGCTGGCAATCGGACTCAATTTGTTCTATACTTTAACCATCCTGACAAAAACTCACGAAACTTTATTTCTCGAATGTTATTCCTTAACTCTTACTAAGCTATTACTTTATATTATAATATTATACTATGTTATCTAGCTTTTCCATGTACACCTACAGCGTTATGTCTGTTGTTAACACACAATAAACGAATATAATTGAATCCAAAGACTGATTGTACCCGGCATACTTACTTACCTATTATAGCGCTATAGAACCTTCATTTTCAATCATCCATTTCAAAATAGAAACTTTGTCGCTGTGTGAGCAACGTGCTGGTTATTATTTGTAATAAATTGCTTTTTTCGTGAAAAATGGGGAAAGTTGGCCAGTATTTGAAACCACAGCGAAGCAACAAGCACAAAAAGATAAAAGCTATTGATCCATTTTACACAGGAGATCGAGTTGCAGATAGGTAATATTGATCTTCATTGACTCGATATGTAAATATTTCACACCCAACAGGTTATTATAGTTCACATAAATCTGCACTAACACAGAAACGTCGATGGTCTGTATTTAGTGGGATATTAAACAGTGATCACTGAGATGGCCAATCAATGTGATAAATTTAACAACTTCTATATAAATTCATTCATTCAAGTATTTATATAGCACCTCATTAAGGAGACTACACAGAGGCGCTCCCGACTCCAGCACGGTCAAAAAGAACCGTTTTCAAGCGCCTCATGTGGTCTGGGTTAAACTAATCACAGCAAATCGCCGGATGACTTTAGGTCTTGCAGTGCAGTACATGTAATATTATGGTTAGTTTGCTTGCAGATTCATTCATTCATTGCGGAAATTAATATAGCGCCCTTCAAGGTAGCTACCCAGGAACGCTCCCGACACAGCTGTGGTAAAAAAGAAGAGTCTTGAGATTACAATAAAACGTATCGGAAATGACCCTAGGCAGCAAGTGCCAGTGGGAAGTCATTCCAGACGGCAGGGTCAGTGACAGAAAAAACACTATGCTGCCTGGTGGAGGTTCATGTTTAGGGACAAGCAGCTCACCCTGCACAGAAGAGCAGAGAGGCAGCAACCTCACTTGCCAGGGTTGAACAGCAAAACTCCCTCAAGTAAATAGGGGCTGAGCCCAAAGGCAATGCCATACCAAAGTAGAGACCCTGTAAATAATTCGCTGCAGAAGGGGAGCCAGTGGAGGACATTGCACATGCGATAAGCTAAGCTCTGAATACCACATTTGCCATCAAATTGGCAAATGGTAGTTGAAGGAGTAGCAGTAACGTTATTCCTAACTTTAATCACACACAAACCCTACTGTTGTTATGATCTGAGCTTTCCAATTTTAGGAAATTAAATCTTTTGAAATTTTAGTTGAATATCTTTTAACCCTTTAACGACGAGCATGTACTAAAATGTATGGGAAACCATAGGCAGCTCGTCGTTAAAGGGTTAAATTACAACTTTGTCAGATTATTTACTATAGAGATGCAGAAAAACACAACCAGGCACCGAAAGAAACAGGAGGCGAACAGGAATTTTCACACAGAGCTCAAGAAATCACGAGACTTAAAACGCTGGCGAAAACAATGAAGAGAAAAAGGCGAAAGCATTCTGAAAAAAGTAAATTTAAAAACTGTAATATTGTCTGGAAAATTTACGCATACTTTAAATTTAGCACAAACCAGTGGAATTCTGCGTAGAATTTGTAAGAATTTGTTGATAGGGTTTATGTAATGTCTGTTGACAACTTGTGCATTAGATTTCCGTGATTTTGGTTTGCTCATTGATTTTTTTCTTAGTCGACTGTCTATTGATGCCTTGTGATGCTATGAAAGTCTTTATCATATGAAGATTATATGCTATTGTCACAGGAAATATCACTTACCAATGTCAGTATTATTGTGCATGTATATGAGCATTAATGGCCTTTGATATCGTACAACATCATTAAACGTTGAAGTAATAATTTAGTCACAGGAGTTATTTGACTGGAATAGACAGAAGTTATTTGACTGGAATAGATTGTTCAGGAATTAATTGACGATCTCCTTCCCTTCCTCACTGTTCTGTGCAACTGTTCGATCCGTGAGGCATGCCTACCAGTCTCACAGAAACGTTCCGTTCTTCTACCAGTTCTGAAGCACGATGGTCTGGACCAGAGTGATCCAGCAAACTATCGCCCCATTGCGAATGTAACTTTTTTATCTAAAATACTGGAACGCATTGTTGCTAACCAGCTGATTACTTATCTAGATGTGAATGAATTGATTCTGTCGCAGCAGTCGGGTTTCCGTCGGAATCACTCCACGGAGACTCTCCTGCTTCGGCTTTTGTCAGACTTCTATAGCGCAGTTGACTGTGGTCAGGTTACTCTCCTTGCTCTCTTTGATGTAAGCTCTGCTTTTGACTGTGTGGACCACTCCATTCTCTTGCAGCGCCTCTCTACTTCCTTTGGCTTGGTGGACCAGCCTCTAGAATGGCTTAGATCTTTTTAACTGACCGCTCAAATTGTGTAGTCCTTGGTTCGTCCAGGTCTCTTTGGGTCCCTGCCCCTTTGGGTGTGCCCCAGGGTTCTGTCCTGGGCCCGCTGCTTTATCTTCTTTATACTGCTGATGTCTGCTCCTTGTTGACGTCTCAGGGGCTTCTACACCAACTATTTGCCGATGATGTGCAAGCCTACATCCACACCCATTCAGCCGATGCGGTGGCTACTGTGAGTCAGATGTGTCTGACTATGGATTTCCTCTCTTCTTGGATGGCCTCCAATCGGCTACTCTTAAATCCCTCTAAAACACAGCTCATTTGGCTGGGTAGCCGTAGACAACTGCAGGGTATCGACTTTCCTCAACTTACCCTGCTCTTTCCTCACATAACCTTTTCCCTCACAGTTCGTGATCTGGGACTTTCTCTTGACTCCGAGCTTACTTTATCTCAACATGTGAACTCAATTGCACGGAGTTGTTATTATCAGCTTCGTCAGCTTCGAGTGGTCTCTCGCTCTCTCTCTCATGATGCAGTTGTGGTCCTTGTGCATGCCTTTGTTACTAGTCGAATTGACCACTGTTCCTCACTACTTGCTGGCCTTCCCCTTGGTGTTTTGGGGCGACTAGATCGAGTTCTACGCTCGGCTGCTCGGCTTATTGGACGGCTTCCTAAGTACTCTCCTGTCGCTGCATACATGCGTGATGTGTTGCATTGGCTGCCTGTGTCTCAGCTGATCTCATATCGCATTGCTGCTCTTGTTTCTCGTTGTGTTCTTGGCTGCGCTCCATCTTACTTGCGTGATCTTTGCCGCCCAGTGTCTGATGTTCCTGCGCGTCGGGTGCTTCGCTCTGCGACGAGGGGTGAGTTCCTTGTTCCACGGACTCGCTTGGCTATTAGGCAGCGCCGTGCTTTCTCGGTTGTTGGCCCTTCCATTTGGAATGACCTACCACTTACCGGTAAGCTCCGTTTTTTACTTGTAAGCCATCTGACAGGGTTCTACAAGTCTCTCAAGTCTTTTTTCTTTAGTCATGGCTGGGCCGGGAGCGCTCCTGAGTAGTTTCTTGAAGGGCGCTATATAAAATGCTCTGAATGAATGAATGAATGAATGAATTGGCCAAGACAAATTTTTAATGATCATTTCTGGTGACTTCTGTAGCAAAATTCACTTATCTGTTTAACTGCTCAGTTTTTTAGGGTTACATTAAATAAACCTTATATTAAAGTGGAATAAATGCGTATAACTTTTTTAGCATTTAAGAGGATGCGGGGTGAGACTGAGGAGGCATTCATGAACAGGGTTGACCGTTTAACCGAGGCAGTCATTCAGAGAGCACAGTTTGAAGAGAAATATGGGGTACGTAATCTTGTTAACCAGAAAATCCATACAACTTTCCTACTAAAATACAGTATGAAATTAATGGGGTAAAGTGGCTGTTTACTATGAGTTTTAGAAACTACTGTACAAGTCATGCATGGGCAAGCTTTTGTAAATTGTTCCACATTTGTTGACTGCATATCTGGTGTAATTAACCAGCATTAACCTTACTGAAACTGCCTATAATTAATACTTTTAATGAAGTGCACTACCATCAGATATTTGTGTACTTACAGGGACTACAATGATCTGTGCCCAGCATCTTGAATGCTTTTCTTTTAGCAGTTATTGTTTGTGGCTGTTTCTGTAGTTTAACCTGCCTTTTCAATGCTTATTTGATAGTTAGTTGTGGTGTAAAAGTGTTAGTAACTGTAGCTACTCAGTCATATGACCGGTGATTGAATAGTAGCTAGCACTGAGAATTGGATGCTTAGCAATAGTTGTACATTACTTAATAAGAGGAAAAAGAGTGATAATATTGATATTTGTGTATGATGCAGTTGAATGAAACAGATGTCCTGAAGGATGAAAAAAAGGTGAAAGGAAAAGGAAAGAAAAACGAGACTCCTGACAGAACTGCAAAAAAGAAAACGTAAGAAAAACAGCAAAACTCAGCTGCAGGACACTCATCTCACTTTTATAACCTCGTTGTTGCTATCTTTGTTTTTGGCTGCTTTACCTTGCCGGAAAGAAGGGTTCTTGGCACCTTGAGAGCTTGCCATACCGATGTGGCCATAGTAAGACTGACCCAATACTCTCCATCAAATCTGCTGGCACTGACATTTGGAATAACTTCCCTTATAGATATTCGTGAAACACAATTTACCAATGTTTAAGAAAATGCTACGCCACTAGCTAATCAATGACCGTAATTAACTTACCTTGTCAGTATGTATATATCCATTTGTTTAGTTAAGATACTAATTCTCTTCAGTGAGAAGCAACATGTTAAGCTACTCGTGACTATTCAACTAAGCCTTGATTTACAGTACTGTTAATTTCGATGTTGATTGGCTTTGTTTTAAAAAAAATGGAATTCGTGTCTAGGTGACCCTAGTTAGTGGAATCTAGATCCCTTCAGGACTTCCTGTTGTGGCATTTCTAATCAGAGCCTGGAAAATTGTATACTCTATCTGTTGAAAAGGTGGCAAGGAAATTTTTTATGGATTGATTGATTGATATCGGTCTGTGCTGTTTTTCATTTTGGTCATTTGTTGATTTTAGTCGACTCATGGAAAAGAGGAAAAAGATTCTACTGAAGAAAATAAACAGAAGGGAAGATCAGCTTGAGAAAGACCTAGCAAGTAAATACAGAAAACACTTAATTTTTGTGTTTTTATTAAATAATAAGCCTGATATTTTTGGAAGACATCTCTTTTGGCAGAATTATAGAATATAACATTTTCACTTCCATTTGTGTTACCAGTAAACAATGTTAAAAACTTTATCCCTAGAGTCATCTTTGTGGGTGATCACTGACAGAGTTCTGTTACCTCTTTTCATTTATTTGTGTCGTTTGTGCTTCGACATGTAACTGGGTGTGGTGTGCCACCCAGATTTGTCTCTTTTTCAAATAAACAAATATATTATATATACTTTACATAAATATTTTCATGTTTTAATAAATTTATTCGCAGTCTGTTTTCTGTAGAGATGTGTTGCTGTTTTTAGATCCATTGCTTTGTGGTGATGCAGAAACCAAGTCAAACTGGAAGCCAGGAGAGCAGGCGAACTTGAGGAACCAGGAAGTAAACAGTTGCACATTTCAAATCAACTTAAACTATCTTTCTTGTGTGCAGTGAAAATTAAGTTTTACGTGAGAGTAGTATATCTTTAAGGACACTAGATTCATATTAAGTGACCTAGCCTTAATCATAGTGGTAGTTCGGTTTTAGCTTCCAGTAGTTATTACCAAATATTGTATTATGTTAAGGAAATGGCAGCCAGTGTGAAAATTCAAATTTCTGTTTTAGACTTGATCTCTTTTTCACCTTGGATAACAAACATGAGTTCTTATTGTTGTTTTGTGTACAGCCGAGAGAACAGACCGTGTTGTTAAGACAGCAAAAGCAGGCAGCACATGAACTGAAACAAAGAGAAGTTGGAAAAACAATTAAGAGCAAACATCTGTCGCTGGCAACGCGAGCAGCACTAGAGAAAGAAAGAGAAAATGCCATCAAACTATATCGACAGAGACGACAGCAGAAACAGTTTGCGCCGGACGATGCAGAATGAATAAATATCAGATGTTAAGTGCATCAATGTATGAAGAATGTTGGTTCTGTATGTTGTTTGGTTAAGAGTAATGTTACCAGTTTTATGGATGTTTTTGGTACCTCTACCAGTGGTATTTATAGTAACTGTATTTGGAGTTTGAATCCTGGTGACTAATATGAAATTGGTAACCTGAAGCTAGCTGCTACAGTCCAGCTTTGCTTTTGTAATTTGAAAAAATTTGTGGAAAAAATTTGACAAAAAGTGCATCTCAGTCTGATCTCTGAACAGAACTTATTTAAAGCCAGTAAGAAACCAAAGTTAGGCACAAGAGACAGAGGGTCGTATATCTTGCTCGTACCTTGGTCTCTTGCACCTAATTTTGGTTTCTTACTGGCATTAGTAAGTAAGTTCTGTTCACTGTCTACTAAACAAGTTGGCTAATCCTTATCTTTATGTATGTATGTAACTGAGAATTTTTATAGCACCTGATAAGTACACACACACACACACACACGTAGAACCCAACCAAAAGGGTCCCATGATCCAGGGGTGACTGCTGATGCCATGCATACCACTTCTCAAAAGCATTGCAAACATGACTATCTAACCGAGGTAGTAGGATGAAGTTGTGTATGGAGGCAGATCGGATCAAACAGTACATACTGCATTCATTCATTCAAGTATGTATGTGCAATGGAAGACCGTTGCAAATGATTGGAAAAAAGTGACATTACTTGTGTAGATTAAGTCGCATTACTTTTGTAGTAATGCACCATTGCCCTGATTGCAGAAAACCTGACCAGAGCGCAATACACCGACAATATATAGTCTGTGCTCATTAGAGGTGTAGTTTGGGCATTAATTTAGCAAAGGGCATTAATAAACAGAAACCTTTAACTAATTTTCTGTCCTGAAAGGAATCTAGACGTCCAGCATGTCTGTAACATGCCAGTTTGATATAAAAACAAGCGACTAAGTGGGATTACCTCTGTAGTTTTTGCAACTCGCTTCAATACATGGGCGTCTGAACCTAAATCTGTGGGATGACTTTTGTGGTTCCACTTTTTAGTCCGAATTGTTTAACATTTTGAGAGAGCAAACTTTACTAAACAAAGACAATCTAAGCTTTGTTTTCCTGAAAATAGATTTCTATTCCAGTACTTCAATTCATGGGCATCAATTTTCTATTTTTGCACTTCTGTTAGTAGAACAGCTTCAATATCTAATTTGAGGCACCTCAATTCTGTGACTTTGGCAACTCCTCTGTCCATAGCTGAAGAGCAAGCTGTCCTACTTTTAAAACGTTTTGCCCACTAGCCTGCCAAGTCTTTGAATACCTGCAAATTCCAATGACACATAAATGCACCTCTGAGGTGCAATGTACGTTGCAACCTAAAATTAAAGTATTGTTTTGACTGAAAGAGGTACCAGTATAATCAGCAATAATTCCTCTAACACCAAAGAAATAAACACAATTTAACTTTTATTTTTCTTGGTTAAAAAATTGTCTAGACTTTGATATTTCAGTCACAAGAAATGCACAAAGCCTGCTCTGGTTACATTCCTAATTTCCATCTGTTGCTACAATAGACTGTAGCTTCACACTTGCTGTTCAAGTTCCAACTTTTGACCCACCAACCCCAACAGTTCATTAACACATGGAAAAACAAGTAAAATAAACTGGATTAATCTCTATGAACTGTGTGCTTATAAACATATTTACACAAAATAAGCACAGTTGTATTTCATGTGACATTTTCCAGATTGTTAAACCAATGTGACAGAGCGTAGACTGCGTCCCAAACTCCTCTGTGTATGGAGCGCGCAGTTTGCTTCCTGAATGTGGTTTATTTCAGATTTAACTCTCCGGCTAGCACAGTCTGTACATGGGGACCTTAAATGGTGTGGCGCCTATTAAAACAGGCAGCGGTGGTGAAGGATCTCACCCAATCAATTCATTGAAAAATGAGCAGGGTCAAAGTCTCTACATAAAATCGAGTACATTTACATCTGTGCTGACTAACTCCATGGTGTAAGGTTCAATTCCATCCATGGCTGGCATTAAGAAAACACGCATTACTAAAACAGCACAGCAATTAAAAGTTACATTAATTACAAAAGTCATTCTCTGTAACAGCAGCACACAATTGTGAACCAAAAAATTGTTGTTTCATAACTTATTTGATCAAGTAAGAGCAGGCCCTTCAATCAGCCCGAGAGACAGCCATGGGTACGAAGTGTAGGTATCTTCATTATTTAGCCTCGGCATATGAGGGTGGGTGGCCAGTCCTCTTCCTCGCCATCTGGTCTAATCACTGACAAGGTACGGTCAGTATACTCAGAATAGCTGAGCTAGGGGCGCAGGACTCGAACAAATTTCTGCCCTGACGAAACTTTGACAAGTAAATGTTTACCAAAACTTTGTGATTTGCGAAAACTATGGTTCATGTAAAGTTGAATGTTGAAGTTCACATGCAAGTCTAAAATTAATTAATGAAAAAGTTCATAAAATTGACCACACAGAAAATGAATACTTCTACAGCAGTTGACTATTTTATCACGATGTGAGCGAGGACTACAAATAATCTCATAACATTACCAGTTCCTTACTGCATAGATATAATATAACATGCTTGCATAGTGCCTTTTAGGAATTTCTACAAACACATTATATGTGCTTTAGAAAATAACAGTTATGTTCGTATTAACAGCGCAAAACAAGTTGCATGCCTGTCTTCAGCAAGTAAAGTAATTCTTCCAAACAGAAGCAGATCTGAAAGAAATGGTGCTGAAACCGGGACACAACAACATAGCCATGCACAAAAAACTAATCAGCTGATATTACATGGAACACATTAAAAACAAGACCTTCATGTTAAGTTCTCCACCCAGCAACGATCAAGAGTAATATAACAATAGCTTATTAATTACACCGGAATCTCAGAATAACGCCATCTTTGGAAGTCGTATCGGGAACCACCTTATAGCGAGGTTGTTAGCTAAGGCTGAACTAAATTTGGGATCCAGGACCCTGACTGCATTAAATTATAATTCACAAGCTCCAGTGTTAAACATGCCTTCTGCATAACTTCATAGCATGATCAAACACAGCTTCAACCACACGATTTGTGTGGAGTCAAATCCTAACTCTGGTCTTGAGGAATGCAATACACTAAATGCTTCATAAGGGTGATACTTAGCTGCATACATACCCTAACTGTGAAGGGAAGAATGGCTTGAAAAGGTAGTTCGTTTTCTTTTCACAGGATTTTTTAACATCATAAATAGGTAAGTTATTAAACTGTATGCTGAAATTTGTATCACCAACGGGTATGTTTTAGAAGCAATAATAATAATAATAATAAAACAATATATAACAAGCAATAACGATAAGAATGAAATAATAGTAACAATAATAAACAAGCTTATGGCCATCTACTGTACTTTCATACAGGTTGGCAGAGTCTCAGTTCAACGTTTTACATGTGATACAAACCACAGAATGAACATTAACCCTTTAACACATGGTTTCCCATACATGACACAGGGTTAAAGGATGTAGGATTAATTGTGCAAAGAACACTTAAAACACGATTAGAGGTTCTAGAGCTGGGATTATCTTTCTGTTCATTAAATATCTTTGGGCATTTTTTCACACATCAAAAATGTTATCACCTAAGCGAGAAGTTTCAGTCAATGAGATCCTTGAGGAGGTAAAAAATCAGACGTAGCCTCCAGAAGTCAATGGTTCGAACACCTGAAAATTTTAACAACAGTAAAAAGTTTAATTAAAACAACAGCTATAATGGACACAATATACAAACAATGGAGTGAATTTTTTTTATAGTTTTGCACAGAAAAGCTCCACTTGCATCACTGTGTCAACTTTTGTCTTAGTGTACAGTAATCGACATCCTTTAAAACCAAAATCAGTTACTTTTTTAACAAGTTGCACCTTAATATCTATCAAAAGTTTTCTGTAATCGAAGGAGAAAGACAGAAAAGCATTCTGTCATTTGATTGCTACAGTTCCGTTAATGTTAGTTAGGGAATAACTTTACCTGTTTTTACCGTACTATATAGTTTTAGAGAAGTTTTGACAATTCTGTATTGCTACTCAGATTTCACTTTATGCCATAATTAATTAAATTTCTTGTGTGACATGGTGGTCTATTGGTAACACACTTGGCCGATGATCAAGTGGTTGCGGATTTGTAACAACCCTGGGAAAGTCGTTTGCACACGTCTGTCACCAAGATGCATAATTGGTACCAGGCTAATCCTGAAGTAAATGGCCAGTCCTGTGATCACTTAGGACCTTGGATTTTGTCCATAGCCAACCCAAGAGTCTATGCATGTCGAACTATGAGACACAGGACCTGACGTTATTATAATTTTTTACAATAACCCACTACAGAATTGGTACTGGCATTTTAGCTGCGAAGTAAGCGGTAAATCCTGCAATGCACTGGCCCCTGGGATTCGTCCATTGCCGGTTCAAGGGACCACAAAAGGGAAACAAGCACCTCCCCTATGTTCCACATGGAAGCTTTACTACATACATCAAGCCTAGTTAGCTGAACTTAAATTAGAACACTTTTCACCTTTATTCCACAGCTATTTGAAAACGTTTCTTCAGTTATGGTTTTGTTATACATCAAGGTTTAGGGCACCTCTGATGAGTCTCTCTTGGACATGCAATATATAAACCTGTCATTACAATAACAAGACATTGGAAGACTAGAATGCTATTACAAGAGGCTGGAGTATAATGCTAGCACTAACTGGAGGTAGAGCTGGCTGGTAGTGAATCTTGTCATCGAGAGTCTGTTGTTCTTGCGTCGATTTACGATAGACTGGGTTATCAAAGTTCATCACTCGTAACGGCTGTTTCACATGACAGCGATAGATAGCAATGCCAACCTACGATAAACAACAAATGCACAAAACATGTCATCATCACCATCATCTCTTCTATTGATTCCAAGGGACAATAACACATTGTGTAAATTAAGTAATTACAATTAATTAGTTTACTGAATTATAGTAAAATGGGATGAAAAGGATACACCCAAAAGAGACAAAAGTCCTGCTAAATTATGGCCACATATTAACACAGTAGCAGTGAGTTGTCTATTAGCCATATGACCTTTCGTTGTTATAAATATAGTTTTCTAGAAATAATCCAAATAATATAATGTCAAACTATGGTGACAAACTTAGGTTACCACAAAGTATCCTAGGTCTGACAGGTCCAACAGCCCTGGGGAACACAGTGGACGTCTTGAATTCATTCACACATCATGGACACCAGATCATTGCCAATGGTCCAGCAACCCCTAGATTCAAGGGCTGGAACTGAAAACGGGCTTCTTTGCTGGATTACTGCTGTTGGGTTAGTGCCTCAGTCAAATTACATTTTGACCTCAGGACCATGCTTCCAAGCAGTTGTTCATAAGCATCTGGTTACTTAAACAGCACCTCACAAGAACCTAACAGTGGTGCTAAGCTTCTATACATCTGTGGAAACAAATGTGTTAACTATCTTTCACATTTCCATCCGAACACCAGATGGCTTGAAACCACACAAAAATTAGAAATAAAAGCCATAGTATCATGTCAACATTAGGTGCGTCTATCTTAAAAAGAACTAACATTCAGGGTCAGTTATAAAGAAGACATTCTGTTTTAATTCCAGTTCAGTAAGGTGACTTACGATAAGAAATGCGACTGCTATTAGGACGAGTATAGTTATAATGGCGCCTGCTATCTGGCCAGGAGTTCGGCTCTTTTCCGTCGGTGCCACCACTTTCTCCACAAGAGAAGCTGAGCTGTTCCAAAGAGGAGAACTACTTCCTTCTGGTTCAAGCACACCTCCTGAACTCAAGGTTGTTGGAGGAGAATCTGGTCATAATTACAAACAACAAGTAAGGCATAAATTAGTCATAAATCTCATACTCCTGCACATATCAACCTTCATAAGCAACCTCGGACCACACAAGTTTTTATTGAAGTATGAATGCAACAGATTAGAAATAAATGAACAAGCATTGCAAATGCTCATTGTGAAAGTTCCAACACTGAACTATCCTGTTTTCCTGGTATAAATTGGTATTCAAACTCAAGACATAGCAGAGAAAGGCTGAAGTGTTTTTTTTACAATGATGGTGTATATACTCACCAGCCTTTCATCAATGCTTCATTTTATCATTTCTTATCCACCACAATGTGAATGTTCAATGGTAAAATCTACTGAAGTAATACCTAAGTGAGCAATTCACATCCGCAGTTTAGTTTTATTTTGAAACTATTCCCACCTGTGTGACTATGCACTGCAACAGTCTCTCTGAGACAGGTCTTTTCATCTTCTGCGAGGTAGTACAGCACTTCTGCATGATCGGGGCAGAGACACGTGTAACCTCGTGATGATCCAGTTGGCAGACAGATATGGGAACAACCACTACCTAAGCAACGATTCACACCTGAAAAAAGCAATCAAAATTTGGTTTGAAGTGAATATGGAAAAGAGGATTTTAAGAACTGGGTTAAAGGAAAGATTTATAAAAAAAATAGTCCTAAACACTGACATTTATTAAATTGATTTTTGAATCAATAAAGACAGAAGAAATGACTGATTAGCTAAGTACTAAGTGGAACTACAGCCTCAGTGACTGATTAATGAGTAGAAATTAACACAAGCACTTTGGAAGTATATCTGTCAAAGTGAACAAAATTGTATGCTAGTAATAGTTACCCGAGGGTTGCTTCAGACGGTGGTGTATCTGTACACCCATTGGTGAGTGCAGATCCATTGCAACACGCCTGACAGGTGTTTGTTGACTGCCAGTGAACTTATTCACCTGGAAGATGGACTCTGCCTCCCAGTCAGTCCAGATGACAAAATCCTTTCAAAGAAAGAAGCAACCTTTTACATTCTTCCAAGAGCAGCAAAACAACAAATGTCGACTAAAAAACTTTAAATGAGCTGAAACAACGAGGATTTCTGCCTGAAGAAAACAAAGGAGCGACAGCGATGGCAGTGGAAGCTGACGAGGTTTTGTTTCAGGCCGTACGTCAAACCCCAACCACGTTCTGCGAGGATTGTTTCCCACCACCAGACAAGACCACTATTTCCTTCGACCTCGAACTCACAATTTCACACTCCCGCGAAAGGACGACCGAAACTATATCTCCAGAGTCCTCTTCAAAAATCTATATCCTAACTAACTTCATATCTGGCCTACATTTTCTCTTAATCAGCCATAACAAATTGATCTGATAAAGTAACCGATATAACTATATTAACTTGTAAGCAGAAATGCATCTTTGACATTCTGTGATTGCGTTGGAAACATGGCGAAGAGTGCGAGAGGTACCGAGTTCGAAAAGATTGTTTCAATTGCATTAAATTGAACAGTGCTTTTGTCAGGCGCTAAATTAAAGAAAAGATATTATTATTATTATTATATGTACGATATATCTATCTAGCGATGAAATTTATGGTTACAGAGTATCATAGAGTTACTCAGTACTCACGGTAGAATATCCATACAGCAGACGCTCACCTCAAAGATAGCAGCTGAAAACGGATGTCGTAGATATTCATTTGTTGAGAAAATGATACGTCGATTCAAACCATCAAAATCACAGCTTGAGATTGTCTGCCGCTTGGCATCGACCCAGAACAGAAGATTGCTTTCATAGTCTAAATACCAAATTCAATCAATCAGTAACGTCACAATGGCTTAATTTGTTCAATACAACTGACTAAAAATTAATAAGCAAAAACAATCAATGAACAAATTGGGGAAGTATGCATATATAAATAATCTGCAGAATAGCATAAATGCAGACAATTGTAACCATATGCACATGAGTATCTGTATGTTGTATACATAGCCTTTTAGGGACATCTCAGAAGTACTGAAAGGTTCCTAAAATGTGCTTTATAGAAGTCCAGATACACATATACAAACATATTGCAAAGGCTAAGTAGTAATCAGTTACCTGGAGTTGTGACTGTAGTCCCATTATTCTATGTTACACACCCTACTGTACTACATGCACATTGGTAATTATTCCTTGCCCCTTTTCGAAATTAATCGCACGATTAAAATTTTTAAGGCGATTAATTTTAACGCATGTCACAATAGATAACAAGTACCATTCTTTTACAATGCATATATCAATGATGGCAGTCAATAAACAAAAAGCACACAATGCTTTTTACTACATATTTTTACTTTGAGTGTTTACTTTTAAGTTTAAAGTTTAAACGCGGTTTTATCAAGAATTGTTTCAGCGCATTTCTAGAAATAATTGGGCGCAGTGAAAATCGGTAAATTAACAAATTTAATCGCGCTAATTAATTGCATTAGTTAATAACTGCGTTAAATGCCCATTAGAGAAAAACATTTCCTAAACTGACCAATTGCAAGACCGTTTGGCCACTGGAGATCTGAACTGATGAGCTTCGTCCGGTGGCTTCCATCAAGGTAAGACTTTTCAATTTTTGTGTCAGAGCCCCAGTCTGTCCAGTACATACAACTGAATCAACAAAACAAAAATCTAACACTTCAGTCATCGATATACACATTACAAAACCTGTTTCATTAAATAAAATTTAATAACTGTGATTGTCATCATGATCTTGAGCTAGTTTGCCACTGTCACCAAAACCACTGATGCATGCAATATGAAGGCAGCAATAATCGCATTATAAAATTACATGAATATCAGTCACAGCTATTATATTCATTAATGTCGTCTTCAATGAAAAATTTAATTTTAAAATATTGCAAACTCTCTTCACAAACCCTGACTTTGCCATTATCAAGAAGTTTTGGCTGGAATACAGACATTGGTCAAACAAAAGAAATTTATTTTGCCCAACTCAACAGAGAATTACCAGTTTCGCATGAAATATCAGCTACCAATCAGTCATCAAGCGATTGAGAGTGACCACTCAAACGCTGGCCCTTTAGTTCACTCTAACTGACACTCTAGCTGACACGCTAACCAATTCTAAATAACTAGTTCAATGAACTAACCTCTGACCCTGGCGTGGATCAACAACGATGGCTCTAGGTTCATCTAGGTTAGTGTTGATGAGAGTCTTGCGCAGGTGAATGTCATCTGACAACGTTAGAACATCGATGCGATTGTTGCCAGTGTCTGTCCAGTACAGGTTCTTGTGGATCCAGTCGTAGGCAAGGCCATCTGGTGTGGAAACGTCGTGATGAACAAGTACACTGACGTTTCTCTGAGAATTGTTTGAGACCTGAACCCTAACATCATCAATATACAACCTCTGAGCAAAACATAGAAAAACAAAACCAGGCTAATTACGTGGTTTGTCAATTACAGTAGTCACTGTCATTGGTTCAAACAGAAAAACTGATTTCTGAAAGTAAAACAAGCACAGCACTTTCATCATTCAAGGTCTGTACAGTCAAAGACCAGTCCTCCATTTGATTTGCCATTACATTTTCAAAACCTACTACAACTGTTGCTAAGTTATATCACAAAGCAACTCACATGTTGATTGTTTCCAAGGCAATGTCTGTCCAGAAGAACTTGTCCTCTTCATAGTCGTAGTCAATTGCCACAGCGCTCTTCAGGCCATCGACCAGCAGCTGATAATTCCCAGAGTAGAGATTAATCCGGCGAATGTCATGACGATTTGCAAACAGAAGAGTAGGTGATTCACCTAAAACACCGTTCACATTACACCCTTAATAGCCATTTGAAAACAACCTCTCTGTCCGGGCTGGAGTTGGGAATGCTTCTGAGTAGCTATGAATCACAGTAAAAGCAGCATTACAAATGCACAAATTCTCTGTTTATGTTGCACTCTTGTAACGTAAGGATAAATGGTGCAAAATAAATTTTCTTTTAACCTCTGCAAATACACGTAATTTCCTGTTACTTTGTAACATGACACGACAGATCAACCAAGAATGTTATCTAAATGTATGAATGCATATATAAATAACACAAATAAAACCTTGTAAAACCTTGATTTCATCACTATATTTCAAGAAATCACTTGATAAGAAATTGTGAACTGTTTCTAGCATGCAACGGTTTCCTGCAATAGTTCAAAAAAATGCACTACCATGGTCTTATGCAAGTTCATGCCAGATTGAAAATGCATGTGTAAATACTTGTTCACATAAAGACTTATATAAACTGAATGATATAACACTGACACACTGGTGCCACAGACCTACCAATGGCACGGCATGTCTTGTCCACGGAATCCCATTCATATCCTGCACGGCAGCTGCACTTGTATCCACCCTTTCGGTTCTCACAGATCTGGGAGCATGCTCCAAACACTGCACATTCATCGATATCTGTCATAAATCATACATCAGACATTTTCTATATCTGTTCAGAATATAGACATCATAATAGGTTTTAAGCTTGCAACACTACAGTTGATATTTGTTATTTGTTCACAGAAAAATAGTGATTCTTTCCCCGTATGTTAAAGAAATCTATCATGTTTCTTGGCACATAAATAGGAATGTTGACCAAACATGACTAGTGCTCATTTTGGGTCAGCATTGACCAGGACACTTTACGGATAGAAACATGAGACTGTTACCCAGTTGAAACAAAAAACTCATTAACTTATCACTTTAACGACAAGCTGCATTGGTTTCCCAGTAACTTTTAGTACATGCTCGTCGTTAATTCGTTAATCAGCTCAATTTATCAGTTTGCATTAACGAGACAACACTGTTTAGCATTTATTGTTTAAACAATTCCTGATCTTTACATCTTTCTCAGCAGTCTGTAATGAGTAAAACTCCACTGCAGATACCTTTACACGTTCTTAAGTCGTTGTGGAGTGCGTAACCTAGTGGACATCTGCAGTAGAAGCCGACATAAGTGAATTCACAATGATGAGAACAACCTCCATTGTTTACGTTACACGGATTGGCTATAAATAAAATAGATGAAAAACAAAAAAGCACATTACTGAGAAGTTAGTGTCTATGAATTTTTTTACATTACACGAAAGAAATGAGTTATTACGGAGGTCTATGCTAATTACAGGACCCAAAATCACAGTACAACGCAGAATGTGTGTGGCAGATGTGCAGCATTGATTGACTGACAGATTGATTCACTGAGGTTGACTGACTTATTGATTGACACATTGGAAGCAGCTTTAGAAACAATTATCTTAACACACAGTCAGATTGATTAGTATTGCAAGATGACTACAGTGAAACTTTGATAGGACATAAGATTTTAATCACTGAATAAAAACAATGGCAGTGGTTCAAAGGTTCAACTTTCACGGCAGTGATCTGCCTGTGATAATTGTGTACAGGATGCATGGTACCTGAGCATCAGACTTTTCACTTATGCACTTTGGTTCGAATCCCAGACTCACCATATGAAATCAATATACATCGCGATGTCGAACTGCGTGTAACCCCACAGGCCAGCATAAAAATACGACAATTTCTATGCTGCCACAGTACAAAGCCATTACAGGGTGCCTCACAAACAAACAACTAAGCAGGATAGGCCATAGAAAACAATTATAAGCACCTACTGAAATCCAATGTACACAGAGAATTATGCAGATGCTTACTGTGGTTGACACAGAGGCTGGTCGTCTCATCCTCGCCTAAGCCGCAGTTGTCTACTCCATTGCACACAAGACGAATGTCAATGCAGTTCAGCTTCTTTCCTCGACTGCAGTCAAAGGTTGTGTGTGGATCACAAGGCAACTCTGCATGAAGAAAAGACAATTTAAAGAAAACCAGAGCATAAAGATATGAACTCTGAAAACAGTAATAATTAGCACAATATTTGGTCTTATTCTTTCATCTCAACCTTCTGAATGCAACAGTGCTGTGTGTTTGCTAGTGCTTCTCATTAAAGAATATACTTACTTACTTACTTACAAATGCTACTAGACACATTCTCCCTTAGCTCCATCTTGAAAGAACTTGGTGTGGAAAGCACCTAGGTGGATATCTTGAAGGGGTGCAATAAAATAATCCCAAAATTGCCTTCCACAAAGAACAGCAGAGAAAGAGTGTTAGGATTCCTTGTATTTTACAGCAAGATTAGTGGCAATAAACAGTATAAATATAAATTACGATAACCGGGATGATAAACATGAACAATGATTGATATTTTTGCCGGTCATGAACTTTTAAATAAGTGACTGACAATTCTTAAAATATGTAATTTAGTCATCATGCTGAAACAGTTCCTTTTACCTTGTGGGCAATTTCGTTCATCTGATGCGTCATGGCACTGGGCAATTCCATCACATAACAGATGCTTTGGAATACAGCTTCCAGTAACAGCACATTGGTATTCCAAGTCACTGCATACTCTTTCTCCACCTTAATCCAGTAAAAAAAAACAATGTAAAACAAACTTCATCAATTTGCATCTCCCATGGCAAAACAAAGTTTTACATGGACCAATTATGTTAAAATCAATGTAATGTAATAAATAATAATGAGAATTTGTAAAGCACCAAAAGTAGCAAGTTACTTTTAAGGTTCTATGCAGTTATTGCCTAAACTTCAATTCAGAGTAAATGTTACTGCCTCTCAATATTCCAAATTTGATAGAAAAAAGGGAAATATTCCTACACATTAGAGTAAAATCGAAACCTAATCTCAGTTCATATATCTGTTGCAGTAAATCTTTATAAAACAAAAAAATACAAACAAATATAACAAAATAGCAAAATAATGTCTTTTTCTAAATATAATATAGCACTTACAGTTCTTCTCATCGCTTCCGTCGAGGCAATCGTCATCTCCATCACACTTCCATGCCTCGTGGATGCATTCCCGGCTGGAATTGCACATGAACTCACTTTCCCCACAAAGCTTCAGGTGGTGGGGAGTGCCAGTGCAGTTATGTTCGTCTGATCCATCCTGACAGTCCACATCACCATCGCACAGCCACCCGGCAGGGATACAGTGCATGTTCCGACACTGCCACTGAGAACTAGTGCAGACCGCAGGCTCTGCTGAAAAATAATAGCATAACAGTATCATATAAATGAACCCAAATGGCATGGAAGTGTTGTCAATACAGGTATATAATCATGGAAAGTATTATGGTTTTTTCAGTTCAGCAGCAATCTACTGAATTATCACCCAAATTCAACAGCAGCTAATGTTAAGGCATACACTATAATAATATAAGATCTTTGTTGATTAACAGTAGGAAGCTCTTTTAATTCTTTTTGCAAATAACTGAAACATGTTTGACTGTAAAATCGTAGTGTTTTGAAATAAATAAAATCATAACATCAAATTCCAATAATAAGCATACATGCATATGAACTATTAAGTTAATATTGTTTGAAATGCCACATTACTAAATTATTAAGTCTCTAGAGTAGACTGAAGTGTATTTGTTCTTCCAGTAAATATAGCACAGATAATGTTAGAACTGCTTAGAGTGCTGTGAAAAGGCAAAGGAATGGTATGAAACAACATCGAAATGGCAGTATAATATTCTTGACACCTGCACAAAAATGCTACATCAACAATAAGACAATATGATTGGAGTGAGGCATTTGTCTCAATGATTTATTGTGATCGATAGAAAATATTACCAACCGCATCCCACTTCATCCGATCCATCTTCACAGTCATTGTCTAAGTCACATAACCACCGTGATGTGATGCAACGTTTGGACTTTCGACACATGAACTCGTCTGTCCCACAAGTTCCATTTCCACCTTTAAAAATAAAGAACATCATAGGAAAGCAAATGATTCAAACAATTCAATTAACTGATTCACAGAGAGAGTACAAATTGTTCTGAAGTCTACAAAAATACAGAACATCATACTCAAAATCACAAGTAGAATTCATGGACAGTGGACACAGCACAATTTATACTCACCATCCGATATGACCACTATATATTAACCACAGACAACCCATTTCTCTCAAGTAACAAAAGGACAGCGTCCAGTATTCATGGATATTATGCAGCTTTACAGTAACCTGAGACACAATATGGCTTTCAGGTAACCATTCATAAAACACAGAGCTTTATAGTAACAAAGGATACAACACAGCATAATGCAGCATTCCAATAAAAAATCAGGTCAATCCTAATGAAGTCCATCTTAGATTTGGCTAGTAAGAACTGTTTTCAAAGCATCTTAGAAGACTTACTGTATAAAATTAATGTCCTCATAAATAAATTTATACGTACCAATGTATAGGGTATACGTTTGTTAGCAAAACAAATTATGCCCTGTAACTATTACAGTAACTATTGAGACATTCTGGTATATAAAACCAAGAAATGGTTTGTGACACTTTGTGTAGATACTTACAAACAGATCGATCTTCATCCAAGCCAGATGAACAGTCTTCATGTCCATCACATTTCCATATGTTGGGAATGCAAGCCTTTCCGACTCCACAGCTGAAATGATCAGGTGGACAATCTCTCGTCTCTGTCAAACAAATCAAACAAAACAACTTAATTCATTCTCACATTTAGTAGCGGTGCTGGTGCTAAATAATCGAAGAACAGCAATCCCTTAAGCTAGCCCTGAGGCAGCCATGGGTATAAAGTGTTAGTGACTTCATTTTCTTAACCTCGGCATATGAGGGCGGAGACCAGTCCTCTCCCTTGCCGTCTCATCTTCCCACTGACAGTGTACTCATTATTGCTGAGATGGCTAGCAATAATAACGTCGTAAGAAATAATAATAGTTTTAACAATAGTCTTATTGTTGGCATTCTTATTGGCATATACCAGTATTGCTCTGTTGTCATAGCCTTTGAAACGCTTAGCTTAATATACATCAGGAAAGATTGCCTTCAGCAGAACTTGTGGTTATCACAAATACTTTATCTCAGTGCGGGGAAACAAAACATATCTCAGTTCTATGTCAACATCTTTCTATAGCATAGATAGGAAAGTTTTGGCATTGGGCCCATTTTCCTGGCAAAACCGTGCAGATTATCCTTGCTGGATAATGCACACAAATTTAACAGTGGTGTGCCCTGATGAACTGTTTCTTCAGACTGTCATAATTATGCAAGTCCAATACCCCTATGCTTCTGAATTTGCATGGAGGTAACAAACCAACAAAATCATGACTTGCTGTGTCAATATCATATTAACATAGTGGGGTAAGAAAGCAAACTCACATTGACAGCTATAGTTGGCCGTTTGCTCTGCAAATATTATGCTAGTCTTGCAGGCCGCCTAAAACTTGTCGCTGGGCCGTCTGCCGCTTGTGGCACATCGTTTGTTCACCTAATTCTATGGCCATCCAGCACTTCAGCTTGATAGCTTACTGGAAATTCTTAAGCAAAGGCAAACCATTCCAGATCAAACAAGTCTCTCCTAAATGATTTTGAATGCAAAATGGTATATGATCTATTGACTTTAATTGCAGTAGTAAAACTTTAAAAACAAGAACAGTAATAATAAAAAACCATCAGTACAGATTAGCCATTCAAGAACAATACTCCCCTAACTTCAGTTTCTAAGGGATCATATGTACCTTGGGTAATAATAATAATAATAAAAATAATAATTGTTATAATTTTACAACTTCATCTATGTATTCATGGTTTCATTTTAATTTCTGCACATCTGCGTACTACGGCATCCATTCATAACCATATTCATTCATTCATTCATTCATGCATGCTATTATCCATGCACTTTTGCATTCACTTATCCCTTTAATCAATTCAACCTGCATAGATCTATGCATCATGCATCCATTCACACATGCATGCATTTACTTCTGCCTATCTTAAGATTCATAGACTAACCACAGAATTGTGAGCTTTCGTCAGAATTGTCGGTACAGTCTGGTTCTCCGTCGCACTGCCATCGTAAGGGAATACACTGACCGTTTACACAGCGAAATTCATCTACAGCGTTACACACTCGAGGACCTAGAAATCACCACAAAAACATAGATCATTTTTTTTAAATTATGCATACTAAGTTTTTTATTGTGTCAAAGCGCCCTTGTAATGGCATGTGCCATGTTACGGCACTGTAGAAATAGTCGTATTCAACATCCTTAATAGGTCAACAAACTTAATAAGGGATCATTTGCAGAGGATTTGAAGTTGAATATTCTTATATATTATTAAAATGAAAATTTTAAAGTGTGAAGTCACACAGAAAAGCGTCTGAGGTGCAGAATATCTTTAAATATATTAATATATACAAACTTTCATTAATATCTATGTAAGGTAATTACATTCTTTGTATATATTATTTAATACAAATATTCTTTAAACTTGTGTATAATTTAAATTCAATGTTAATATTGTCTACACAATATATAATTAGATGCCCAGATGACCACTTACAACTTTAATGATTATCACAAAAGACAGTCTCTCAAGTGAAATCTGAAAGGGAGATGTGGCTTTGGGTTCCAAGCATTAGTCACTTCAGTTTCTTAGTTTCAGCCATTAACTCCAATATTAATTACATTAGCCAACACATGAATGGATAACAATAATATGAGATTAATGTACCAGATGTTAATATTTGAATCAGAGGAGTCAGAATACACAGGAGTCCATACCTAGGCTAATAAATGAATGGATAATAATAATAATAATAATAATAATATGAGATTAACATGCCAGACTTGAATCAAAGGAGTCAAAATACATAGGAGTCCATACAGCCTATCCATAAGCTAATAGTAGGAGTCCATGCATCAGTCTATCAGTTACCTAATAGAAAGGAGTCCACACCTCAGTCTATTAGTGCATATGGGGTGGCCAGTCCTCTCTCTGGCATTATGAGTTTACTCTCCATCTGTTGAACACATAGGTCACAAACAGATTGCTTGCAGTCTCTGATTTACTGCTTCACTTCATGACTGCCTTTGAAACTATCTGAGATACCATACTATGCATTTGGGCAGCACAGCCACGGCCAGCCAGCGTACTCCTTTCAGCCTACACATCTCCCAAAACAACAAGAGATTGTTTAAGTTTCTCCAGCCAGGCACACCACCAACCTTGCCAGCTCTGGACACCACCCATTTACCACTTAGATCTGCTGGCATTAACTCAAATAGCAGAGCTAGTATTTTTTCCCACAACCAGTGGCACTGTACTGCCCCAGTTCCCTCATTTGCCAGATAGGAGTTGCCTGATTAAGAAGCTCACAGACTAGGAAACTGTCATAAATAACCTTGCCAACAGCTGATTATATCAAAACATCAAAACAACAGCATTTTCCTTTACTTTGTACACTGTTTGGGATGGTGTCTAGTTGAAAAGACAGACTGACAGACACACACACACGCACACACACACAATGACACTATATACTGCTTATACTATGCTGCAGCTTGACTGATTGGAGGTATACCTAGGTTTGGGCATATATCCAGCTTCACATGGATAGAATAGGACTGCTTGCAGATGCACAAACACATCGAGTTTTGTGGTCTTAATGCTTACGCGTTATTACCCTGTGGGTTGTGCTCCACCTTATCTTAGGAAGTTGTGTGTCTAGGTCTCATTCATTCCTGGCAGTAGATTTCTTTGCTTCATTGTACATGATGATGTAGTTGTTCCTCGAACCAGAACATCCACAGTGCAGCATAGAAGCTTCGCTGTGGTCAGTCCAACTTTCTGGGATAGGTTGCCTAGCATCTTACAAAATAACCTCCTTGGTCTTTCTTTACCTCTATTCTGTAAGTACTTGAAAACCATTTTGTTTGATCCAGGGTTTTGAAAAGGTGCTATATAAAACTGATTACAATTACAAAAACTGCAATTGCAAACATTTAGCAGTGATCGGAGCAAATGTATTGTATTGTATTTAAGCATTTGTAAAGCGCCTCTAGTAGAGTGAAGGTCTTCCTTTGTGTCTCTTCCCTTTGAATCAGTCAACTGGCAATAACCATTCTTTCGACATATTCAAACCATTAGAATGTTTGCTGAATGACTTCATACAACCTAGTCACTTGGTAGTATAACTTCTGCCTGAGCACATGCTTCAGAAGCTAAACTGCTTTCTATAGTACTTAAGTATCACTTGGCATCATTCAGTGGACCACCTGCAACGTCTGTCTTTCACCATTTCATCTTCTCCGTTCATTCCTCAATCACTTGTACTACACCAGATACAAAACTGACAGAAACACAGGGAGGCTGCCACCCACGCTGGTCCCATAACCCAGGACCAGTAAACAATTATTGCATTGAATGACAGCTCTGGTTATGTGATACTACTGGACCAAAAAACCTATTAAGTCGACCTACCACATTCACTTTCATCTGAGTTATCTTGGCAGTCATCCTCCTCATCACATTTCCACTGAGTTGGGATGCAGTTGCCATTTGAACAAGAGTACTGCGAAAGGCTGCAGTACTCATGACCTGTCAAAACAACATGTGAAAGCAACAACATGATGTCAAGCAGAAATCATGAAATAAATGTACCAAACCTTTTGTGTAAATACTGCAGTCAAAATGCAAATGTTCAAATAATAATGAAAGCAGTTGCATAGTTATGAAGTTGTCTGTATGTTTGTCAATTTTATGCACATCCTATATATGTATATTTACGGTCCTAGGAAACCCGGGGAATGTATTCCATGGGCTACTCCCCCGAAAAAAGCAGCTCCACTACACCCTGCGCCCGAGATTACATGACCATTTTATTCCACAAGCGGACAATCTCTCACGCAGATCGTTTATATTAAGAATGTTATACTCTGTATAAATGTATGTACACCAAAGTGCGGATATGCAATTGGTTGAATAAAGAATATACTTACTTACTTACTTAGCAAGCCACTTAATACAGCACATTTTAAATGCCTCTCAAAGGCTCTGAATACCTCACAAAGTACAAGTTTTTTTGGTATATCATCAGACATGCTCAGTTTTTCTTGAACTCGTCTATTGAGACCTCTGACTACCAGTAGGGCCATGTTACTAGACAGAAGGATCCATAAAACTATTAGATCACATATATAGGCCACAACCATTCAACAATATGTCATCAAGTGCAGGCTCTTAGCCAGAAACAGAGTAGGGCGTCCAAAATCATTCGAACTTCGAAGTTGCGACAGCCCGACGCCATGAGGGTACGAAGTCACAAACAACTGAAGCCAAGACCGCACGAGTCCCAAGGCAATGCCCCTACCCTCCTACATTGAATGACCGATGGCAAAACTATATAACAGTTTTGTTTACATACAATGATACAAACAACAATCTGTTAACTTCAGATGGCGAACCTATGGCACACGTGCCCAAAGTGGCACGTGTTCAAATTTTTGGATATTAGTGGAATTTGGAGCATCCCCCAAAATTTCAAATGTAGAAATAAAAAATCACTGTAGAAATCCACATTTACTTTTATGAAGGACTTTATTGCAACACCATTCTAAAACCATCTTTGAAATAATGTCTTTTAATTAAAACAATAATATACTGCAAAGTTCCGTGGGGCACCCGACGGTGTTTTGTAAAATATTTTAGCGGCATTTTGGGATGCACTTTAAAAAGGTTCACCATCCCTGACCTATGGGTTTTGATCCCTACACTGAATGTCCTATGGGCGTTGATCAAATTTGTAACAGTTTAGTTTACATACTATGATACAAATAACAATCTGTTAATTTCAGATGAAGGAAGGTATGAATTATACACTATATCACATTTAACACAAACTATTTTTCCTTTCAGCAACCCGTCCAATCCAACCATGCACAATTTATGCCTGTCCAAAATAATTTCCAATGGTCCAAAATAATTTCCACTCGTCCAAAGGACAGGTGGATGGGGCTGGCTAAGGGTTTGCTCAAGTTCAACAGCTTCTACACCTTATTGCAACATCATCACACAATACACAGTACCCATATAACAAGTGTTCAAATACAATACAATACAATAACTTGACTCTGTAGTACAGTGCTGTCCAACCTTTTTGACACCGCGGGCCACCGAAGAAGTAATTTTTGAAGCCGAGGGCCGCACCAGTCAACTCAAAAGCAGCGACTAAAATTTATTGAAAATTATTAACTGTATTATAATTAATTATGGAGTAATCATAATGAATGCGTCTTGGGAACTGGATTTTGTCAAATGATAATCCAAGTTACGAACGAATAGCTATGCAAGTAGGCCAGTGACTGTCTTTTACTTCATTTTAACAGAAATTGCACATATTTAGCGAGCTGCGGCGGGCCACTTAGAATGGCGGGCCGCATGCGGCCCGCAGGTTGGACAGCACTGCTGTAGCAGATACTCAAGACACAATACAGACTGATTTTAAGCTTTGCATAATACATAATGTCAATGTTTTACATTAACAGGCAGTGGCGTAGCCAGACCTCTTTTCAAGAGGAGGCACAAGAGGAGGCAAAATGTACCCATGGAGCAAACAAGAGGAGGCAAAATTTATCCATGGAGCAATAGACGAAAATCGTAGACTTTTTTTTCCTGACGACCTTTTTTAGGGGTAGTATAATTCACAGCAATTACTTTTTAAGCATGTCTGAAACTAACAGTTGCTTTTTCAGCATGTCTGAAACTAACAGTTGCAAAGCATAATCAACGGAATAGAGAAAAACAAGAATAGTTGCAGTACTTCAAATGTGAAACATTGAAAACGTGACGTAAAATTACAATGCTCAGTAATTTTAAAGACACCAGTTAAAAGAAGATTTTGTACAAATTAGTTTTACACTGTGGCAATATATTATTTATGAGCTCTATGAGAATGAAGTAAAATTACGACAGTAATTTAAAAACACCAGTTGATAAAGGAACCATAATCAGGGGCTTCTATCCCTATACACGGTGGGCTCAAGTTGAGCCCAGTGAAAAACAGGGGGGAGTGTTTCTTTTACAAGTTACAGATCTCTTCACTCACAGTAGGGGGGAAGGAGAGGGATTGAGCCCGGTTGTTTAGGGGGGATAGAAGCCCCTTACAAAGTTACCATAATTACTATTTACTAATCCTAACGGTATAACGGTTAAACCCTAGTTTACGTTGCTAAATTATTTTACATTGTTGCTTTAAAATGGAAGCTGCAGGGATTGATGAGAATGATTTCTTGCCTAAATGGAAATTTGATTAAATAGAAGCTGGATGATGGAAATAATTGTTTCCGTAAGTATATAAAGTTGGATTGATGAAACTAGGTCTTTTCTTCAAGAGAAGCTTCGTTACTAATTATAACTAATAACCATAGGCGTTATTACTAATAACCTGTCGTTACCTGTGTATTTCTTCGCTGGCTTTTGGCTGGCAAAAGATAGCACAATCTGTCGAAGTTTCTTATTTGGCGGCCCCGCAGACATAATAATGACTATTGACGAATTGACGAATGAGTCGGAATGACGATAATACACAATAATTCGATTAGTACAATTTACTTGAAAAATACTGAAGTTAGGCGTTTGTTACCGGAAACGAAAACTGTGTCTGTGTGTCAGGAAATAGTATACGCCGTACGGTACAACATTCGCTTGAACAGTGCAGTAAGTAAGTAAATTGCATGCAGATTTGTATGGCGATGGAGTTCGGGCAAGAGGAGGCAAATACGGGAAAATCCAAGAGGAGGCAACTGCCTCCTCCTGCCTTCATGTGGCTACGCCTATGTTAACAGGCCCTACGATGAAATACTTTGTGCCACTGTGACTCACATCAGCTTTTTCAATCTGAACCTCTTGAACTAGACTAATGCATTAGATTATGATTATGATACTGCATTGACTTCTAAAATCCTATTTTTGGGTGTATGCCTACACAATAGATGCATCCTTAAATAGTCCACACACAGTCCATCAATCAGCTGTGTCAAACATTGCTGTTAGACTGTTAGTACTGTATTGTATTGTATTTAAACATTTATGAAGCACCTCTCACAGCGAACACCAATCAGAGGCATGGGACTGAGCTATGGCCGTTCTCACACGAGGAACAAAAAAGGCTGTGTTCCCATATTAAGGATCCTGAGTGGCCGAGTGGGTTGGTAGCCTGCTCGTCACGCCGGCGCCCGGGTTCGCTTCCCGGTCGGTGGTTTATCAGAGATTAATTTCTCGGATCTTTACTGCGGGTGGCTCGGTCGCATTATAAACGTGGAGTACAATACAACACACAATACAACACATCACAATACAACTGGGGCGCGGTGGTTTGGAGGTATGTTCGGGTGCCTTGCAGCTGGAGGGTTGCGGGTTTGAATCCACCTCAAAGTCGCCGCGTAGGGACCCTGGGCAAGTCCTTCACTCGCAATTGCTCATGCGCTTCGGCGTGAAACTCCGATTCAGCGTCATCAAGAGTAGTCGGGAGCGCCTCTGAATGGGAAATCTGGTAGAGGCGCTATAACAAGTGTTCAAATACAATACAATACAATATAAAGCCACACCATGCCTTCTCATGCATTAAACTCATTTCATGAGCAGGATTCCACAAGTTTGGTGCCATGAAACTGAAAAACGAAGACATCAGACAGAAATATGAAAAGCTGATAGAGAGGGGCACAAGTAATCAAGATAGCATAGCAGATATGTGGGCAAACATATAAATACAAGTACAAAGAGCAGCTTACACAACATAGTGGGATGAGCTCACAAGAAACCCAAAAACCAGTGGATATCCGACAAAGTGTTAGAACTTGTGGAGGAAACAGAAATATAGCAAAGCAAAAAACCAACAAAGCAGACCAGAAATAATTTAACCGGCTCACTAGATACATGTGAAGAAAATTACACAGACAAAAACAACTGCATGGAATGACAAGAGGCAGTTCTACGAAACTTTCAAGAGAAAAATCGTACAGTAATCATTTATTTTGATCAATTAGATAAACATGCATTGATTTTTTAAATGATAACAAATTAGGCAGCCTACAGATGTCGTGGGATAGACTATTTCAAAACAGAGGGTCCAACACACTTAATTGAAAATGGTCGAACCATGATCTACGGTAGTATGGTGTGCATGGAAGTCAGATGTACTAGAAAAAACCTCACTGGAAAAACAAGAATAAAATATGCTAAAATGCAGGCTCACCAAGCTTAGAAAAGACTGTTCAAAAGAATGAAAATGAGTTGCCGGTTCCTATATTAAAGTCTGCCTATGTGTAATCCCATGAGGTCAAGGATAATCCAAAGAGGTCAAGGTAAATCATCGGACTGGCCTTGACCTCATGCTTACTGCCAGTTGTGGCCTTGTTAGCATCATTTGTATCAGTAATAAGTCAATGTTGACCACTCAGTGCCAGTATATGTTCAATCTCCAAAAGAATCTTCCTGTACATTTCAGCGTAACTGTTATAATTATCTCTTATAATTATGTATGTCCATTTTCCAATTAACTTTTATGCAACCACTGCATCAATTAGCTCGATGTAAAGAGGCTCTTTGTAGCTCAGTTGCATCGAGTTGCACTAAAGATGTATCATTAAACATGAGATTCAATAGCTTAGATCAGAAAATGCGGGTGCGGGCCGAATCCCCTAAAAATGCGGGTGTGGGCCGAATCCCCTAAACCGAAATCCCCGAAATTGATTTTCTAAGTCCGACCCGAATGAATATACTTAACAAATAAATATTTGAATAGGCAGTATATCGATATACATCAGTGTTTCTTAACCAGTGTTCGACCGAACCCCTGGGGTTCGGTGAGCCAGTGCCAGGGGTTCGGCAGAGGTCCTCTGAAATATATACATATTCAGGGTCAGTGAGTGTGAGTGAAAAATCATTTCCTATTTTATTTTTATTTTTCGACTTTTATTTAATAAATTTTGTTTGAAATAGATTGCCTACCATTGAATGTATTAATATTGTATCACATTTTGGTACAATTTTTATTTCCTTTTGTTCCCACTAGTTAAAAAATTATTGTTCAAACTTGAGTGGTTCGGTGAGTGGTCATGGATTTCTCTTGGGGTTCGGCTCCCTTGAAAAGGTTAAGAACCACTGATATACATCAAGCCACGCTAGGTCTTTGTCATGTTTACAATTTAACTTTCTAGAAAACTGTTTTCGGAAATCGAGCTTTTTGTCTGTTTTCAGCGTTTTCGGGGATTCGGGTTTCGGGCTGACCCCGAAAATGCACTACACAGAGTTCATAGGTGTTCAATGGAAAGCAGTTCTGATCATATATGAAGCCACACAACATTATACAAATTCATTATACATCTAGTTATATAAAAGAGCAGTACGTGCGATTCACAAACAGTTATCAGTTTAATGTTATCATCAAAATTAGCTAAATACTGTCTTATTTTTCACTTATCTATTTGATTCGTTTATACAAGTGAACTCATTTAATTTATTAGCCGAACATCCTGAGGATAGGTAGCTCTGAAATGCATGAAATAGCCTCTGATGTTGCGTTCTTGTACATTGGCTCACACATTCAAACCCAGAAAAACAACAAAACGCAAAAGTATAAACTCACAGAAACCAAAAGGACAAAAGGCAAGTGGCAAAGTATCAGTCCGAATGCCCTTCTTAATCCGGTTCGGTCAACCGTTAACTAGAGGACAAAATACTATTAACACCTGGCGGCACACACACGTTCCTACACTCAGTATATGCGATAATAATTCAAAATGTTCAACGTCATTTAAAATGCTCTTTCAAATCTTACCACTGGTGTAGTAAGGTAATGCGATAGTAATCAGAACCACAAAAACCAGCAAACTCTTCCTAGATTCCATTTTCTAGTGGAGAATTTAAATAATTACAAGTAAATTCATGAAAGCTATACACCGGCAAAAGCAAAGCAGCACGCGGCATTCGCTCTACTCGGGTACAAGCGCACTTGACCGTAGTCTCATCTTTCTACGGCGAAGGCGTGGCATGATAATGAATATTCATTATTTCATTCATGTTTATTCAACAGTGACGTTTCATAGGCAGCGTTTAGACGAAAACAGTCACCTAGCGTCATCAAGCGATTGACTTATATAGAGCCGTAGCCCAACGAAAACTTATTGTGCTTAGAAATGGATTATTGTATTGGCATTCTGAAAATAAACTTTATAAAAAAATAAAGATATATACGCATGTATGTATTATGCATGAATGATGTACTTTAATTTAATTTTAATTTTATTTTATTTTATTTCAGATTCACCAAGGATTCACATTTCGGTGTGACCTTACGCGAGTTACAAATTTATTTAATAATAATAATGTATGTATGCATATAATTATTGTATGTATGCACTTGCATATTCATCGCTCGTGAATCGGTTGGTGCCCTACGCTTTAGACAAGGAATCGCTTTAGAGTAGCGCTTTGGAAATGTGCTTTACGATTACGATTGTGTGGACGTATGTATGCAGTAACAAACTTAGAGCAACAATGACGATGAAAAGGCTACGCTGATAATTTTTTAGGACTGTGTTGCATATTGTGGCGTCATATTACCTTCAACCACTAGATGGCGCTGATTAGTCTACAGCAGTGATGCGATTAAAGATTGTCGTGCGTCGAAGAAATATATAGTCTATGTTAGACACTACATGAATAAGAGGTAACGAGCGGTGCTTGAATGAAACGTTTCATGAAAACCAGATTTCAAAATACGAAAATATATTACAAGCGCAGCCGTAACACAAATCTTGGGCCATAATTAGACTACGTGCATATGCATTGAACGTGATTGGATGGAAAGTGGAAACGTGCCAAGTTAACTTTGCCGCAAGAATTTATCGACAAAAGCTCCAAGTAGGCTATTAGCACAGTATAAATAATCATACAGTATGTCGACTCCGGCCGCTGCCTGTTGACTAGGTTTTCTGGTGACGCCATTTTGAAAGTGAGGTGTTTGACAGTGGGCGGAGCTAACTCACTTTCTAATCAGTCACACATTCTGACTGCAGCAGAGGCCGAGAGTCGACGTACTGTATAATTATTTATACTGTGCTATTAGTCTATTACGTAATAATAGTCCCAGGTATAATAATGGCAAGCTTGCCGTCGGTTTTGCAACCGAAGCAGTGCTGAAAGCTGAACTTTACCGAAGCGATATGGTTTGCTCAGTTGGACATAATCATCACGTCAATTTCTGGCCGAATGTATACAGTCGGAAAAAGTAAGAGATAGGCTAGTCTATCTCTTACATTATGGGGGCTATGAAAACGGCGGAAGCGCGCTCTCGTGCAAGACTTGAAATGTCCGCCTACGGATCTCAATCTCGGTATCTCTCGCTCTCTATGCCAATGTGTTATCAAATGCGCATCGTGCCCCTGTATTGTATTGTATACTAAAACGAACTCTATATGGTTGGAATCTTATTATCTTATGACCAGCACGTAGACAGACTTAAATTCAAGAGGAGGCAACTTCACA
Source organism: Aporrectodea caliginosa (assembly GCA_020284085.1). Taxonomy (NCBI): domain Eukaryota; kingdom Metazoa; phylum Annelida; class Clitellata; order Crassiclitellata; family Lumbricidae; genus Aporrectodea; species Aporrectodea caliginosa. Next base: position 785,980 of record JACEVL010000773.1, read on the forward strand.
GACCATTGGCAAAATCCTGGCCATTGGGGTCATTGGTCAATAGAAGTTCCATGTATATAAAAAAGCAAGAGGACCTCCTCGAACGTGCCTCCATGTAGCTACGCCTATATTTATGACGCTTTCATTAAAATTGATTCTTCAAAACTGGGTTTTAACACAGACACGTAAAAAATCTGATTCATCAACATCCAGAAAATCAGTCCGTTTAGTAAGACGCCTAAACCACAATATGCATAAACGAAGCTAGCTAGACTAAACAAGACGACGACTATATATACAGTACAAAAATAATAGCTGAGCCTATTGTGACTAAATTATGCCGGGAAGCAATGAATCGCAAGAGTAAAATCCAAATTTCCACAGCGCCACTTAAAGCTCTCTTCCTACCCTCCATTTCGCTCTTCCTCCCTTTCCTCCATTTCGCTCTTCCTCCCTTTCCTCCATTTCGCTCTCTTCCTCCCTTTCCTCCATTTCTCGCTCTTCCTCCATTTCCTCCATTTCGCTCTTCCTCCCTTTCCTCCATTTCGCTCTTCCTCCCTTTCCTCCATTTCGCTCTCTTCCTCCCTTTTCCTCCATTTCGCTCTCTCTTCCTCCCTTTCTCCATTTCGCTCTCTTCCTCCCTTTCCTCCATTTCGCTCTCTACCTCCCTTTCCTCCATTTCTGCTCTTCCTCCCTTTCCTCCATTTCGCTCTTCCTCCTTTTCCTCCATTTCGCTCTTCTTCCTCCCTTTCCTCCATTTCGCTCTCTTCCTCCCTTTCCTCCATTTCGCTCTCTTCCTCCCTTTCCTCCATTTCGCTCTCTTCCTCCCTTTTCCTCCATTTCGCTCTCTACCTCCCTTTCCTCCATTTCGCTCTTCCTCCCTTTCCTCCATTTCTGCTCTTCCTCCTTTTCCTCCATTTCGCTCTTCCTCCCTTTCCTCCATTTCGCTCTCTTCCTCCCTTTCCTCCATTTCGCTCTCTTCCTCCCTTTCCTCCATTTCGCTCTTCCTCCCTTTCCTCCATTTCGCTCTCTTCCTCCCTTTCCCTCCATTTCGCTCTTCTCCTGTGGCGTTTTTGCCAGGGACCACCCTCGGTTTTTGGGACCACCCTCGGTTTTTGGACACTCCCGTGGTTGCTGCACCTGGGCTGTGGTCTTCTGCCTTGGTCGCCGCCTTAGGCTTGGTTCCTTAGGCTTGGTTCCTAGGCTTGGCTCCCGTAGGCTTGGTTCCTTAGGCTTGGTTCCTTAGGCTTGGTTCCTTGCTAGCCTTGGTTCTGTAGGCTTGGCTCCCGTAGGCTTGGTTCCTTAGGCTTGGTTCCTTAGGCTTGGTTCCTTAGGCTTGGTTCTGTAGGCTTGGCTCCCTTAGGCTTGGTTCTGTAGGCTTGGCTCCCGTAGGCTTGGTTCTTGCTAGGCTTGGTTCCTAGGCTTGGTTCCTTGGTAGGCCTGGTGTCCAGCCCTTGGTGTCCTGCTGGGTATATATAGAGGGCGCTCTTGTGTAGAGCTGGAGGTAGAGAGGTAGAGAGGTAAAGAGAGAGTTAGTTTGGAAGAGCTTGATTACTCGTCTTCTCCTGGTGTGTGAATAAAGATCGTCTTCGAACTGTGGTGTTTGATTCCTTCGGTGGGTGACATTGTTCGTCGACTGGCAGATGCTGAAGTCCTTCGATAGACGACGGAGGCCGGACTAACGCTCCCATCCTGAGCGACACGCGCCTTACATTCGCATCCTGAGACGTGAAACCCCGTTTAACGTTACATTGGTACCAGAGCCAGTGGGGTTTTGACGGAGATTCCTGCCGCCGACGACGCTGAATCGACCGAAGATGTTTCCGGGAGACGACGACGATACGATAGCCTACCCGATGCCAGGTCTGATCCGCACACCTGCCGAGACGTCGACGCCAGCCGCGAGGAGAGCGATGATGGACGGGCCGCAGGACCGAAGCCGCTTGTTGAAAGAGATCGACTTCGATGACCCAGGGCAGGTGAGCTCGAGCTTCCGAGAAGACAGGGAAGAAGAGATGACCGTGAAGCCAGAGAGAACGAGCTTCCGAGGAAAGACGGGCGAATCGACGACGGAAAAGACGAAATTGAAACCGAATTTCCGCGAAGAGACTGAAAGACCGAACGAACCGGGGACTTCGACGCCGAATCTGCTAGAAAATGTCAGCGACTTGCTGCGAAGCCGCCCGACGCCGATGAAACCAGGCAAGTTCGATGGGACGGGCTCGTTGGAGTCATTCCTGGTGCAGTTCGAGGTCTGCGCAAGGCACAACAAGTGGACGGCCGCGGACCGGGTCGACTACTTGCGATGTTCGCTGGAGAAGGCCGCTACGCAACTTCTCTGGGACTTTGGCGCTCAACCGAGCGTAAGTTACGAAGAATTGGTCGAACGCCTTCGGCAGAGATACGGGACGGAAGGCCAGGCAGAAACCTTCCGCGCCCAGCTGTACTACCGCCGTCAACGCCCGGAAGAAAACCTGAGTGACCTGCTGCATGAGATCCGACGACTGGTTGTCTTGGCCTACCCGGTGCCTTCCAACGAGACGACGCAGATCATCGCGAAGGATGCCTTCCTGGAAGCGATGAGAGACCGGGAGCTCTCGCTCAAAGTACGCGAGCGAGAACCGAAGAACCTGGACGAGGCATACCGGACCGCACTGCGTCTGGAGGCCTATCAACGGACGAACGATGCCGATGATCGCCGCAGACAGCCGAACCGAGTGCGAGGGACGCAAGAAACCGATCTGAGCGCCCAGCTTCAGGCTCAGATGGACCGCTTCTTGAATATCCAGCGAGATGAGCAGCGGAAATGGCAGCAAGAAATGGAGAAAAGAATGGACGAGCAATTCCGCGTGCTACGCCGAAGCCCTCCGACGACCGACGAACCGAGTCATGAAATCCGACCTGAGCGAGACCGCCCAGGCCCTCCGGAGAATCAGCGACGCGAAATGACCTGCTTCAACTGCGGACGAGCCGGTCACATGGCCCGTAACTGCCGACGAGATCGCCGATACCAGAATCGCCAGAATCGCCAGACCGCGACGACCGAGCCCGATGCCTCGACGCCACCGGACCAGGTGGTCATGAACCATACGACGCGCCCAAGAATGCCGGACCGTGCTACGAACAACGCAGTCTACATCCGCGGTGAGATCAACGGACGATCGCAGCTATGCCTGATCGACACTGGATCGGAAGTCAGCCTGGTGCCTTCATCTACTGTCGACGGGTTAGAACTTCGCTCTTGCAATCGCGTTTTGATGGCTGCTAATGGGTCCGATATAAATGTCCTGGGTGAGGTGCGGGTGCCCATTAAGATTACGAACGGGTTTTATATTCACACTTCCTTTCTGGTTTCTGATCAAATTTCTGAGCCTATGTTAGGTATGGACTGGCTGAGAGAACATCGCTGCCGCTTGGGCTTTGGCATGGGATCTTTATTTGTGGGACGCAGACGTATTTCCCTGGTTAGGGGTAATGGATCTATTTGGTGCCGGCGCGTGATCGTCGCCGAGGAGGTGTTGGTTTCCCCTAAGTCCCAGAGGGATGTCCCGGTCAAGACCATGTACGGTAATTTAACGACCGTAGCGCCAGCCTGGATGACGGAGGCTAAGGAAATCCAACCCGGGGTCCATCTGGCCCGCGTAGTTGTCGGTGACTACGCAAATGCTCGGGTAAGGGTGGTGAACTTGAGCGAAGACCCAGTCCGGTTGTCCAAGGATCGCCCCTTAGGAGAGTTACACCCTGTGGAAGTAGAATTGTGTGAGACCAACCGCAAAGACGCGGTCGGCCAAGCTTTGACAACTGATAAATTGTTAGCGGATTTGCCCGTAGAAGTGCCGCCTGAGATACGGGAGAGATTAGGCGCTTTGCTCGTAAAATATAATGATGTATTTTCCGCGAGTGATAGGGACATAGGCAGAACGTCTGTAAACACGCATAGAAATGAGACGGGAGATGCGCGCCCAGTGAGACAGCCGTTAAGACGACAGTTGCTGCCGCATAGGGTTACGGTCGATGCACAGTCGGATAGTATGTTGGCTGAAGAGGTAATTGAACCTGCCGTAAGGAAAGCACGAAAGAAAGATAGATCATTAAAAGGTTACGTAGACTATTGGCGAGTGATTGACAGGTCGTTATTATTTCTATTGATAATCATGGGTGGTCTTGCCAAGTGTGGGAGAGTTTTCCGGTCTTTAGAGATTAAGTGGCCGAGGACATTTGGCGTCCCTCCTTGTGGGAATAGTGGGTTGATAGAGTCATTCCCCCAGACCTTGGTGGGGAGGTTAAACAGCAGCCATCAGCGCGATTGGGACGAGGTTCTACCCCATGTCCTCGCCGCCTACCGGGCTTCGCTGCATGAGGCTACTGGCTTTACGCCGAATTATTTGATGTTCGGACGGGAGACCAGGGCTCCTATCGATCTGGTCTATGGCAGGCCACCGGATGACGACCGCCGAGCTGGTACCTACTCCAGCTACGTCCAGGACTTCGCCGAGCGGGTGGAGAGCGCCTACCGCTTGGTGAGAGAACACCTGCGAGTCTCCGCGGAACGGCGCAAGAAGAAATACGACCTCCGGGTGCGACCAGCCGCGTTCGCCCCGGGCGACCGCGTCTGGTATTACACGCCGCGACGATACCAGGGCCGGAGTCCGAAATGGGCCCGAATGTATACCGGTCCCTACTACGTGATGGAGAAGACTGGGCCGGTGAACTATCGACTCCGAAAGACGCGGAACTCCAAGCCATTTGTCGCGCACATAGACAAGCTGCGACCCAGCTTCGAGGAGAACTTCGAAGAGACGGGCGAAGCTGCCGCTACGATTTCTGGTGCGCCCGGCCCGAGAGCCGCGACGCCTCCCATCTCCGAGGTTGACGCCTCGGATCGACGACCGAAGCGGACGGTACGCGTACCGGCCCGCTACCGCTAGAGACTCCCGATGTCTGCGTGTCTTCGAGTGACAGCCGACGATTGATGGTGTGCGCCTTCGCCGCGTGTTGCTGTCTGACACCCCTCGTCGGCCCGGACTCTGATGCGTTTTCCCTCCAGACCCTTTTTGTCTGTGGATGCGTAAGCCCTCCGTCCTAGACGTTGAGAGACCATGGCTTTTTCCCCTTTTTTCCGCCAGACCCTTTTGTCTGTGAGTCCGTTGGGCCCTCCGTCTTTGACGTCGAGAGACTATGGCTATTTTCTCTTGTTTAATTGTCTATGATTGATGTCGCCGAGAAACGGCTTTTGATTGTTTTTGTTTTGTGTTTGGCCCGTTGGCCTTTGCGTGATTTTCTGTACGAGTTTTTCTGGGCCGTTGGCCACGATTTATCTATGATAATTTCAGTTTAGAGACTTTGATGGTCGCATAGACCGCCCCTCTTAGTTAGCCGGACAATGGCTGCGATACTTTGCGGAACTTTGACTGTGTAGGCGAGCCTTTAGCCTTGATGTTTTAGGGGCCTTAGACTTTGTTTGGCCCGTTGGCCACATTGTTATTATGATGCCTTTTTGATGCGGGTGCCCGGTAGATATGGGGGCATATCTATCGTAGTGGGAGGAGGATGTGGCGTTTTTGCCAGGGACCACCCTCGGTTTTTGGGACCACCCTCGGTTTTTGGACACCCCCGTGGTTGCTGCACCTGGGCTGTGGTCTTCTGCCTTGGTCGCCGCCTTAGGCTTGGTTCCTAGGCTTGGCTCCCGTAGGCTTGGTTCCTTAGGCTTGGTTCCTTAGGCTTGGTTCCTTGCTAGCCTTGGTTCTGTAGGCTTGGCTCCCGTAGGCTTGGTTCCTTAGGCTTGGTTCCTTAGGCTTGGTTCCTTAGGCTTGGTTCTGTAGGCTTGGCTCCCTTAGGCTTGGTTCTGTAGGCTTGGCTCCCGTAGGCTTGGTTCTTGCTAGGCTTGGTTCCTAGGCTTGGTTCCTTGGTAGGCCTGGTGTCCAGCCCTTGGTGTCCTGCTGGGTATATATAGAGGGCGCTCTTGTGTAGAGCTGGAGGTAGAGAGGTAGAGAGGTAAAGAGAGAGTTAGTTTGGAAGAGCTTGATTACTCGTCTTCTCCTGGTGTGTGAATAAAGATCGTCTTCGAACTCTGGTGTTTGATTCCTTCGGTGGGTGACATTGTTCGTCGACTGGCAGATGCTGAAGTCCTTCGATAGACGACGGAGGCCGGACTAACGCTCCCATCCTGAGCGACACGCGCCTTACATTCGCATCCTGAGACGTGAAACCCCGTTTAACGTTACACTCCCTTTCCTTCATTTCGCTCTTCCTCCGTTTCCTCCATTTCACTCTCTTCCTCCCTCTTTCCTCCATTTCGCTCTCTTCCTCTCTTTCCTCCATTTCGCTCTTCCTCCTTTCCTCCATTTCACTCTCTTCCTCCCTTTCCTCCATTTCACTCTCTTCCTCCCTTTCCTCCATTTCGCTCTCTTCCTCCCTTTCCTCCATTTCGCTCTCTTCCTCCCTTTCCTTCATTTCGCTCTTCCTCCCTTTCCTCCATTTCGCTCTCTTCCTCCCTTTCCTCCATTTCGCTCTCTTCCTCCCTTTCCTCCATTTCGCTCTCTACCTCCCTTTCCTCCATTTTGCTCTTCCTCCCTTTCCTCCATTTCGCTCTTCCTCCTTTTCCTCCATTTCGCTCTCTTCCTTCCTTTCCTCCATTTTCTCTTCCTCCCTTTCCTCCATTTCGCTCTTCCTCCCTTTCCTCCATTTCGCTCTCTTCTTCCCTTTCCTCCATTTCGCTCTTCCTCCCTTTCCTCCATTTCTTTTGCTCTCTTCCTCCCTTTCATCCATTTCACTCTCTTCCTCCCTTTCCTCCATTTCGCTCTCTTCCTCCCTTTCCTCCATTTCGCTCTTCCTCTCTTTCCTCCATTTCGCTCTCTTCCTCCCTTTCTTCTATTTCGCTCTTCCTCCCTTTCCTCCATTTCGCTCTCTTCCTCCCTTTCACTCCATTTCGCTCTTCCTCCCTTTCCTCCATTTCGCTCTTCCTCCCTTTCCTCCATTTCACTCTTCTTCCTCCCTTTTCCTCCATTTCGCTCTCTTCCTCCCTTTCACTCCATTTCACTCTCTTCCTCCCTTTCCTCCCATTTCGCTCTCTTCCTCCCTTTCCTCCATTTCGCTCTATTCCTCCCTACTCTCCATTTCGCTCTCTTCCTCCCTTTCCTCCATTTCGCTCTTCCTCCCTTTCCTCCATTTCACTCTCTTCCTCCCTTTCCTCCAATTCGCTCTCTTCCTCCATTTTCTGCATTTCGCTCTCTTCCGCCCTTTCCTCCATTTCGCTCTCTTCACTCCCTTTCCCTCCGTTTCGCGATCTCTTCCTCCCAACCCTCCAATTGGCTCTCTTCCTCCCTTTCCTCCGTTTCACCTCTCTCTCTACCTTTCCTCCATTTCGCTCTCTTCCTCCCTTTCCTCCAATTCGCTCTCTTCCTCCATTTTCTCTGCATTTCTGCTCTCTTCCTCTTTTTCCTCCATCTCGCTTCCCTTCCTCCCTTTCCCCCATTTCGCTCTCTTCCTCCTTTTCCTCCATTTCGCTCTCTTCCTCCCTTTCCTCCATTTCGCTCCCTTTATTCCAAGGATTCTATATCTATATTAAAGGATTGGTTACTCGTGAAAATATCGTGTACTTCCGGTTTAAGGCTACGAGCCTGGCGCCACCTGGCGATGCGGGTGTAAGAAGGGTCGGTGGACATAAAAAAGCATGGACGACCCGATGTGTTGTTCAGCGATTAATTGCACGAATTTGAGGAAAATCAAATCAGGATTATTTTTCTTTCAGTTTCTAAGGATCAAAGAAAGGTTAATAATAATAAATGTAAAGTTATTTTTAACGACTTTAAGTTAAATAATCTAAATTACGGAGATAGGCGTTTAGCATGGTAAACACGAGGTTCTACACCTTTGTCGCTAGGTGGCCAGGCTCCATGGGCCGCCATTTTTCTCCAACGCGCTACATAAGGAGATTCCAGTCCTGTGTATGATTGGTCCTTGCTTTGTCTCATTTCCTTCCTTTTCGCTTCTTCTCCCTCCCTTTCCTCCATTCCGCTCTCTTCCGCCCTTTCGCTCTCTTCCGCCCTTTCCTCCATTTCGCTCTTCCTCCCTTTCCTCCATTCGCTCTCTTCCTCCCTACCCTCCATTTCGCTCTCTTCCCTCCCTTTCGCTCTCTTCCTTCCTTTCCTCCATTTCGCTCTCTCCCTCCATTTCCTCCATTTCGCTCTCTTCCTCCCTTACCTCCATTTCGCTCTCTTCCTACCTCCCTCCATTTCGCTCTCCCTCCCTTTCCCGGTCGCTCGGTATGCTGACAAGATCATGGGCAGGAGGGATGGCCAATTTTTCTGGTTCTTTTCAACCGTCTTAGCCAGCATCGAGTTCAGTGTGCGGTGAAACCTCTCGACCATTCCGTTCGACTGGGGTCTATAAGGGCTCGTCCTGACCTTGTCTATCCCCATCATCCGACAGAGGTCCTTGAAGAGAGCAGCTTCGAAGCATGGCCCTTGATCCGTCAGAATTTGTAGAGGACAGCCGTACCTCGTGAACCATTGATCCACCAGGATCTTTGCCACCGTCTGGGCTTCCTGATTCCTCATGGGGTAGGCTTCAGCCCATCGACTGAATTGATCCAGCACCGACAAAATATACTTGTACCCACCGGCAGATGTCGGATGAGGACCGGAGACGTCGATAGCCACGATCTCTCCAATGGCTCCCACGACAAGATTCTGTAGGTTTCCTTGTCGTTTCGGTTTCCCTCTGCAATAGCGAGCACAAGGTACACACTGACGTAACTGCACTTGAACGTCCTCCTTCCAGTTTGGCCAATATGCCCGTTTCTGTACATGTGCCATCGTGCGTCGAATTCCCAAATGACCTCCGTTCATCCCTTCATGCGCCAACCGTATCAAGACATTACGGCGGCCGACAGGCAGAATTATTTGGCGCCAGCGAACATCAGTCTCTTCTGCATCCAACCACATGCGCGTCAACAATCCTGCGTATAGATCAAGCTGTGGCCATTGTGCAACAAGCGTCTTGATCACAGGACTCTTGTTTCTCATCTCTTCGTGAGACGGCGCAGTCTCACACTCTAACTTCTTCTGCATCACCCAGCCAATGTCTTCGTCAGCTTTTTGTTCAGCCACAATCGTCTCAATGCTCCAATCCGTAGGCAAATTTATCGATTCGCCTCTCGTTGCAGGTGCTCCGCGTATGACGTTCACGGTGGGTGGTCGTCGTGATAGAGCGTCTGCATTTTCATGATTTCGTCCGGGGCGATGCTGCACCGTGAAATCGAACTCTTCAATCACAGTTAACCAACGAGCTTGTTGCCCAATAGGCACCGGCGTTTTCCTCAGCCACTGTAACGCTGAATGGTCGGTTCTCAACAGGAATTTGCGTCCCAGGAGATACGGTCTATACACCTTCAAAAAGTATATGATTGCCAACAACTCACGTCTCGTCACGTCATAGTTCTGTTCTGCTGTACTGCACAGGCGGCTTCCGTAGCATATTACACGTTCTATGCCATCTTGTATCTGCGACAGAACGCCACCTATCGATTGTCCCGATGCATCTGTATCCAGAACGAAAGATGCGTTGTCAATCGGTAGGGCTAAAATGGGTGCGTTTGTTAGGCGATTCTTCAGCTCTGCAAACGCACTCTCACACTCCGTAGACCAGTGGAACTTCACATCTTTCTTCGTCAGCGCGTGCAATGGCTTGGCTATCTGGGCGAAGTCAGGCACGAATTTCCGGTAGTACGCACACAGTCCCATGAAGGCGCGAACCTCCTTCAGTTTAGTTGGCGTCGGCCAATTCGATACGGCTTCCGTCTTGCTCGAGTCTGTAGCCAGGCCTTCGGCACTTACGATATGTCCTAGGAACAGGACTTTCCGTTGCATTAGAAAACATTTCGAGGGTTTTAATTTTAAATTGACTCCCTCCAGTCGAATTAACACTTGTTCTAGGCGCTGCAAATGCGTATCCAGATCAGACGCAAATACGATGACGTCATCAAGGTAGACGAGGCAGATCTCGAAATTAACTCCACTCATCACGATACTCATCATCCTGCTGAAGGTCGACGGTGAATTGCAGAGCCCGAATGGTAAAACGCGAAATTGGTAACTCCCCCTCCTTGTTACGAAGGCAGTCTTGTGACGGTCTTTAGGGTGCACAGCCAGTTGATGGTATCCGGCTCTCAAATCGAATGTACTGAACAGACTGGCTCCCCCTAGCGTATCGAGACATTCGCTAATCAGCGGCAGCGGAAAAGCGTCTTTTCTCGTCGTATTGTTCAGAGCTCTGTAATCAATACAGAATCTCGGACTACCGTCTTTCTTGGTTACGACCACCACATTTGCTGCATATTCGGAACAGGATGGTTCAATCAAACGCTGTCGTAGCATCGTACTTACTTGTTCATCTATTACAGGCAGCATTGTCAGCGGTTGTCGCCTCAGTGCTTGTCGAACAGGTGGTTCATTACCTGTATCGATTTCATGCTGTAGCACATCGGTAAATCCCAAGTCCCATTCATTCAACGAGAAAGCTGAACGATGCTTCATCAGAAGGGCTCGTAATTTCTCTCGATATTCCTTTGGGACATCGTCTGCGGCTGCTTCCCACAGCGGCTTCAGCACGGTCTCGGCGTCGTCATCTGGCGACATCTGGCGTATAGTGGAACATCTAGCTGTTCGTTCATCTTTTGCTGCGCTTCCAGGCAATAGCACTTCTTCTACATCACATCGCACACCCTTCTTCAGTTTAATTGTATGGTTCGTCGGATTCAGAATACGAAGCGTCAGGTCTCTGGTTCTTCCTGGAAGCAAGGTACCGGCCACCAGTAATCCATTTTCTAGGACCGTGGGTTGAGTTGCCCACTGTGCTCCGCTGGCTGTCAGGTTAGGCAGAATCGTATAGGCCTCCACGTCGATCTCGCTGAACGGCGGTACTTTCACGTTCACGGCCGCTGCCACTCTGCGACACCGTGAAGCGTGAGGCAGGATGTGAATGGGCGTCTGCTGGCCATCGATTTCAATCCAGGGTTCATTCAACCGCCAAACCATGTTTTGTTGTTTCATAAATTGATATCCAAGGATTATGTCGTCGAGTTGGTGAGTAAGTAAAGCATTCACACTGTACGTCTTGCCATTTAGTTGGAGCCGGAGGGTGCTTTCGCCATCTATAACGATTTCACTATTGTTGGCCGCAAGCAGGGTTTGGGTCGACGGACGGATGTCCTTGGGACGTACCAGCTTGGTGGCACAGAGCGCCAGTTCGGCCCCCGTATCCAAGAGGCAAAAGGTATCCCGGCCGTTCATCCGTACTTTCACGTAAGCACTCGAAGCTCCAGGCACATATCGTACTGCTCGCGGTTCGGCAGCGTTTGGACCAGAATTTTCAGAAAAGTCTCTTTGTTGATTATAGGCCAGATATTGTTCTCGTGGGTAGGGACATTGGTTCCGTAGATGTGAATCCTGGTTACAGTTCCAACAGCGACGTTGATCGTACTGCCTTCCATTGCTATTGTTATTGTTTTGGTTCCGTTGTTGTGAATTTGGGTTGCGGTGCCAAGGCGGGGAGTATGTATTTCCAAGAGGGCGCACTGCGGTGACGTCATTCGTTCGGTTGCGGAGTAGTTGCTGCAGGCTCTTTTCTAGCGCGTTCATGCGTTTATCCATTTGTTGACTATCACTGTTTGAAGTCGTTTCTTTTATTGTTTTTATTCTACCCGACGCTCTATGCTGATCTTTATTTTGTTCTGCCTCTGATAGTCCGTAACTTTGAATTCTAAGAGCATATTTGTAGGCTTGTTGAAGATTACAAGGCTCTTTGTCAAGAATGCGTATTGCAAGAGACCGGTCAGAAAGTGCATCCACGAAAACTTTCGTCGCCACAGCTTCTCGGTGGTCTGTTTGTTTTCCTGGGAAAGCCATATTTGTTAGGCGCGTTATATCTGTTACTAACTCACCTAACGATTCACGGTCGCGCTGTTTGCGGGTGAAAAGTTGAGTCTGATAAAGAATTTTTTCCTCTTCTGTTCCGAAACGCAGTTTCAATTTCTGTATCAGTTCATCTGAAGTCAGAATTTCATCAGGTTCACCTTCACAGATCAAATGACTCGCCTCGTCAGTAAGAGCGCACGTCAAATAATTAACAGCCTCAGAATCACTCCAAAAATTCTGTTGTTTACATATAGCAAACTTTTTCAGAAAAATGCCCAACGGTGTTTTTCCAGAATACGAATCCAGTTTAATTTGTCGTCCTTTACTGTTCTGTGACACTGAAACAGAAGCGGCAGCGTTATTTCCTCTCAGCGCTGTCGGCGGCTCAACAGAGTTAGTAAGTAAGTCAGACACGACGGTTTGCGTAGCGGTCGACGTTTTGGGGACGACGGCGTACATCTGTGGAGGCGGTTCTGCGTTCGTTCTAACACAGGGTATCCACTCTCCATCTCTCGTGTTAGACCAGACAGGCAGAAATCGTTCGGCAGAAAATGGCGGTATACCAGCGCGTTCTGGCGTCGAACCCAGTACATCAGCGTGACAGTACATCGGCAGTGCATTCTGTCGAACGCTGTGACTGATCGTAGCGGTAACAGAAGGAACGTAGGAGCGACTGTTCAGAAATTCTTGGTTACGAGAATAATCCAGTCCTGATGTAACGTAACGCGAAGGCAGCGAAGAGTACGTCATCTGCTGCAGACTCTCGCGATGCGTGATCGGTAATCGGCTGTGATTGACAGTTCTCGTAAAATCCAACGAAGGCATCCTTCCAGCAGATTCTTGCAGCGTAGGCCTATTATTATTATGAACTCGTGGGGCAGCCTCATGATTTAAATTCGCATTCAACATTATATTTCTTGATTCCCGTAACTGATCATTTAAAATTCTTTGCGTATTCATATCAGTTCCATTGACAAATGCAAGGGAATCGTTCTGCACAGGGCCGTCGTTAATCATGTAGTGTCCTCTACCGAGTGCACTGGACATTACTTCATTATTTCTGTTTTGTGGGACCCTCTCAACCCATACATTTGAAATCGGCTGTGTATTTCTATTTTCAATTAAATTCACTCTTTCTCTCTCATTTTCAATATTTGCATGACCGTATGGATCATGTCTTCTTTCCATTTCTTTCTCATTATTACGTACGGCTTCATGCTGTAACAGTATTTCGCCGTTTCTGTCATTATTATTTGTAGGCCTACTTATTTCTATCGGTCGGAAATGACTTGTACCTACTTCTTCATTTTCATCATTAAACATTCTATCATTCCATCGTTCTCGTTCATTAATATCCATCATCCTGTCGCCATTGTAAGCTTTATTCCATCCTTCGCCGCCATTGTAAGCTTGGGTGCCGGATGGGTCGCCTTGTCGGTCTCGACCTCGGCTTACCCCAAAACTTAGTGTGTTTTCCCACTGAGAGGTAGACAGGCTTTCTCCTCTGGCGCCCGCCATCGGTGAGGGGCTCTGGCTTCCATGCGCCAGGGAATGCTGTCCACCTTCAGTGGGCAGTTGGTTCACTCGAGCCAGGTCGGGCGCTACTCCGCTCTGTTGAGTTACCCGAGTTACTGCAACCCCATCTGGACCGGTCACGTGATGGGTGGAAGATGACCCAGGGTCTGGCAATTCCCTTTCAAAAGAGGAGGGTACATGCAAAGGAAATCCTGCATTGTGCAGTGCAAGGTAATCTGGACGCCTCTTACCTTGCAGTCGTTTGCTAACCCTTACCCCAGGCTGAGCTGCACTGGCTTCCCATCCCTGTCCATCTTCCTGTCCATCATTTATCCCCGAGGTGTCAGTGGTAAATGCATACGGGGTTGCTCCTGATTGGTGGTCAGATACCGATACTTTCGATCGATATGGGTTCGAACTCCGGTCTCTATCTCCCTCACCTATTTCCACTTCTTCCCTCCTCTGTATAGCCTCAATGAGACGGTTAACGCTATCGTTACTGTCAGATTGGGTGTAAATCACCGAACCGATAATATCCTCAGCCTTATTCTGCCTTTTTCTCATGTCCTCTTGCTTTTCTGTTAGTTCATTTACTCGTCTCGTCAAGTCGGTTAATCCATCTGTCAAGTCCTGTTGTCCGGTTAACATATCACGTAGTTTCATCGTCAAATCTCTCTGACCTCTACTCAACTCTGTCTGTCCATCCGACATCTCCCTCAGTCTGCCTGTCACATCTTTCTGTCCTTTATTTAAGTCATTTTGCCCTTTCGACATATCTGTAAGTCGAGTCGACACTTCTCCAAAACTCTGCTCCATCCTACTTAAAATCAAATCTAACCCCGATAATGGTAAGTCCTTGGGCAACCTTTCCTGACCCTTACTTTGCATAGTTCCTTCTTCTTCTTCTTCAAATAAACCCTCCATAGACGGAGACAGACGAGACATGATTTTTAGATTATATTATTAAAGCATTGACAATATACTGATGATTTTAGATATCTTAAACTAAGTTAGATTACAGCTATACGAATTCTGTCTCTAGATTTTGAATACTAATTAGGTTTATGTTTATCTTTTATGTTTATCCTATAGAAATTTTATGCAGCCAATTGATTATTCAGATCTACTTAACATTCATGGGTCCCCTCAGACTTGGGCGGGTTAGGCAGCGGAAGGCGGTCGCAGTCTGGGCGTTGGCCGAGAGTGCTCGGCTCACAGCGGTAGAAGTGATCGAGGGAAAATCCGTTGTAAGTTTCCCGTCGTAACGCGTCACCTGAACTCAGCTGAGGCAGATTCACAATAGACAGAACTTATCCCAGTCTTGAACTTCTTTATCGAACTTTCGTCTTTTTCGCACAGAATTCAGATCCGTCTTTCATGAAATTGAATTATATCCTCCATTCGAACAGACTTCGATATTCACGACTATAAACTACACCACGCACAATTCTTTCCTTTCTTTACCTACGATGCCTCACGATCAGCCACATCAGTCGCTTGCTATCGCTTTACGGTATATATACATTCGACGATTTACACAACCAGTCGAATATTCCACAGACACAATGTATCCCCAGTCTTCCACGCCAGAACCTAGGTTAATCACTAATTTCACCGTTCTCGGTTCTACGTCGAAGAATTACACTCGCTTTACACTCGTTGCATTACGATATCAAACGATACGCTCGCACTCGCTCGTTTCACAATACATGGCCGACTTTTACGTGGCTAATCGGTATATCCACGGGCAACAGAATCCTTTTTCTTTTCGACGTTGAAATCACCTGCTAATCCGACAGGACTTCCACGTTTAAGATTTCTCAGGACTGCGCAAATTGCGGTCGTTGGACAGTTATTTTATAGGACGCTCCTTCGGTTGCAGCCTGCAGACGGGTCGCTCCAGCCAATCAGCGGCCTCGCACCTGCAGCTGTGTTTTGCTGCGACTGGGCGTCGGTTTTGGCAGCAGTGATGATGATGGCAATACTCAGGGAATATTTTTAGAAAATATTCACAGTATGCCCTCGTATATATAGAATTCAAATATTAAGTCACGGTTCAGAATTGTCTAAATGTTTTCTGTTAATAGTCTGTCCAGCTAGGAATTACGGAAAGGGATGCTCAAAAAGATGCAATTGTTTGAATGATGGCAGATGTGTTTATCTAAATGGTTCATGTATCTCTTCTACATGTAAACCTGGGTGGACAGGCACCAGTTGCAATATCAGAGGTAACGTCGATACAATGTTTATTAGCTCAAAACTATAGAAAATGTTTCCATTATAATTAATGTTTATTGTTTGTGTATATTTCAGTCATCACGAATGCTTTCCTCAATAACACTGAAATTTTTTCTAGTTGTGTAAAATTTAAACTTTGAGCTGTCATAAAAGTAGATTTTCCATTGCGGAACATAATGAAATAGCCTAAATGTGTGTCATAATTTAAAGTATTAGGACTAACTGCATTTTCTGTAGATTGTTCAACTATGAACGGTGACTGCTTTCCAAACGAGACTTGTTTCAGGATGGGAGCGTTAGTAAGGCCTCCGTCGTCTATCGAAGGACTTCAGCATCTGCCAGTCGACGAGCAATGTCACCCACCGAAGGAATCAAACACCAGAGTTCGAAGACGATCTTTATTGCCCACACACCATGGAGCAAGACGAGTAATCAAGCTTCATTCCATTCACTTTCTGGATAAATTCTCACAACTACAGTCGCCTCTTCAAACCTCTCTACGTTCTTTTGACCAGCTCTACACAAGAGCGCCCTCTATTTATACCCAGCAGGACACCAAGGGCTGGACACCAGGCCTACCAAGGAACCAAGCCTAGGAACCAAGCCTAGCAAGGAACCAAGCCTAGGAACCAAGCCTACAGAACCAAGCCTAAGGGAACCAAGCCTAGGAACCAAGCCTAGCAAGGAACCAAGCCTAAGGAACCAAGCCTACAGGAACCAAGCCTAAGGAACCAAGCCTAAGGAACCAAGCCTAGCCTAGGAACCAAGCCTAAGCCAAGCCTAAGAACCAAGGAACCAAGCCTAAGGAACCAAGCCTAAGGAACCAAGCCTACGGGAGCCAAGCCTAAGGAACCAAGCCTACAGGAACCAAGCCTAAGGAACCAAGCCTAAGGAACCAAGCCTACGGGAGCCAAGCCTAAGAACCAAGCCTAAGGAACCAAGCCTAAGGAACCAAGCCTACGGGAACCAAGCCTAAGGCGGCGACCAAGGCAGAAGACCACAGCCCAGGTGCAGCAACCACGGGGGTGTCCAAAAACCGAGGGTGGTCCCAAAAACCGAGGGTGGTCCCAAAAACCGAGGGTGGTCCCAAAAACCGAGGGTGGTCCCTGGCAAAAACGCCACATCCTCCTCCCACTACGATAGATATGCCCCCATATCTACCGGGCACCCGCATCAAAAAGGCATCATAATAACAATGTGGCCAACGGGCCAAACAAAGTCTAAGGCCCCTAAAACATCAAGGCTAAAGGCTCGCCTACACAGTCAAAGTTCTGCAAAGTATCGCAGCCATTGTCCGGCTAACTAAGAGGGGCGGTCTATGCGACCATCAAAGTCTCTAAACTGAAATTATCATAGATAAATCGTGGCCAACGGCCCAGAAAAACTCGTACAGAAAATCACGCAAAGGCCAACGGGCCAAACACAAAACAAAAACAATCAAAAGCCGTTTCTCGGCGACAAGCAATCATAGACAATTAAACAAGAGAAATAGCCATAGTCTCTCGACGTCAAAGACGGAGGGCCCAACGGACTCACAGACAAAAGGGTCTGGCGGAAAAAAGGGGGAAAAAAGCCATGGTCTCTCAACGTCTAGGACGGAGGGCTTCACGCATCCACAGACAAAAAGGATCTGGAGGGAAAACGCATCAGAGTCCGGGCCGACGAGGGGTGTCAGACAGCAACACGCGGCGAAGGCGCACACCATCAATCGTCGGCTGTCACTCGAAGACACGCAGACATCGGGAGTCTCTAGCGGTAGCGGGCCGGTAGGCGTACCGTCCGCTTCGGTCGTCGATCCGAGGCGTCAACCTCGGAGATGGGAGGCGTCGCGGCTCTCGGGCCGGGCGCACCAGAAATCGGAGCGGCAGCTTCGCCCGTCTCTTCGAAGTTCTCATCGAAGCTGGGTCGCAGCTTGTCGATGTGCGCGACAAATGGCTTGGAATTCCGCGTCTTTCGGAGTCGATAGTTCACCGGCCCGGTCTTCTCCATCACGTAGTAGGGACCGGTATACATCCGGGCCCACTTCGGACTCCGGCCCTGGTATCGTCGCGGCGTATAATACCAGACGCGGTCGCCCGGGGCGAACGCGGCTGGTCGCACCCTGAGGTCGTATTTCTTCTTGCGCCGTTCCGCGGAGACTCGCAGGTGCTCTCTCACCAAGCGGTAGGCGCTCTCCACCCGCTCGGCGAAGTCCTGGACGTAGCTGGGTAGCCTCATCCCAGGTAAACATTCTCCCCTTCTTAGTAAGGGCAAACAGCGGAGCGGCTACCGTAGAAAAGTCCTTCACAAATCGTCGGTAATAAGAGCAGAGCCCTAGGAACGCCCTTACATCTCTCAGCTTCTGGGGGACCGGCCACTCTACTACGTCGGTAATCTTGGAGGGATCCATCGCCACTCCGTCCGGTGTCACGATGTGACCCAGAAAGCATACGTTCCGGCGCAGCAGCTGGCACTTGCTCGGTTTCAGCTTCAGATTAGCGCCCCTCAACCTCTGGAAACTTGCTCCAACCGGTCTAAATGCTCTTCCGGCGTCTTCCCAAAAATAATAACGTCATCCAGGTAGACCATGCAAATCTCGAAGTATAAACCTGACAGAACTATATCCATAAGGCGCAAAAGTGGCGGGCGAAATGGCATCACCTTCCACCTTAATATTCCCCTGCGCGTAACAAACGCGGTCTTATCTGCGTCTTTCGGGTCCATCGCACTTGATGGTATCCGCTCCTTAGGTCTAGCGTAATAAACCAACTACCGCCTGCAAGTGCGTCCAAAATTCATCGATCCTGGGCAGCGGATACGAGTCCTTCTTAGTCGATCGTTCAATTGCCGATAGTCGATACAAAACCTTATGATCTGTCCTTCTTACGTGCTTTCCTTACGGCAGGTTCAATTACCTCTTCAGCCAACATACTATCCGACTGTGCATCGACCGTAACCCTATGCGGCAGCGGCTGTCGTCTTAACGGCTGTCTCACTGGGCGCGCATCTCCCGTCTCAATTCTATGCGTGCTTACAGACGTTCTGCCTATGTCCCTATCACTCGCGGAAAATACATCATTATATTTTACTAGCAAAGCGCCTAATCTCTCCCGTATCTCAGGCGGCACTTCTACGGGCAAATCCGCTAACAATTTATCAGTTGTCGAAGCTTGGCCGACCGCGTCTTTGCGGTTGGTCTCACACAATTCTACTTCTACAGGGTGTAACTCTCCTAAGGGGCGATCCTTGGACAACCGGACTGGGTCTTCGCTCAAATTCACCACCCTTACCCGAGCATCTGCGTAGTCACCGACAACTACGCGGGCGAGATGGACCCCGGGTTGGATTTCCTTAGCCTCCGTCATCCAGGCTGGCGCTACGGTCGTTAAATTACCGTACATGGTTTTGACCGGTACATCCCTCTGGGACTTAGGGGAAACCAACACCTCCTCGGCGACGATCACGCGCCGGCACCAAATAGATCCATTACCCCTAACCAGGGAAATACGCCTGCGTCCCACAAATAAGGATCCCATACCAAAGCCTAAGCGGCAGCGATGTTCTCTCAGCCAGTCCATACCTAACATAGGCTCAGAAATTTGATCAGAAACCAGAAAGGAAGTATGAATATAAAACCCGTTCGTAATCTTAATGGGCACCCGCACCTCACCCAGGACATTTATATCGGACCCATTAGCAGCCATCAAAACGCGATTGCAAGAGCGAAGTTCTAACCCGTCGACAGTAGATGAAGGCACCAGGCTGACTTCCGATCCAGTGTCGATCAGGCATAGCTGCGGTCGTCCGTTGATCTCACCGCGGATGTAGACTGCGTTGTTCGTAGCACGGTCCGGCATTCTTGGGCGCGTCGTATGGTTCATCACCACCGGGTCCGGTGGCGTCGAGGCATCGGGCTCGGTCGTCGCGGTCTGGCGATTCTGGCGATTCTGGTATCGGCGATCTCGTCGGCAGTTACGGGCCATGTGACCGGCTCGTCCGCAGTTGAAGCAGGTCATTTCGCGTCGCTGATTCTCCGGAGGGCCTGGGCGGTCTCGCTCAGGTCGGATTTCATGACTCGGTTCGTCGGTCGTCGGAGGGCTTCGGCGAAGCACGCGGAATTGCTCGTCCATTCTTTTCTCCATTTCTTGCTGCCATTTCCGCTGCTCATCTCGCTGAGTATTCAAGAAGCGGTCCATCTGAGCCTGAAGCTGGGCGCTCAGATCGGTTTCTTGCGTCCCTCGCACTCGGTTTGGCTGTCTGCGGCGATCATCGGCGTCGTTCGTCCGTTGATAGGCCTCCAGACGCAGTGCGGTCCGGTATGCCTCGTCCAGGTTCTTCGGTTCTCGCTCGCGTACTTTGAGCGAGAGCTCCCGGTCTCTCATCGCTTCCAGGAAGGCATCCTTCGCGATGATCTGCGTCGTCTCGTTGGAAGGCACCGGGTAGGCTAAGACAACCAGTCGTCGGATCTCATGCAGCAGGTCGCTCAGGTTTTCTTCCGGGCGTTGACGGCGGTAGTACAGCTGGGCGCGGAAGGTTTCTGCCTGGCCTTCCGTCCCGTATCTCTGCCGAAGGCGTTCGACCAATTCTTCGTAACTTACGCTCGGTTGAGCGCCGAAGTCCCAGAGAAGTTGCGTAGCGGCCTTCTCTAGCGAACATCGCAAGTAGTCGACCCGGTCCGCGGCCGTCCACTTGTTGTGCCTTGCGCAGACCTCGAACTGCACCAGGAATGACTCCAACGAGCCCGTCCCATCGAACTTTCCTGGTTTCATCGGCGTCGGGCGGCTTCGCAGCAAGCCACTGACATCTTCCAGCAATTTCGGCATCGAAGTCCCCGGTTCGTTCGGTCTTTCAGTCTCTTCGCGGAAATTCGCTTTCAATTTCCTCTTTTCCGTCGTCGAATCGCCCGTCTTTCCTCGGAAGCTCGTTCTCTCTGGTTTCACGGTCATCTCTTCTTCCCTGTCTTCGCGGAAGCTCGATCTCACCGGCCCTGGGTCATCGAAGTCGAGATCGGCCAACAGGCGGCTTCGGTCCGGCATCTTGCGTAACCATCGCGGCCATCCGTCTCGCAGCTGGCGTAGAAATCTTTGACGGCAGATCGGCCAGGTCCAAAGCTCGACGGCGTAGGGAATGGTGTCGTCCTCGTCGTCGTCTCCCTGGAACATCTTCGGCTGACTCTAGCGTCGTCGGCGGCAGGAATCTTCGTCAAAACCCCACTGGCTCTGGTACCAATGTGACAACAACTGGGGTTACTGTCTCAGGAGGCGAATGTAAGGCGCGTGTCGCTCAGGATGGGAGCGTAAGTAAGGCCTCCGTCGTCTATCGAAGGACTTCAGCATCTGCCAGTCGACGAGCAATGTCACCCACCGAAGGAATCAAACACCAGAGTTCTAAGACGATCTTTATTCAACACCAACCATCACAACAGGCAAGACACGTAACCAAGCTTCTGAACCTCTCATACCTTCTTCTCTACACAAGAGCGCCCTCTATTTATACCCAGCAGGACACCAAGGGCTGGACACCAGGCCTACCAAGGAACCAAGCCTAGGAACCAAGCCTAGCAAGGAACCAAGCCTAGGAACCAAGCCTACAGAACCAAGCCTAAGGAACCAAGCCTAGGAACCAAGCCTAGCAGGAACCAAGCCTAAGGAACCAAGCCTACAGAACCAAGCCTAAGGAACCAAGCCTACGGGAGCCAAGCCTAAGGAACCAAGCCTAAGGAACCAAGCCTAGGAACCAAGCCTAAGGAACCAAGCCTACAGGAACCAAGCCTAAGGAGCCAAGCCTACAGCAGCGACCAGGGCAGAAGACCACAGCCCAGGTGCAGCGACCACGGGGGTGTCCAAAAACCGAGGGTGGTCCCAAAAACCGAGGGTGGTCCCAAAACCGAGGGTGGTCCCTGGCAAAAACGCCACAGAATTATCCCATGAAAAACAATAAACGCATGTATACTTCAATTATGCTAAATGCCAAACTAACAAAGATACATTAAACACTATTTCAGAAAGGAATAAAGCTTCATTATTGAAGATCGAGGCAAGCGTGAAAATAAGTGCTTGGAATCATGACGTGATGGTCTCTTTTCAATTCATGAAGCTTCACAATCAGTAAAATAATTGGGATTGGATTGATTGTATAGAAAATTAACTGTATCGAAGTCACATTACTAATTAGTCATTATGGTCATGTAGGTTGTAATTAAGGCCTTTGCACTCATACTTCTGTTGCATTAGCTAATTTGATGGGTTTACAGATCGATGCAATTGCAGCAAACCATATCCTATTCCCGATGTTGTTTAGATTGCAATAAACACTGACAATCACACCAACATCTATTGTTTTGTCACTATGCGGGCTACCTGCAACCAAAATTACTCATGTATAAATACAAGATGCAAAATTTTAACGTTTCACTATTACTATTTATCAAATTTATACCACATGTGTGTGTACGTCGCCAACATTTCTCAGTGTCAGGCTCTGTCACCATATTTTTCAACAGGTAGTCAAATTAACAACATTGTAAATAAGTAGAAATTATTCCAAAAGCTGAGTATAAATTGAGGTATAAACCTCAACTTAAAAGCTAGGCTACCTGTTAGGGTGTCCCGGAAAAACAAAAGTACTCAAATTACAATGGCCAACCTTTAAAATGTTTCTCTTGGCTATTCTGATAAAAAATGCAAAGTTACAGCAAGATTGAAGATCATTTAGACGTGGCTCAAAGCCTTTTCAAATTTCGTATACCCTCATGCAATTATAGCCTGTGTGGAAATTTTACCAACATATCGGTTTTCAATGCATAACTTTCAAAATGGAAGAGATATTCAAAATTCCTTTGGTGAGGTTTCCTGGAAATGTTTGCTCACAACATAGGTTTTGTCTCATAAGGTTACTCTTGCATGACGCCATGTGACATGACCAGAGGCGTAGCTAGGACATTTTGCGCCCGGGGACAAACTATGAAATTGGCGCCCCTCCCTGTTTTATGTATTTTGCATTTTCCAAATAGCCTACATGGAATGGCAATTTAAAGTTTAATGAAATAAAATATTAAAGATACAGTATATTACCTAAGTTCTGTAAATCTATATACGATTGTAAAGATTGTGTTAAAAAGTCAATAAATTCAAATAAAACATTGACTCTACTTAGTCTCTACTTAGTCTCGTAGCCATATCACATAGTCTAACAACTGCTAAAGCGCCTCTTGAAGTACAACCCAATCACACAGGCACTCCCATGCAGTTCGCAAGCCCCGTGAGAAAAGAAAGTTTTAAGACAACAAATAAAGACAGTAAGTTCAGTAACGCCCCCTATTATTTAACTGTAAGATGGTATCTTTATAAAATCGAATTACAGTTTAAGTAGTAAAACAATTGGTAAATATTTACTTTTGCTCAATAGTGTTGTGGCTAGCACGCTGGACTGTCAATCGAGAGGTCGGGGGTTCAAATCCCAGCCAGGGCATGTATTTGATTCGAGATTTCTGTTCCACCTGCGCCCTCAACCATTAACGAGTACACTGCCCGTATACTGTCGGTGGGAAGTTGAGACGCCGAGGGAGAGAATTGGCCACCCACCCTCATATGCCGAGGCAAAGAAAATGAAGTAGCTAACACGAAATACCCACGGCTGCCTCAGGGCTAGCTTAAGGGGCTGCTCTTCTTCTGCTTACTTTTTACAATATCAAAAGATACAGTTTTATACAAACGGCACAATGATTATAAGATTAAACTAATAAACAATGCATCATTTGGAATTTATTTATCATGCAAATATCATAGCAGTACACTGTAGGCCTACACTTACCTGTTGTCGATAAATAAGAAAAACCACGTAGTTGATTTGCGCTATGTTACATATGGCTAAACTAACAAGACTTATTATTTTTAATTAAAAAGTTAATATTTGCATTCAAAGTAAATTACAGCAGCAGATAGCACACATTTGTTTTGTTTTACTGTATCCTAATAATGTTTCAGTATTGAAATTCAAGATAGCTGAACTGACTCAGACAGTGAGACTGCCTCTTATTGAAAGTTAATTTTGACCTCTTGGTCCAATCAAGTAAATAAATCACTGGGAAGGCGTGGCCCTCACGCCCCTCAGCTATCAGTTGCCAAGATGAATCCAGCAGACAACACCAGCAGTCGCCCTAAATTGTACACGATGCCTGTTATAATATTTCTTACTGGGGAGCATGGATGCAGCCTGGCAGCCTTTGGCGTCAAGATCCAAGGCGGGCTCAGCCAGCTTAAATTTCTTAAATCTCAGACATTCCACGCGGACAGATGATACTCGTACCCAGTGTAGCATTCTGCACACACCCACCCTCCATCTCATCGGCCATCGGGCCATGGATGCAGCAGAATGCAGCTATTCATTCCAGCCCAATGGGGCGCCAAAATCATGCCTGACATCTGGTTTGTAAATAGTAAAGATATAACCGAATTTTTTTCGGCACCAAAATTAAATTTTATACATTTATTTGGTATGAATTAGTTAAAATTGCATAAAAATCAAGAGTAAAATTATTATTTTTAACCCTCATTTTGGCGCCCCCTACCTTTGGCGCCCGGGGACACTTGTCCCCCCCTGCCCCCCCCTAGCTACGACCTCTGGACATGACGTCAAACTTTGACGTCACAGTTGACATTGCGTTGGATCAATGGTTCCTCTTAACGTGTTGTTCTTAAAAGGTTTATTTTTAGGTATCAAGTTATGACCTTTTTGGGAAAGAAGGATTTGCATAAAATATTCTTGAAACCCCTTGGCAGTTTCTTCTTCTAGAACATGTGACATAACGTCACTCAACTTTTGAAGTATCCAACTAACCGATCCTATCTCCAAAGCCAGAAGTCTTGGAAAGGAGATCTCGATGTCTGCAGACTAGGGTTATCGACTAGAAGGAATCTGATAATAATATTATATTTCACAGACCACGTGACCTCATTCACCGTGACGTTCCCATTGACCTTATATATATATCAATAGCCACCCACAAGTCTTAGAAAGGTGATCTTGGTGTCAACTGTGAGATTTTTGGCTACAAGAAATCCTGAAGACATATGCCTACCACTCTTCGGTAATTACATTCCATGATCTATAATATCAAGTAACACGTTGATTGGTTTGTAACAGTTCATATGACCTTGGAAAATCTAGACAGTTTCCTGTAACTATTTTCTGTCAATTACAACGTACAATAACAACTCTCATGATTAGGAAAGTGCTTTAATACCTTAACTGAAGATAAACCACAATCACAATTCTATTGCTTGCAATTTCCGAGAAACGAATGGCAACCACGCCGGGTCGTCAAGTGACGTTGAAGCTCAGATGTAGTGTAATGTAACTAGAAACTTATATAGCGCTGTTCACAGAAGTGACTATTCAGTAATGCTCCCAGTGCGAGTACTCCGAGAGAAGAAATAGTTTTTGAAGAAAGAGAGAAGTAGGAATAGATCTAGAAGGAATAGAAACGCGTAAAGAGGAGGGGATGGAATTCCACATGGCAGGCCCAATGGTGAGAAATGACCTAGCTTGCCCCAAAGTGGTCCTAGTTCGCGGGACAAAGAGATCATGCTGGTCCAAAGAGAGAAAAGGTTGGCGAGAAGCTGCAGAATGAGGAAAGCGATCGTAACCTATTATTGTTGAGTGTACAGTTTTTTGGCGGCCCTTAAAATCATAAAAATTATTAGACATCAAGAAAACTATTCTAGCACTTGTAGTTTCGGAGAACCAAAGGTTAAACATTGCAGGTCAATGGACCCTGAACTACAGTCATGTACTCAGCATATGATGTTCATCATGACTCTGTTGAGTATACTTCTTTAGAATCCAAGACTCTTAAAAACTTCATAATTATACGCCAGAAATTGTTTTACATAACTTATAGTTCCAGGGAGGTCAAAGGTTAACCATAACAGGTCGAGTGACCTTGAACTACAAAGTCATGCGATGGTCATACGATGGTCATACCAGGTTGTTTATAACTCTATTTTATTTCCTTGAGCCCAGTGGGCCTATCTTGGACTGACACCTTCTTTTTAGCCTTCACCGATAACGAAATATTATGACAATAGATGTCAAATGACCTTGAAAATGAAGGTCATCCGATTGTCCTACAATGTTAGAAATAGCATATTTGACTTCTCCCCGGAAAACCCTGTCATAGACACAAAAATCACTTCTCGATTGCTTTTAGTTCCTGAGATACTCTGGGATAAAATTTCTCAATGGTAAATTAATGTGTATGATTCATCTATACAATGCTTAACTTAGAGTCGCTTGAGCCACGCCTAAATGTTAATCTAATTAGCTGTAACTTCGTACAATATAATAACTAGTCCTATAGAAACTTTCTAGAGGTTGGCCATCAAGATATATAAACTTTTGAAAAGTGTCTGTCTTTCTGGGACACCCTACTACCTGTTCTAGAAGATATTTTACTATGAGCGGTCTCTTGCATTTTCATTTTTTTAAAGCCATCTTAGGCATTGTGCGGTGGTTATTTTAATTTCACGCAGAGTGTGAAGTGGGCATTGTGCCGATTCAATTGATTGTTATTCACTAACGTCGTTTCCTTTATATCAGATCAGCATTTAATTTAAGATAATTTCAATTGGAAAAACTTCTTCTGAAAAGCCTTCGAGCGAATGATTCGTTGGTCATGATACATGGTATACAAGCGAAGTCAGATAAGAACGAGAATGCTGTATTCCTATTGTGGCTGATATAGTGAACTCCAACTAACATTATCGCTTTAAGAAAACCTGCCGAATAAAATATGTAGGTGAAGAACGTCACCGGTACATTATTATAAAGTGTGCACGACGCCTTCTTAGTAAATCGCTTACGGAATTTTATATTTACAACTAGTAAAAACATTGCTTACACGAAGACAATGCTATGTCTATCAAAACGCATCAACGTGACAGGTTAACATATTACTTATTCTTGCTGCTACGTTATACTAATATAGGCCCTACTTGTATTTTGTGAAATAATTTCAGACATAGACGAATGTGCCACGACTCCGTCAGTGTGTGGAGAAGGTGCACTCAACTGTACAAACACCGTTGGCGGTTATAGATGTCATTGCAAAAATGATCAGACGACTTATAAAGAGCCATGTGCTTTAGGTGATTTTAATCTCACATACTAGAGATGTTACCTAATTGTGTAAGTTTTTCTTAAATTTAGAGCCTAGGCCTATGTCAATGTGTACGAGCCACAAGAGAGTGGGTGGGCAATGAGCAGTGGCTAGCGGCTTTGACAGAGAAGGAGCGGAAAGACAATAAGACGTGAACCACAGTAGAGACGACAGAGACGAAGAACAATTTTGGCAGCTGAATGAGAAGTAGGCTGTGATTGATGATTTCGAAAGCGGCAGAGATATCGAAGAAGCAGAGACTGGAGACTTTTTGATGACTAACTCGTTGGGTGTAGTGGCAGAAAGTGATAGAAGCGAGGCATATTCGTCAAGAAAGTTTGGTCAAGTAGGACGAAAGTTAACAGGTCAGTAGTGGGGTCCGAGAGCTGCCAATATTGCCAAAATATTTCACATCTGGTAACCAATGCGCCCCTTTGGTTCCAGAGAGTACATCAGTAGGCGAGTCCAAAAGCCCGAGACACAAATTTTCACGGCCCTCTAGCGGCTGTGGCAGCCATTTTACAAAATGGCCTACCGAAATACATATTGTTCAATATCACAGCTTCTAGTTCACTTAGAATCGTGATCTAAGTAAGTAAGTATATTCTTTAACCAATTGCTAATCACACTTTGGTGTACAGACATCTTTATAAACAAAGTTAAAAAGTATAAAGTTTCCTGACGATTACAGTTTTTCTCATTAAGTAAGTTAGTGACAATATCCCTTAATAAACCAACTGCACCTTGGTGCACAATCATTATAGTCCCGCAAATATAACCATAACCATAACCATAGTTTTTATTGCCTCAAGTAACAAAACATCATATTTGTACAACAACAAATATGGCAGGTAACAAAAAGCAAAGGGGGGATCCTTAAGGAACTACTGTCCCACTAGCAGGGTAACCCAAGCACGAGTGAAGAATTGATGGCAACAGGTTATGAAAATAGATTCCTGAGATACTAAAGTCTTAACTAAGAAGTCAGCCAATCTTGATCAGACCTTGATGTCTAAACATACATATTTAAAGCAAGGATTCCAATAGAACTAATTGCAAACACTTATGTACAGGAAATTGGCATCCATTTTCAAAAATATCCGACCAAAATAAAACTATTGTCAGTATCTCAG
Organism: Aporrectodea caliginosa; assembly: GCA_020284085.1. Taxonomy (NCBI): domain Eukaryota; kingdom Metazoa; phylum Annelida; class Clitellata; order Crassiclitellata; family Lumbricidae; genus Aporrectodea; species Aporrectodea caliginosa. The sequence continues at coordinate 813,897 of JACEVL010000773.1, forward strand.
CTTCTAGTTCATATAGAATCGTGATCTTGGTGTCTAAACATACATATTTTCTGGCATGAATTCCAATAGAAGTAATTGCAAAGTTTATAATGCAAACACGGTACACCTATCCTGCTGTGTACCATGAATGTCTGCGTGGCAACTTCACAGTAAAGAAGCCTTCTCCAACATCGTCCTAGACCAGGCTCATGAGCAGAAAAACGCCGGTGTGAAGGATGACGGAGTTGGCCTCACACAGAACCCACAAGCTCTACGACTATAGATGTTGTCTGGACCAGAGATCGAAGAGTTCCAGGCATGGAAAAAGAAACCAGAAACGGAATCTGAATCTTATCTTCGACATCATGAGCAGAAATAATGCGCGTTAGTAACATTTTTTCAACAAGGTTAAGGCTCTTAGCAATGTGATCGAGGAGATGGAGAACCCATTCATCGACGACAGCAATGACCTACACGTACTTGTCCTGGATACCAGAGATCTGACTGATACAGTAGTGATCAACTCAACGCGGAACCTCGAGCAAACTGGACAAAAGCAATATGAAACATTTGTCAACGAGAGTCTTGTCACCCAATCGCGACCTGTCAATGACAAAATCAAACGAAACAATTTCCCTCTCTTAAGTCGTCCACCTGTAGTGGACAAATCACGAGCAAAGCAACAGTTGTCATCTGTGAAGAATTACTGTTCACTATTCTCCAGGTTGTTCATCTCCTGTCAGACACATGAAGGATACCTTTACAAAGTCTTTGCACATGAGAATCAGGCACGCCTACCATCACCTTCGAATATAGACAAATTGCGGCTAACAACCAAGTAAGACATTGTGAGCTGCCTAGAAGAGTTGGTTCCTACTTCAAAAGATGATTCCATCGCAGATATCCACCCAGGGCCTTCACTGTTGATGATGTTATAGGGGCCTCCTACTGCACGGAGCAGTCATAGGCAACATGCTTAAGCCTGGCGCTGTATGCACCTTCTCAGATTATGTCTCCCATATTTTCTTGCCCTCATCACTAGACAGATAGAGCATGTGCGTAGGGTAGATGTGGCATGGATTAATATGTGCAAATTGTGCATGGCAGGCTCAAAACTTATATACGCAGTGTGAGGGGTAAGGAAGCCGCCGGCGCATTGAATCTTCTAATGCTCTACCTAGATACTGACAGGAATTTCTGATGAACGACAAAAATAAGTCAAAGTTTTTTCCTTTCTTGAGTCTGCACATAAGAAAAGTTGAACTAGAAACAGAAAGACAGATCATAGCCACACACAACAAGGACGTGCTCTGTAATGAGCCAAGGGACACAACTGGACTTTCTCCTTGTTCTTGTGGAAGCTGATGCAAGGAATTTCCTACATGTCTCCGAAGCTGCCAAACATGGCAATCGCAAAGTGATGATAAGCTCAGTTAACTCTGACGCGTTGGAGTTTGCTATAGCAGCAGTTCAGCAGTGACGAACTGTGAGTTGGTTTTGACCAGTGATGGGCACAATTCTATTTTGAAAATACTTTTCTATTTTCAAAATAGAAAATACTATTTTATTTTCTATTTTCAAAATACTTTTGAAAAGTATTTTGTAAAAGTATTTTCAAAATAGTTTTTGCAAATATTTTGGAGAATTCAAAAATACTTTTCCAAAATACTTTCCAAAATACTTTTCTAAAGTACTTTTCAGTAATTAAATCTTACAAAAATCTGCCAAAATTGTTCTTTTAATGTAAAAATGCTTAATTAATAATATTCTGGGTAAATCAACTACTTGTGAGTTTGTTGTACCAGGATATATATCAGGGTTCTCTGTTTGGTCTTCTTTTCTTTGCACTATACCGGTATGTATACCTATATCAAAAACTGTTCTTGGTGAACGAGCGCTTTCCATTGCTAGACCTAAATTTTTTAACTCCCTTCCTGTGTATGTGCGCTCTGATGTTGTGTTTATTTCATTCTCACCTTTAAAAATCGTCCCTTTGAAACCGCTTATCCACCATCATAGTCTGCCTAATGCCTATCTGTCTTAATGTTGAGGACTGATCTTCTGGATATTGACCTGATTACGGCTTGATTTTGGTGTGCCATCGGTCTATTCCTTGTGCATTATACACAGGCACAACAGAAGTTCTTCTTCTTCTTTTCAACCGTCCTCGATACGAGGGTTGGTCGCATTGTAGACGATTCTTCTCCATCCTCTCCTGTCCTCGGTTTCTCGCAGCAACCTTTCCCTTGATAATTCCAACCATTCGCCCACATTGTCCATCCACCTCTTCCTTGGTTTCCCACTTGCTCTTGCTCCCGGTACCGTTCCTTGCATAATTTCTTTCTCTAGACATTCACCTTGTTTTCCACCAACATTCACCAACAGAAGTTACTAATTGGCTATTACAGTTATACATTGTATCAATGCTTAAAGTCATTAGAAACTACAGATCACTGCCAAGCACACTAACGCGATGGTACATACGGTACATACTAGTGAGTAGCAATAAAATAGAAAATGTTGATTTCGCAAAAGTATTTTGAAAAACTATTTTCAAAACTATTTTCAAAATACTATTTTATTTTGTATTTTCAAAGTACTTTTGAAAAGTATTTTGTAAAGTATTTTCAAAATACGTTTGAAAAGTATTTTATTTTGTATTTTCAAAATACTTTTGAAAAGTATTTTATTTTGTATTTTCAAAATACTTTTGAAATTTTACCTATCACTGGTTTTGACTCGGGCAAAAGCTACATATACCCATAAGATGACACGTGCTTTCGGCCCAGAGAGGTGCGTAGCCTTGCCCATCCTACACGCATTTAGCGGATGTCACATAGCATCATCCTGTGCTGACCGCGGAAAAAGGACGACGTGGGAGATTTGAAAGACATCCAATGGCGTAATCCCAGTCGCTGCACCTTAGCATCAACTCCCAGCTCTGTTGATGATCAGCTCGATTTACTGGAACGCTTTCTAGTTCTTCTGTACGACCGTGCGAGCAGTGAGGAGAAGGTGAATGAGGCACGGAAGCAGCTGTTCTCACAGAAAGGTAGACCAATGGATGGCCTTCCATCGACTCAAGCTGCACTTGTGGAACACACAGGGAGAGCTGCCTACCAAGCAGGTCGTGTTTGGGCACAGACGTTCATAGCTGTTCTCAAACTACCATGTCCGGGCCATTGGGGGTGGCTGCAAACGATCAAAGGAGTCTGGGAAGCGAAGTAGACCAATGACCATACTTCCCGAAGCATTTCATACCTGTCGTGAACTGCTCAGATGTGGCTGCGAGAAGGGCTGTAGGGGACAGTGCAAATGAGTGAAAGCTACTCTATACTGTTCTGGTCTTTGTCTGTGTAGAGGTCTGAGTGACTGTGAATGACGTGGACGATGTATCGAAGTTGATTTTCAAACTAGGGGAATCCCACCTTCCTCAAAATATGACGACACTGGTTGCAAATCCTTGTAGATAAGTGTTTGCAATTAGTTCTATTGGAATCCTTGCCACAAATATGTATGTTTAGACACCAAAATCACGATTCTAAGTGAACAAGAAGCTGAGATATTGACAAAGTTTGTTTTATTTTGGTGGGCCATTTTGAAAAATGGCTGTAATTTCGTTCAGATAAGTGTTTGCATTTAGTTCTATTGGAATCCTAGCCCCTAAATATGTATGTTTAGACACCAAAATCACGATTCTAAGTGAACTATAAGCTGAGATATTGAACAATATACATTTCGGTCGGCCATTTTGTAAAATGGCTGCCACAGCCGCTAGAGGATCGTGAAAATTTGTGTCTGGTTTTTTTTGGGACTCGCCTACCCATGTACTATCTGAAACCAAAGGGGCGCATAGGTTACCAGATATGAAACTCATTTCAGCTCTCGTACCCCCACAACAGAGGCAATTAGGAGAGTGATGAATACGCATTCAATGGATCTTGGTTTTGGCGGAAAAGTTGAAAACTGCCGGTTCACGAACATTAATGCGATGCCCGCCGCCAAGGGTTTTTGAGGAGGGGCTATGCCAGGAGCACTGAGTGGGGAATAACCAGGCAGTGTAGGCCTACAGTCAGATAGATTGGCGTTAGTTAGACGAGGTGGTTATCTAAGTTTCTGTCAAAAGGGCGGCAGCAGAAGATCCAGAAAATGTTGAAATTTTTAGATTTAGGAGCGATAATGTACTAGCCAGAAACGATATCGTTGTAGAGCTAGAACTAATAAACTATGAACAGTCGGCCTATATCTCAACAATACGTGCATGGACTGATGCCATACAAATTAAAATAAATATTTTACCTTTTATTTCTCATAAATCTTGCATATTACAGCGAGTTACACAAATGGCGAGAAGAACGCTACAATAATTGGAGCAGTCGTTGGTTCAGTCTGCGGTCTTTTAGTAATTCTGGCTATCATCACAGCCGTAGTTTGCTATCGGTGAGTCCAACCTTTCATCAAGATACTAGAAATATATAACTATCTTTCAGCTACTCTCTGGTTCGTAGGCCTATTTCTATTTGCAACAGTTTGGTCGCAATGGAAGATAGCTGGCAGGATTTCTAAATAAATGCGATGTGCACTATGGCTGGTTTGTTAAACTAAGGTTTTCACACCGTCGTGAGGAGCTTGGATCTATAATTATTTGTTTCGTGAAAATGTCCAATAAAATTCTGTAGTAGCCTACCTTGTCGCGCCTTGCAACCGTAATATAATAAAGATGGAGTGATCGGCTGTTATATTGATTCTAGCTTTCGCTTAGGCTGAATATTTTAACGCATCATGAAGTAGCTATTGTGAGAAGGTGCAGGTTCATTACTTTTTCAGAACTCTTTTGAAAATTTCCTGCACAATAAATATATTTAAATCTTAGTCTGTCGCTCGCGGATTACTATTAAACAGTGGCGCTCATTTTCGGTTGCGGGCCATAGGACCTGGAATGGGCTACCTGTTGCGCTCCGCCTAAGTGCCTAGAGGTCACACCACAACGTTCTTTACTAACTGAAAGACTGTTTTATTTAGTCGTGGTTGGACTGGGAGCGCTCCTGAAAGAACTTCATTGAAATGGTGCTATATAAACACTCCTCAATAATAAAAATAATAAACTATTCAACTTCAACATTTTTGCCACCTTAATTATGACGCCTAAGCTAGTTGAGCTATGATCACAAACTTAAGCTACTATTCGGTTGCTATTCATAAAACACGATTTCGACATTTTAACTATATCATTAGTATGGCTTTGTGAAAGAATAAATGGTCCCTTTGGCAAAGTATATACCAAATTTGGCTAAATATTTCGAGTTAATTCAGAAGCATTTCATTCGTAATTTGCAACATCTGACAATTACTAGAACTGGTGATTCTGACGAGTTCATATTTTACAAGGCTTTCCTTAAGTCACATGTTTAATGGAGCCATGGAACTGCGACGATCGTTTTCAGATTCCTACATTGTTTTATTTATTAATTGGAGGTAGGTAGGTTTCTATACGAATAGTAACATATGGAACTAAATGAGCTAAATGCGAATATTCATGTTCAGTAACTCGGTCTGCACTTTATATCTTTGATTATTGTGCTGTTAGGTCATCGTGATCCACGGTTAGGTCCAATTTATCTATGCATCCAAGATTACGTGCAGAACAACCCCATCGGTATTTTTGTCGTGTCATATCTATCTGAATATCTATCAATTATATTTAACGGGTGTATAAACTTTAATGAATTAGTGTATTTTTATGGAAAGTCCATTTAGCACGTGTCAAAATTAATATTTTGTTTAATTTGCAGGCGAAAGCGGTGCGAAACTCCTCCGGCAGGTTTGAAATCCTTGTACTAATGATCATGAATATATTATTAAGATTTAGAATTCCGTAGTGTGTGTTTGATATCCTGCTCATAAGCTAATCTTCTGGTAATCTAAATAAATTTTGTCCATTTACTTCCAAGGCGAGTGTATGTGTAGGGGGATATATAAGTTGCATTCCGATCCCGTCTGGACTGGTCATCATTATAACCTCGCCAATGTGTGGCCAGTCTTCAGAGAAATGTAGGCATACAGTCTGAAATAAGCGTGGAAGAGTTCGCAGAGGCGCATGCAGACTGGCGCCATATAAAGGTATGCAGCGTATGATGATTCACGATTAGGCTATATAAATGGTTGTCCTTGAGGCAGAGACAGAGAGCGATATATTCAGCACATTGGCCAAACGGCTACCACCTTACATGTAGGCTGGATTCTGTAACGGGTCCCCCTGCCTCTATAGGGGAAGCTTAGAGTTGGATCTTACTCACGTTACTTTATTAACTCCCTATGACGAAGGTAGCAATGCATGTAAGGCCTATCATTATAGTAGAATTCAATGAAGACAGTCTTGAGTTTTGAATATTAATTAGTTCGACAAATGTCTGATTAAAATGCAATTATATTATAATGTTAATGCTAGATTTACCTATTCTAGAAAGATTAGTTATTCATTAGTTCATAGGTTACAATCCTTACTTAGAACCAGCATCATTGACTACTTAAATTTAGGTTTTATAAGGCCCTAAGCTAACCTCCCCAAACAACTCTTTGTGATCAAATGTTATATTCACTTGAACTGGTGCTCGTCGTATAGTTACGGTAGAGCGTCATCGATCTCCCTCTCGGTTGACTTGGCTTTCTTCAGGCTGATGAAGTTCTTTTCGATGTTTCTTCTGGTTGTGGCCATTCTGCTCGAAGTGATTCTTCTTCTTGTTGAAATCAGCGCTTCTTCCAGCTAATCTTCTATAGCTAGATCTTGATGATGATTGCGTGGCGAATCAAACACCAAAGTCAGAGTTCGTATAATTCGCAAGCGAAAACGTTCTACGCTTGAATTATAATCGCACTGTTGATACGATACTGACGTTAACTATCAATCCCAGTCGATCGCAAGTTGAAACGACGTGACTTTCGATAGTCCACTGAAGTTTGCAACGTTCGTTACACTAAAATTCAACGAAGTGTGTCAACGGACACCTCCTAACACTACTCCCTCTACTGATCGTCTTTCGATCAACAAATTACCAAAACTTGTTGTCCGATCAGGAGTTTGTTCGTTAAACTGCCTTGTACGACTACCGAAGCCTTCGCAGTCAACAACAACACTGACTTGATTTGGCATTCCGGGCGTGAAGGCGCCAAACCGCGGTTCATTTGGCAGACGACAATTCTCAACCGTCCTTATTTCAATTCAACCAATCACGTCTCGACAACATCGTTACGGATTAACCCAGCACCATCGGTTATCCCCGAAGCCTAGCTAAATATTATTATTATCGCTGGTTCTGACGCTGGTTCAATTAATTAAATGAATAATTAATCCTATAAACTACAACATCCTAACAATTACTGCAGCCTTACTCCTTAACTGTCCATACATATACATAAGAGCATATATCTACAGCACTTAGTAATATGATTTGTGTGGGGTCACAAGGACATTCGCTACAGATTCCTGTTCAGTTTGTCAACCGGGGGCATGGAGTTTTAGTGTGTATCGTTAGGCCTACATGAAAAATAAACGCCAACAACGACAAGTTGGCCTCCCTCTCTGTCAATCTACATCGAGCAGCCATCGCCATCCATGCCCCACTGCTTCAATTGTACGTATGCACTATGCATGCATGCATGTATTATGTATATATATATGTATTTATGTATCTGGGCTTTAATAAAGCGCTTTTTAGAAACTCCATGTGAAAGTCCTAATGATGTAATTGCGATGCCTTCAGATCCAGTTCTACATTGGATTAACCTGTGCTATTTCTATGATTTACACCGCATCAGCTGACTAGAATTTGGTGTGATCCTTTCACAATAGATTTCTTTGGAATAATAGGCTAGTGCATGTTTTAAGCAGAAAGTCAAATGGAAAAACAAACCTGCTATAACTTCTCCTACAATAGCGCTCCCATTTTACTTACTGTATTGCGTCAAAAAGCTTTCAAGGCTTGACAATTATCCTCATCTATCACAAAGATTAATATTCTGAATTTAGTTAAGTTAAACGCGTAGTGAATAATTAAAACCGGCTCTTCATCAATGCTAACTCCTAAAAGAAATGGCATTGCAGAAGTTTCGAGCAATCAATCGAATGTGAATGGAACAGAACCTGAACTACAGTATTCCTCACTAGTCAAGACGAGCGATCAGCCAAACATGGTCTACGAAATGTTAAACGTCGACACTTACGAGGAGGTGGACATTCGCGCGCAACCAGAATCTTAAAATTCTGAATCATCCCATATCAACGCTGGTGTCATCTAAGGGCGAGGAAACACGATGCAGTTGGTCAGGATAACCCGTCATCTGTAGGCTATTGTACGCGCCACTGAGCACATGGACAGCAGGATATGGGACCATAATGTTTAATCAAGTGTTAACTTACAATTTAAGCGACATTAATGAACATTGGCGATTCAATTTTTCGGTGCCTTGTTGATTCTTCAGCGATCTTTAAAACCTCTGCGATAAAAATTCCTTTGGGACTTGACTTATTCTTACCGACTGAAATAAACGAAGAATGGGCTGGGTAATAACGGTTTCAGAATTTGTTTTAAAAACCTTGTCACTGTGCTTTTGTCTGAAACAGGCGAGTTTAGTGATCAGTTGACTAGTGATGCGCTTGCTTGTGACTGTGCGACATTAGTTGAGTAGTTATCCAGCTCAAATATAATCGAGGTCACCTGTGTGACCGTAGGCTCAAACATTTAGTGCACTAAAACAAGGGGTTTCAGTATGGTAACTGGATAGCGTCGGGCTCTCTTGGAAGGCCGGAAGTGTCTTTAAATTTGTTGTGAACGTTCTACTGTGGTCAAGATCTAAAGAATGTCCTCTCCATACATCAGGTGGCATAGGGATGCCCAGGCAGCGTCTTATACCGTATGCCGGGTACTTTGGAGTTGAGAATATTCGTGTGTTGCCAGCCAAGTTGCCTGTCGTCGCTCCTGTTGGTAGACGCAACGTAGTCCAGGAACTCTAAACATGGTGTAACTGTCAGCGCTATATAGGAATCCGTCGGTTGGGCTCTACGGGTTTGCGAGATCTCCCCAGAGGTGACTCTTCTAGTTATCGAGCTCAGTGATTGACGTGTTTTCTTACTCGCTTCAGCGCTGTTATGAAAGGCGCTATGGTAATAGTCTATAATACAAACATTCATACATTTCAGCGCCAGTTTACATCGTCACGAAGTCTGGCTAAAAAGAGCTTTCTAATGTCTAATCGCACTTGCTAATGGTGCAGGTTCAGATTGTGTCATCTCAGATACGCAAGTGCTGCCTTCTGGAAGAAGGTTTTCATCTATATTTTCGAGTCAATATAGAATTTCGCAAGTCTCAATAAGTCTCAAGGACAAAGATCCAGCTTTTAACACCTTTCCTCGAGCGGCATCCTAGCTAGGCACAGTTTAGTAGCTCTCTTTGTATTTTTTCAGGCATTCAATTTTTTTGCACTGTGGTGCCAAACTTGGACACGATATTTTAGATGTGGTCGAATATGTATAATTGTACAGTTCCTTGAAGCTGTCGATATCTATCTGCTTGAAACTCTTTTTTATCATTCCAAGAACTGACATTGCTTTACTTGCTGACCTCAGAACTTTATCGATCCGCATTCTGCCAAGTTCTCCTCCATTTCGGTTTCTTCTAGGTTCACAATATCTTCTCCTCTCTCTTCTGGATCTGTCTGCTCTCTTCGACACAGTCGACCTCAGAATTTTCATCCAGCGACAGAATCTAACTTTAGACACATCATCTACTGGGCTAGGCCGAATGACGTCCTACCTGACTGACAGACTGCAGAGTGTCCGCCCTACCATGCTCCTCTGACACATAGAATATATTTACCTATGGAGGTTCTCAAGGATCATTCCTGGAACTCAATCTTTTTTCCTCTATACTGCCGACATCTTAACCAAAATATCCAGGCATGGTCTGCATGGTCATCTGCATGGCCATCACTACGCGGATGACAGTGACTCACAGACCTCTGCCACCCTGATTTAACCGAGTCCAGGATCTGCGGTCCGTCTCAATGAGCTGCATTAGTGACATCGCTGACTGGATGAAATTAATTCATTCGGGAATTTATATAGCGCCCCTTCAAGGAAACTACTCAGAGGCGCTCGAAAGGTGATCGATTCCAGATCAGTCAGAATTCCTCTGGTGCTCGTCCTCAAGTAGGGTGGACAAATTAGATAGCAGCCCTTTCATCATTGGTTCAGACACTGTCAAGTCAATTAACGAGGTTTGCGATCTCGATCTTTTCCTTGACAGAGATCTCTAAATGACATCACACATCGGAGGTCTTGCAAGGACCAGTTTCGCCGTCCTGAAACAGCTGAGGTCTGTTTCTCGGTCTCTCACGCAGGTTGTGGCGCGCCAATTCTTGCACAGTTCAATATTGAGCCGAATCGATTACTGCAATGTGCCCCAATGCCCATGTATGGTTTGCCACAACGCAGAATTATTCGTCTTTAGGTGATCAGCAACGCTGATGCTTGTCTGACCGTTCGGTGTAAAAAGTTCGACCACTTTATGTTACAACCATGATGCAAGACCGGCTTCAGTGGCTCGGGATCGGCAAGCGCGTACAGTTGAAGCTTTGCTTTCTTGTGTATAAAATGTCTGAACAACTGCGCACGACTTTACCTCGTAGACAGCGTCAGGCCGCTATCGGACGACCCTTAGCCTACGGACTGCGACTGCGATCATCAAAGTCTGCCTATTTATTCGCTCCAGCAACTGAGACTAAAATGGGCGCTCGGACATTTCAGTTCGCTGATTCGCGTGGCTCGACCAGCCTTACTGTATCTATTAGGAGGCCAAAACGCATAGATTTACATGTGGTTTTTACTGTGAGTATGTGATTAGGCTGGTTCCCGAAACTTTTTTGTATTTTCGTTTATTTCATAACTTGCTGTCAAGACGCAGCAAGTAACATCAATGCATGATTATGCAGTTATAGTATTAAAGGCTATACCGCTATAGTACTATTATAGCTTTAGGCCTAGATAATGCACTGTTCAGCACTAAAATATGTATAGTTCTAATGGGGCAAATTGGATTGGATTGTTAGTATTGAGAGTGAGGCTAACCGAGGATTCAGACAGCTGCTAGTAAGTGTCTATGAACATCTGGCGTGGTAAAAAAGTTCTTGCTATCCTTGGCTGGCAGGGCAAAGGGGTGGGGCCTGAGTCGCAGATTGATACTAGCCTTTAGGGCGCTGTAGAAATCTCGAGAATAGGCCTACGGGTAAGATTACGGCTAAGGACGTCTACTACCTGCTCTGTTGGCTCTGAAGACACCACCTGAGTAAAGTTTCGCTCTAGCGTAAATTCCTATTGCCTTCGTAGGACAGCAACGTAGCAATCAGGTGATACGCGATGCAAGTCTGTTTGCACAATAGGCCTAAGCCTACATAGCTGCAAGTATTGCTCCTCGTTGCGCTTGAAGCTGTTTGGGTTTCCCCAGGTCATTGTTGACGTTACAAAGGAATAGTATTGGGTCGAAGCAATACACTTATACACTGTGAACGGAAA